>MNCI01015036.1:141322-247429 GCA_015680685.1 Gnetum montanum
AATCACTTCTTTCATTTCGTTAAAGTGTAGGAGGTCATACATTGAAATGTTGGCTTTAACTCTTTTTAAGTCCTCAACCAAATCATAATTCTTATGTTCATCTTTGGCTTCTTGTTGAGATGGAACTCTCCTAAGTACAGACGAGGGGTTTGGTTGTTGTGGGACAGTTACTTAGGATGACCTGGATTGATTGTTTGCATTGTTTTGAATAGGAACTCTTTTGTTTGGAGGTGTATAGAAATTGTTCCTAGTTTTTTTTTGTGTAGTATTCATAATGTCACTGATTTTGCGGTAGCGAGTGTTGTGTGGGTTAGGGTCGCCTACCGTGACTTGTTCTAATAAGGAAACCTCTTCATTTTCTGTCTCATGAGGTACATCAAGAACCATGATAGGGGTTTTCCCATTTTGTTGCCCTTAGGTATTGTCACCATACAATGCCGTGAATTGAGGGCAAGTCTTTTCAGAATGTTGCCTCGTATTATGAAGATGACAATAATCATCGTTGATTGATACACTTAGTTTTTCTGGTTGTATAGGGCCTTTGTTATTGTTTCTCTTTAGCTCAACCACTTCATTGGATAGTTTTTGTAGTGAAGTGAGTATTTTGATCATTTGATTTTGAATTTGGGTTGGTGGTTCAACAGAACTTGATGTCCCGTNCTGATTTTGAATTTGGGTTGGTGGTTCAACAGAACTTGATGTCCCGTTTGGGTTGATAATGGATTGAGTCAAGGCTTTTGATTGGTCATCATTCAAACTAGTGTTGGATGGTAAGAATGAAGAGGACATGGAGCCTTGTGAGTAATTACTTAAAGGTTGAGTTGATTGAAAGGGAGAAATAGCTTGAGGCATGACATTAGATGTTTGAAAAGTTGGTAGGAGTGGGTTTGATTGCATAGGGTTATTAACACTCATCATCCCAAATTGGGTTTGGATGCTGTTCATAAGGGTTATTTGCTCTAATTTCACAGCTTTTGACATTGCACCTTATATTTCTGTTATGTTGGGATCAGATTTGATAGCATAAGCAAAGAATGGATCAATAGTAGAGAGATAGAAGTTGAGGATACCATCTGGTTGTGGTCACATCTAATTTGGCACATAGGCTAGTTGATGAAGGATTCTAAGGTTATAATCCTTAACATTCTCCCCGAGTAGCTTTCTTAGGTTGGTAAAGTTGCTTGATGCGATAGCAGGGCTTGTAAATTTGTCAAATTGATTCAAAAACTTGTTTTTGAATTCTTTCCATGTGCTAATAGAGGCATTATAAAACATTAAGAACCACTGGGTTGCTTTGGTCCTAAATGTTGTTACAAACACCCTGCATGCCACATCATTATGTATAATGTTGTGGATCCCTAATAAATTTTCAAAACATTGTATGTGTTGGCGGGCATCATTCGTAGGGGTTGTAGGATCGAAGAACAAGTTTATGTTTTGAAAGGATTTTGGTATGTCATGGTAGTTGTGAATGTTAAAAGGGTTTCTTACTAAGGGAGCCGGGGGTTGATGGGCTGCCATCTTAGTCCGAGGTTTTTTAGGAATTGAACTTGGAAAAAGTGAAGCTCGTTGTTTTCTCAAAGTAGATTGACGAGTAGCTGGTTGACTACGGGTAGGAGTATGATTTCTTTGTTGAGATACTCCGTAAGAAAAGTCACTCATAAAATGAAAAATAACAAGAAATGTAAAATGCTAATAAATTGTGAAAATTAAAGAAAATAAAAAAAACATTTGAATACTATATTTTTTATTTTTTAAAATTTTTAAAAGTAAAATTGAAATTGTAAAATTTCAGAAAAGTAAATAAAAAGTAAAATAATTTAAATCACCTAAATTAAATTTCAGAAAGACAAATTAAAAAGGATTGCTAGAATCTAAATTTGGAAATTTTGAAAATTTGAAACTAAAATAGAGCAGTAAAATTGAAAATAGGGAGACAAGAATTAAATAGACAGTAATAAGAAATATGATAATTTTTTTTTAAAGAAAAAGAAACATAAAAGGAAAATAAAGAAAAGGTTGAGAAACTAACCTCCTTCTAGCGCCAAAAAGGTGTTGATGCATAAATTTTGGACACGTGAACATCTGTGAAAACTTGTTTTAGGAGACTATCGCCTAGGGCACTTCCCGTATGGGTATGGAAACCCAAGAATGGTCTCAGCTAGAAAGGGCCATGTGACATTAATAATAATCATAATATTTTAAGAAAAATATTAAAAACTTAAATTTTATTTTATGAAAATTCTATTAAATCTTGAAAAACATGGTAAAATAATTAAAAATCAAAATTAAATATTTGTGTGGTTTTTGAATAAAATAAATGACAAAAAAAATATAAATTCAAATTAAAATTAAAACTTATTTGGTGCTCTAAATAGAAGGAAGATTTAGCCACCGTCTCTAGATAGGGGTTAGACGTCCCAGAAGAGGCCCTGATCGCTGCTCAGTGTCAGCTACACCTATGATGGCAGTGACCTCCTCCGGCTTAATCTTTTATATTCAGTCAAACAAAGTATACAGGAATTTTGTATGTTGTAAAAATAAAGGAGGATAAGATAAAACACCAAGACACTTTGTTTACGTGAAAATAAAGTTACGCACAAAACCCAACTTCAAGATAACCTTATATAAAAAAAATAAAAAGTAGATAGACGGTTGCCACGATCAAATTACACTTGATACACCAAAGCTAAATTGCAAGGATCCATGAAATGGATAAATTGTTCAAAATCAAAGCACAAATTCAGATAAATGGAATTCAAAGATGGAATCCTTATTAGAGGAAAACCTCGAAAATTAAAGTAAATCATCAAGATCCTCGTTACTCACGTGAAGATCCAAACAAAATGATCGGAATAGAAAATATTACTCAAAGTTCTGATTTAAAAAGAATGATAAACATGTTTTGCAATTGATTATAGGATTCAAAACGCGGATAGCAAAACAGAGATAAATGTAACAATGTGATAGCTTTGGATAGCAACATGACAGTTTTCATTGCTATCCATTGATAGCTTATGTTGCTATCCTTGGCAAGCAACGTGTGGAAATGATTGTCATCGATTGCAACATATGTTGACAACTCGTTTCAATCCATCCGTTGAAATCTATCCATTGTTATCTTGTAATGGTCTCATATTTTTCTAATAAATGGTAACTCATTCCGAGGCCTTTTGGGTTCTTGATGGGAGAACAAGGCATAGGGAATCAATTGCAGTGTAGCAGTTCAGGTCCCTTTCATAGTCACTTACAGTCTGCATACACGATCACCGTAGAGTGCCCATGTGAAAGAAGATCCAGAACATTCAGGAATCAATGGCATCAATGGCTGGAGCTCAGTTCGATCTGTTTTTCAAATTGATTTGTGCATTTTTGTTTCATGCACATTTGTAGATTAAGAGATCTATTTTTACATGCTTCCGCTTGTGCAATCCGGTTTTGATGCACTGGAAAGATTTCTAACATTTGGTATCAGAGCCATAGATCTCTGCCTTGATGCTTAGTTTTGGTTTTCTGGGTTTTGCTGCATTGTTTCTATCTGCAAATTTCTGCGATTTTTGTCTATGCATTTTGGGGTTTCTACAATTTTGTCTGCATATTTTTATGATGTTAGTAGATCTAGTGAGATCTGGAACCTTGATTTATGGTGTCCCTTTAGCTCAATTATAATGAGTGCTTCAGTGTTTGGATCCTTGATTTTTCATGCTGGCCTTATGTTTTCTTCTGGCCTTGGATCTGCTATGCTGAGAGAATGGTGCTATCTCGGGCAGTCTATCTGATTGAGGCAGTGGGTGCTGTAGGAAGAGTAAAGGATTGAATATTGCTATTGCTGTTTCTGTAAGCAATGGATGGAGTTTTATTACATGTGATTTTCAATATGGCTATGAAAATAACGTAAACCGTTTCACACGTAAACTATTTATCATGTTGAATGTTGGCCTTGGCATATTATTTTTCCTTTTCACCCTATGGGATGCTCCAATGAGGATTTTTATTTTTCCGGTTGATTAATGATGGAACCTTTTATTTTTCCTGGTGGTATTTTTGAAATATCCTTTGACATGAAAAAGGAATTTTACTGTGATTTGGACATCAATATAAAGTTTTGTCTATTTCAAACACTATTTTTTGAAATTTATTTTATTAATGCTTTGGAATCTAAGTACAGGAAAGGTCCTTGATAAATGCACAATTTTGGACATTTGAATTTAAATTGATGGCCTTTGAAATATTTAATTTGCTCACATGGGTGAGTAGTTTTGGCATTTGGAATGATAGTTTTAACACTACCATTTTTCGAAATAAGGATGCACTGATTTAAATGATTCATGTGGCAGAAAATATATATATAGATATATATTCCATTGTTGTTTTGAAAAATGGCAATTATGGACTCATGTTTTGGTGCTTTTCAAGCAAGAAATGATTGTAGGTTTTTTCATGCTTGCTTAGAATTTAATTGCATTTTGTCAATATTGATTTTGATGCATAATGTAATCGTATGTATAACAAAAAAAAAATTAATTTTGCATCATTTACTAGTGATCCTTATAATTTGTATAGTCATAGAGTGGCCACAACATATTTGATTATACAAAATTATAAATTAAGAGTTTTGGATCACATAAGTAATTGTGATTAATCACATGTAATATAATAGACTTTATCCCACAGCAATTTCTATTATATTTAATGTGGTCAATCAGGATGAAATGTTGAATTATTTTTCTTAATTTTCCCACAGGGATTAAGAAAAGGCATATAATTCAATAGTTTCCTAATAAGGATATATGGATCTATTTGAATTAAAATTTAGCCCACAGACAATTTTATGTCATTTGATTCATATCTTGCATGTTTTACATTGGTAAGTGTGCCCTAAGGTATTTCATCACATATATAGTATTGTGATTAATCATCTGTCATATGATAGATTTTTTCCCACATGATTTTCCATTATATTTACAATGATTAATCAGGGTGAAGTATTGAATTATTTTTTTTAATTTTCCCACAGGGATTAAGAAAAGAAATATAGTTTAATAGCTTCATCATAAGGATATATGAGTCTGTTTGAATTAAAATTTAGCCCACAGGCAATTTTATGTCATGTGATTCATATTTTTGCATGTTTACATTGGTACACATGTCCTACAGTTTATAGCCTAAAATTTAGTGACATAAGCATGTTTATTTTGCAGCTATGCAACCTGTAAATTACTCTGACTTTAAATGTGACATTCCTGAATTGATGGGTGATAATTACAAGGTGTGGAAGGAGAGAATTCTCCTTCATTTAGGATGGATGGACATTGATTATGCTATCCGTAAGGATGAACCACCTGCGGTTAATGCAACCAGCCATCTAGATGATATTGGTCTTTATGATAAATGGGAGCGATCTAATCGTCTCTGCGTAATGTTCATAAAAACCAAGATCTCGGCTGGTATACGTGGATCATTGGAACAGTATAACAATGTGCGCGCTTTGTTAAAAGCTATTGATGAACAATTTGAAACATCAGACAAAGCGATGGCCAACACCTTAATAATGAAGTTCTCATCCATGAAGCTCACTAGAATTGGTGGTGTGCGTGAGCACATCATGCACATGAGGGACATAGTGGCTCCACTAAAAACACTTGAGGTTGAGATGTCCGAATCTTTCCTTGTGCACTACATCCTAAACACGCTCCCACCGCAGTATGGTCAATTAATCAATTGATGATCATGTGTGTACAAGAAGAGGGTAGACTTGCCATGGAAGTGAAGGATAGTGTGCATCTGGCCATGCAAGGAAAGAATACAAAACAAGTCAACACTAAAGGGAAGGGAAAAATCCCTCCACAAGCTGATATCAAGAAGGAATCTAGATGCTTTTTCTATAAAAAGAAAGGGCACAAAAAGAAAGATTGCCTTAAACATCAGAGATGGCTTCAAAAGAAAGGTACTCAATCCTCATTTGTTTGTTTTGAATCTAATATGGTTGATGTTAGTCATAACACATGGTGGATTGAATCCGGTTCTACAATCCATGTTACTAGTTCCTTGCAGGGATTAGCAAACCTAAGGAAGCCAGTAGGAAGTGAGTCATGCATCTATTCGGGCAACAAGATGCACTCACATGTGGAAGAAATTGGCACATGCAAATTAGTTTTAAGTAGTGATTTTGTTTTGGATTTGGAAAGGACATTTTACATTCCTTGTTTTCAAGGAATTTAATTTCTGTATCAAGGCTTGTATCATTGGGATTTTCCTTTAACTTTTCAGATACTATGTTCAGTATATCTTATAGATCTGAAATAGTTGGAAATGGTACATTAACATATGGTCTTTTTCAACTTAATTTACAAAACAACACTTCTTACACTTCTATGCATGTTCATGCTGGCATTAAGCGATGTGTTATGAATGAAGAATCCTATGTTATGGCATCGTAGATTAGGCCATATCTCCATTGAGAGAATCAAGCACTTGGTAACTGATGGAGTACTTAGTACTCTTGATTTTACTAACTTTGACACTTGTGTAAACTGCATAAAGGGAAAGCAGACCAATGTGTCAAAGAAAGGTGCCAAGAGGAGTTCTGCCATATTAAAAATCATACATACGGATATTTGTAGTCCAGATATGGATGCATATAATCAACGGTATTTCATTACCTTTATTGATGACTACTCACGATACATGTATCTCTACTTGCTTCATCACAAAAATGAAGCTTTAGATGCCTTTAAGGTATTTAAGGCTGAAGTAGAGAAACAATGCGGTAAGCAAATAAAGATAGTGAGGTCTGATAGAGGTGGTGAATACTATGGTAGATACACTGATGATGGACAAGCACCTGGTCCCTTTGCTAAGTTTCTTCAAGAGCATGGGATTGTTGCCCAATACACTATGCCTGGTTCTCCGAACCGAAATGGTATGGCAGAAAGAAGAAACCGAAACCTTATTGGACATGGTGCGGAGTATGCTTCGTAGCTCCAAGCTTCCTAAGTCTATGTGGAATGAAGCCCTTAAGACGGCAATGTATATATTAAACCGAGTTCCAATCAAGGCTGTCTCTAAGACACCATTTGAATTGTGGAAAGGTTGGAAACTATGTTTGCGACATATTCGCATTTGGGGATGCCCGTCTGAGGTAAGAGTCTATAATCCACAAGAGAAGAAGCTAGACCCTAGGACCATAAGTGGGTATTTCGTTGGATATGCCGAACGATCTAAGGGATACAGATTTTATTGTCCATCACATACTATTAGGTTTGTGGAATCAAGGAATGCTAAATTTCTTGAGAATGACTTGATTAGTGGGATTCATCATTCCTGAAACAAAATTCCAGCGACTGATCATGCGGATGCTCAACCCTCTACTTCAAGTAATCGATTGATTGTTGTACACAACACGCCTACAATACAAATATGTGATGTACATCCACCAGTCATTGAAGTTCCACAAACTACTGGTCAAGACATAGTAGATCCAGCTAAACAATAGATACTAGTTCCTGTTGAATAGCCCGTTGATCATGTTGCCCCTCATGAGCCTGATGAACCAACATTAAGACGATCTACTAGAATAAAGCGATCAGCGATTCCTAGTGACTATATAGTGTATCTACAGGAATCTGACTACAACATAGGAGCCGAAAATGATCCCGACACGTTTTCACAAGCCATGAGTTGTAAGGAATCTAACTTATGGTATGATGCCATGAAACATGAGATGAACTCTATGTTCACTAATGGAGTCTGGGATCTTGTCAAGTTTCCCAATGGTGTTAAAGCCATAGGATCCAAATTGATCTTCAAGACTAAAAGAGACTCCTTGGGCAACATTGAAAGATATAAGGCTAGACTTGTTTCCAAAGGGTTCACTCAGCAAGAGGGAATAGATTACATGGAGACCTTTTCTCCTGTATCTAAGAAGGACTCCCTTCGTGTGATCATGGCATTGGTAGCTCACTTTGATTTTGAACTACATCAAATGGATGTGAAAATAACATTTCTTAATGGTGATCTAGAGGAAGAGGTTTATATGAAACAACCTGAAGGATTCTCCTCTAATGATGGTGAGCAATTGGTATGCAAGCTTAAGAAGTCTATATATGGCTTGAAACAGGCCTCCCGTCAGTGGTATTTGAAATTCCATGATGTCATCACTTCATTTGGCTTTGAAGAAAACATCATGGATCAATGCATATACCAGAAGGTCAGTGGGAGTAAAATCTATTTTCTTGTCCTCTATGTTGATGATATCCTTCTTGCAACCAATGATCATGGATTTTTATATGCGGTGAAACAATTTCTCTCTAAGAACTTTGACATGTAGGATATGGGTGAGGCATCTTATGTCCTTGGCATTAAGATCCATAGGGATAGATCTAGATGTATTCTGGGTCTATTTCAGGAAACCTATATTAATAAAGTTCTAGAGAGGTTTCTGATGAAAGATTGTCCACCAAGTATTGGACCCATTGTAAAGGGTGACAGGTTCAATTTGAACCAGTGCCCTATGAATGATTTAGAGAAAAGTCACATGAGCAACATTCCATATGCTTTAGCTGTTGGAAGCCTTATGTATGCTCAGGTCTGCACACGACCTGACATTGCATTTGCTATGGGGATGTTGGGCCGATATAAGAGTAATCTAGGTATCGACCACTGGAAGGCTGAAAAGAAAGTCATGAGGTACCTTCAAGGTACAAAGGATTACATGCTTATGTATCGACGAACTGACCATTTGGAGGTGATTGGCTACTCCAATTCAGACTTTGCTGGCTGCGTTGATTCCAGGAAATCAACATCAGGTTATGTTTTTATGCTAGCTGGAGGAGCCATCTCCTGGAGGAGTGGAAAGCAAACCTTGGTTGCTACATCCACAATGGAGGTAGAGTTCGTTTCTTGATTTGAGGCTACTTCACATGGTGTATGGTTAAAGAGTTTCATATCAGGGCTTAGAATTATGGATTCAATATCTAGGCCATTACAGATATTTTGTGACAATTCAGTTGCTGTCTTTATGGCTAAGAATAATAAGAGTGGCAGTCGAAATAAACATGTCGACATAAAGTACTTAGCCATAAGGGATCGCATTAAAGAAAATAAAGTGCTCATAGATCATATCAGCACTGAATTAATGCTAGCTGATCCTTTGACCAAAGGAATGCCACCACGGTCATTCAAGGATCATGTCACTCGGATGGGACTTGGTTCCATGATGTAATATGTTGTACAACATTACAGTGTTAATGAAACTCTATTCAGTTGTGCGTTTTCTCATACAGTTGTGCATAAAGTCATTAGAGAACACACACATAAGGTTGGACCACGAATAAACATTGGGTTTATTCGTACAGTTAAAGTTACCATATAAAGGAATTAACTTTGAGAAATAATACATTGTAATACATGGAAGATACTACTCGCATTAAGAGGAACTATCGCCATGATTCATGTATTTGTTTCTTGAAAGTTGGATATTAGAATAAATATGGAGACCAAGTGGGAGATTGTAACAATGTGATAGCTTTGGACAACAACATGACAATTTTCATTGCTATCCATTGACAACTTACATTGCTATCCTTGGCAAGTAACGTGTGGAAACGATTGTCATCGATTGCAACATATGGTGACAACTCGTTGCAATCCATCCATTGAAATCTATTCATTGTTATCTTGTAATGGTCTCATATTTTTCTAATAAATGGTAACTGATTCCGAGGCCTTTTCGGTTCTTGATGGGAGAACAAGGCACGGGGAATCAATTGCAGTGTAGCAGTTCAGGTTCCTTTCATAGTCTCTTACAGTCTGCATACACCATCACCGTAGAGCGCCCGTGTGAAAGAAGATTTGGAACATTCAAGCATCAATGGCTAGAGGTCAGTTCGATCTATTTTTCAAATTGATTTGTGCATTTTTGTTTCATGCACATTTGTAGATTAAGAGATATGTTTTTACATGCTTCTGCTTGTGCAATCCGGTTATGATGCACTGGAAAGATTTCTAACAATAAAAACCCAATCAATTGAATCAAAGAAAACAAGGAACAAAGAAAGATGCTCTCAAAGAAAATAGGTGCTGCCCCCTCTAGCCTGAGAAACCCATATTCTGCGCCTCCAGATCTACGCTTCTCAGAAACCCTGCCTCTGTGTCTAGATCTCTCCGCTTTCTCCTCCAGGAAACAGGCCTACGTCCCCTTTAAATAGTGGCCCGGCAAGAGAAAAACCCTAACCGTAAACCACAAGCTGCCTTTTCCACGTCAATTGCAACGTGAGCCACCTGAAATAAAAAAGAAAATAAGCCTTAAGTTTATATTTTATTTTTTCAATGCACATTGGTCGGTCCTCATTCCTTTTATTTTTTATTTTTTGGTGGGTGACGTTCTCTTTAGCGCAGTCCTATTGCTCATGATTTGTTCTGTATTAATTTATTTTTCCTTTAAAAATCTATTTTTTTATAGGCCAACAAAGCCCACCAGCACATGGACAATTGCTTTGCTTTACTTTGTAAATAAATAAATAAAAAAATGCTTGCTTCACCTCCATAATCTCTCTGTTGCTTATCGAAATATTATTGTTTTAATGGTGGTCCTTGTTGATCAAGTCCCTATGCCTAGCATGGGTGAGGTTGGCCTCAATAGTTGGGTCCATTGAAATGCTTAGCTGTGGCTTTCCACTTGGCTTTTTTCCCAAATGATTCTACCACTCGTAGCCACATTGTGCACATATACAAGCGGGTAGCCACATTGTGCACATATACAAGCAGGTGTTGAATGTTTGTTTATGTCTGTACCTGCAGAACATTTGATTGAAGCTTTCCATAACAAATTGTAAACAAATGTTGACCTTGTTTGGCTGCATAACTATGCTTCCATGAATCCTAGTCTCTAAAAGCTGCGGTTACAAGTCTAAGTTGAGGTAGTGTAAGACATGTGGATGTGGTGTTGTTGTAGAGGTCATCTAAAATGAACGGAGCGGAGCTATGGATGCCAAGGCCAGAGCAGTCACCTCTATATTCTGGCTCAAACATGGCCATGGCCATGGCCAAGTAGCATTCCACATGTCTATCTCTGAATATCTTTAACTCTACTTCGTAAGACTTCTCCCACCATCTGCATAATTATCGGAGTTCCTCGTTAATTCCAACATCTTTTCCTCTAAGTACGTCCTTGTGCTGATGCATGGCAGACTCACTGATCCTAAACCAACGATCGTCATCATTGTCCGCTGCACTCCAACTTCTCCTCATCTCGCCTGCCTGCCGTAGTGGTATTGGTATAAGGTATCAAATCCAGAACCTCTAGGAATGCCACATGCCTATCAATCAATCTTGTGCTCATTCACGAAATTGATCTTGCATAGCTGAAGCACCAACACCTGCGGAGCCTACTCGAAGTTCATTACAGACACTATTACAGGAGCTGTAGCACCAACTATCCAGAGGATTATCTCTGAACTCATTCTGCAACCATCCCTTTAAATGTTTGAAAGCCAGATCTTCCCCCAGCTATGACTGGTGCAGGAATAAGATGTAAAATATGCTACCCTTCACTATGTTGCTCTCATGGTCACATTCCTGGTAGGAAGTGCTGGAGCGCATGGAGCAGGAGCCCTTGAATAGCTCGTTCACACGATGTCCATTGCTGTTGTCCTCTTTCTCCAACTTGTCCTGCAGATGCAGGATGAACTCGTGTGGAGCCTGTTGTCTGTGGTTGCACAGCCTCGGGTTGGAATCTGAATCCTGGAACGATTTGTGTAGCATGTACTCCATGTCCAAATCCTGGTGCAAAACCTTAGAATCACTATTATACGTCTCGTCCATTTGCAGAAACAGGTCTGCCAGTGCTTGTGTCACTGGTGCCTTCGGTCCAGATATCAGGCAATAGATCTAGTTGCGGAGCTCGTCCATGGCAAAGAGGCTTTGCAGAATGGACTTGGCAAAACAGGAATTGCCCATGTTCTGAAGTCCTGCTACCAGCCTGGTTTGGCTTCTGGAATTAGAGGTGGTTGTAACATCCCATACTTTGTTAAGGATGGAATTGTATTGTAATAATGTAATTAACCTTTTAAAGAAGGGGTGCCTCATTATGAAAAGTTACAATTATTTATGTAACCCTTGAGAATGGACTTGACCTATGCTATTTAAGGCCAGGTTTAGAGGTTGTGTCAGCATGGAGTTGCAAAGCCTACAGTAGCAAGTGATGGGAGCCAGGTGAAGTAGGACAAGAAGGAACTGGTCACCTTTTGGATTAAATAGCCTAACTATGGTGGTAGTTTTGGATTGCCTCTCAAGATCAAGTGACATCACAAGATAACCCAAAGGGCATTATGGTATACCACTCTCATTAATAAAATTTTCCTCTATTTTTCCTTGTTACATTCAGTGCACTAGTAGTTTATCAAGTTATTCCATGGTATTTTTATTATAATGCTCACAAATGCCATGAATTAAGTAAGGAACAATCATGTTTTAATGACATCTGGGAATGGGATATCACTATGATGGCGGATTTTTGACATGTATTCTACATGTGTTCCAAGGATTTATTTTTATATTTATTAGGTAGTCACTCCATGCATCCTCTAAAATATTAATTTGATGTCCTAAAAGCATCCTACTACAAATTAGGCAAACTCACTCGCCTCTACCAAAACATTAATATCTAGGCTATCTTGTCCAAAAATAATAATAATCATCATCATGCCCATGGCCAACGTCTAGGCAGATGATAGAGGAGACAAAATTGCTTTGAAGAATATTAGGACCTATTACAATGATAGGCCTACTAATGTACTCTAGAGCCATGATATCCATGCTATTTTTGGGTCATCTTAGAGAGAATAAATTAGTGGGTAGATCTCTGGTAATCAAATTTCCCAACATTGTCAATCTTAGGCTTGCAACAAGTATAAGCATAGCCTTAAAAATTTATTTATGTCCCAGTGTTGCCAATACAACATATTCACCGCTTTCTTTAACATGACTTTAGACAACAAAATATTCAAATTTTCATCCATCCCACTTTTATGTGCTTGGAAATTATTCTTCATAAATATTTTTTAATTCCATAATATGATTTTCTAAAAATTGATATTGCTTGAGGAATGTAAACTTGGAACTCTTGCTTTGGAAAGCATTTCCCAAGAAGTTTACTAGTTTTTAAGGTTGTATTTACATGATTTTTGAGAGGTTTTTTAATTCCATAATATGATTTTGTAAAAATTGATATTGCTTGAGCAATGTAAGCTTGGAACTCTTGCTTTGGAAAGCATTTCCCAAGAAGTTTACTAGTTTTTAAGGTTGTATTTACATGATTTTTGAGAGGATAGCATACGTATGCACTGAGCTCAAAATATCATTTACAGTGTTTGGAGATCTTCTTCAATTTCATAATCATATAAAACCTTATCCATAAAATGGTTGGAATGTGCCAATAGTTCCCCAAAGAGGTTTCAAGTTCAATTCTAAGTAGAGAATAAATATTGAATCTTAAGTAATAAAATAAGCCATAACAATTCTATGATATATATGGTAGGCCTAACAATGTTTATTCTATTTGGCCAATATTCAAAATTAAAGACATACTTAGTTTTCATTATAGTTACTTGGCTAGAATAGCATGGAATTATTATGAAGTTGAAAGATGACGTAATTAGTTAAGGCCTGATTATCCTAATTCATGATTTTGGAGAAAATACATTTGACCAGTGTTCACATTTAGCTGTTGAAAATTGAGCATAGATATTGGCGAGTGAGAAGATCGAAGTAGGATAAGACTACATCCCATTTGTGAAATGGAAGAAATCAATTTTATCCTAATTCAAAAGGGGGTTAGATGTATGAGCAAGAAATCCATGATTTTTTTGCTCAAAAATTGAAGTGCGAAGAATGGCTATTACATTTTCAAATGAGGAGAAATGCTATTTTTCCCATTTCATAGAAAAGAAGAAGCACGAAATTAGATTAACTCTAAGATGTCATTTTCAAGGCCTAGGCTACCCAAGTTCATATTTTAGGAAAGTTATAATTTTGATATTTAGTTTTATAAAATAATTACAAGCCATATGATGTTTGATGAGTGCATTAAAATCAAAGTAGAGTAATAGAGTTTTGGCCAAGCTTTCGAATTGGGGAAAAGTTAATTTCTCCCAGTTCATGTGATGAAGAAAATTAAAAACTTTTTACAATACGTTTGTCCCAATTCACTAATTTGCCAAAGTTAATTTCATCTAGTTCAAATAAATGAAGACTCATGGTCAATAATAATTAGTACAAGTTAAATTTGGTTGAAAGATGTGTTCTAGCTTTATCATTAGAATGTGACTTTTCTATCATGATAACCAAAATTGGGAAAGTAGCCAATAAAATATTATGAAAATTGCAAGAGAACCAACTTTTTCTATTTTAGTGGTAGTAGAAAGGGAATAGTCAAATATATATTGGCCAAATAGATTTTTCTTCATCATACATGTTGATGAGTGGCGAGGTACCCCTACACTCAACTATACTAATACAAGTGTTCATGCACGATCCGGTTGAACTCTGCAGACGAGCTAGTTGTGATATCTAGATAGTTACTCGTTGATTGTAATTCGTTGTCTTCCTACTTTAACTAGTATTTATGTTGTCACATATGGTTTAGTCCAGAGTGAGGTGTATGATGTGGTTCTAAACTAGTGCTACCCCTAGAGGCAATGAAAAATAACTTTAATTAGACTAAGGAGAGAGAGAGAGAATCTAACTACAAGGAAATGGGAGGAGAGAATCTAAACTAGCCTAAGTGTGGTGAGTATGCATTCCTTAATCATCTATACACATCATGGACCTCGTGTACTACTACCACTGGGATTACCAAGTGCATGTCCTAGGTACGCTACTGGGTTACCAAGTAGTCACACTTAAATGCTCATGGTTAAGTCATACTCATTCCATGATTAATAATAGGGATAGAAAATGAGGGTGATAGATATTAATTACAAAAGAAATAAATAATAATTAAACAACTAAAACTAAGTGAATGCTATAATGATGAAGTAATCTTGATCTTTATTCCTTGTCATGTGTGTGTCCAAGTATGTCACACTCGAATCAAGGTGTCGTACAACTACAATTATCACATTGTGGGCATGCACTAGGAGAAATGATTAAGAAGGACTAACAAATGACTAAAAAGCTAATTGACTAAGAACTAATTCCTCACTAACTTTCCCATGTGCCCACATATGTATTTTTATGCCCACACAGGAGTCACAGTATTGTGTATCCAATATTGTTATTTAGGTCATGATATCGCGTACCTGATATCATGGATTCAATATTGCAGGTCTAATATTGGAGCTTAACAAATCATGGTTCATCATACCCCCACGACTAAATGAAAACTCATCCTCGAGTTAAAGAAAATGTGAACAAGCCCAATTAATTACACAGTGGATAGGTATGGGATTATTAACTGATTAGGAATTTATTAATGCCACAATGGAGAGTTGAATACAACAAAATTGGGACACAGACACAAAATTACAAAACTTATTGGAACTCATGTGGTTCCAAGTGGTGGTGGCTCCTCCATGGGTCTCTTCCCCTTGTCTAGTGCTCCAGGCTTTGAGATTGATACTGTTGAAGAAGCACATGATATTTCTCCTCTTCTATTCAAGGATTATGAGCTATCCATGCTGATTTTCCAATGTTTGATGGAGTCGACACTCTTTATGAACACGATAGCTATGGGAACAGTGGATTGGCCTTGACATGCCATGTTGCAAATAGCTATTGTTCCTGTTCATAGGCTTGGGGCTTGACCTCTCCACATTTTACTTGGCTAGATTGTGTAGTGATAGGAGTTCCCTGATGGATGCTGAATGATTGTGCCTCTTGCTCCACATGTTCTACATGAGGTCCTTGGCTTCTACCTCCCCTTAGGCATTTAGTTGCACCTTGAGAAGGTCCTCCTTGTTGTCCTCTTTTAGGGGCCATCTATAATCACACAAAGATCAATTATTAGTAAGGTTATTGAAAGAAGTTCAATTATTTTATACCTTACATATTGCATTTAGTAATTGTTGAATTCTTTGATTAGTGTGATTTTAGAGTTAGAAATTTTTTCAAGGAAGTTGCCCTAAAATTTTAATGTCAAACTTGGTTTGTTTAGATGACACATCAAAGGACACATAATGGTTTTGAGGAACTTTTGATAAAATGATGACAAAGGAAAGAATAGATTTGGCAATGAACTGCTCGAAGGGTATAAAATGATGTGGTGATGTGCAACAAGTATAAATTACAAAAGTCATGCAAGTGGATCCTCCCCAAAGTAGATTCCAACCTATAATGTCCTTGCATAACCACACCTAAAAATGTCCATAGGCACTAGAAGGGTTAAATGTAATCTATAATGATACCACAAAACACACACATGTTAGATACCACCGTGATGAGGTATGAATACTATGCCACACGAGACACAAGTCAAAAATTCTTGAACAGCAAGATGAGGTGAATTGTAGAAGGGATTACAAAGATTGGGACATGAGGTAACTGACCTAGGGCATAATGAATCTTGAGTGAAGGATGTGATTAATGTGTCATTAGCCCATTGCTCCAAAATCAAGACCAAGTTCATTCCTCTGATCAATGACATCGCATTGTTTCATCCCATGGTGAATAGCCATAAGAGTACCATGACAACAAGGCATACGTTCACTTGGTATTTTTTTCAAGGGAGGAGTGATTCATAATTTCTTTGTCGCACTTTTATCTTAATCTTTCTTTTTCTTCTTTAAATGCTTAATCCAAAGAAGCCACCTACCTTCAAGCATGGGTGCGTGTCTTTCTAGTGGGAGCCCCGAGAAGTGCATTGGTTTTCTTTTTTTTCTTTTTTCTTGATGAGTGCCTTTATTACTCTTACTTCCATTCTTTGTTAGATTTTCAAGGATCTTAGTACAACCAGGCTACATGATAGCATCTATAGATGTCACCAAAGAGAATCCACAAATCCCCTTGATGTCACACCTTGGCCATTCCCGCTTAGTTCATTAGTTTTCATTCTGGGCATAATGAGAAAAATATTTTTTAAGTTTTTGTGATGAAAAAAATATCATTGTACCTAGAGTAGAACCACTTATTAATAGAATGGATGGGTGGATGTGATGGGCTTGCTATTCCAAGTAATTAGTCACTTGAGACTTGATAGCATAGAAAAACACCTCAACCAACGAGTCACATGAGTGTTTTATTCATAGATGAGATTACTCATAAAAATATAAAAAGACAAAACAATGAATAAAAAGATAAAACAACAAATTGAAAGATGAAAAACTAGAAAATAAAAAATTTTAAAATTAAAGAAAAGAAAAAAAATTTATTAATTCTGTTTGTTAGAATGAAGGATATCCCCCATAACTAAACTTTTGATCATAGTAAGAATTAATAAATGGAACGGTTGGATCCATGAATTTTGGAAATATTAGGACCTGGTCATATCCAAACGACTAGGTGTCTTTTGATGTTGTGGTTGGAATGTACCCAAATTGGGATGCACACACTGTATTAAAGTTGACATAATGGGGCAAGTTAGAAGATGAGGTTAATTGATAAGGAGTTGATCCACTATGGCACCTGTGACCATAAGATGGTATACAAGGATAGGTATGTCTCCCTACGTGGCTACATGCATTGGGCCCCATAGTTGTTGGAGTCTTGATCGGTGGTCCTGATAAGGTAACATGAGGTGTTGGGTTCAAGGAAAAAGATGCACCATAGTGTTGGACTTGTATTGAGTTGGAAAATATAGTAGGTCTCGGAACTGTGCTGTCCCTTCCTACCATCATGTCTAAAGAAGGGAAGCCTTCAACATTGTGGAGGATTTTCACTACTATTGATAGTAAAAGCACAAGTAACATTCATTGGTTGATGTTGTGGTGCAAATCCCTTGGGTATAGTTAGTGGCAATGTAAAAGAAGGTGAAGGATGAGAATGTTGAAATTGAGGAGAAGTGTAAGGTACCCAAGGTGGTGGTCATGTTGGTGAAGATATGGGTTGATGGTATGGAGAAGAATGATAATAATGTGGTGAGATAGAGGATGTTGCCCCAATTGGAGAAATAGGATGTTGGACTTGATAAGCACTTGGGTTCAGATGATAGGAAGGGTGTAACTAGTTTGGGGGTGGCTTTCCTCATGACTAGGATTTTTGCCACTAGGATTGCACATAGTATTTTTGTATGAACTGTGGATGTAACATTCTTCCCCAATGTTCATGTAAATGTGACAAGATTGGGCATTAACGTTTGGGGTGATTGTATAGGCAAATGTTACATTGATACATATGATTGGTAGTTAAGCTCTTATTCTCATGTACCCTTCTTTCTAATTTTCTATTGGTATTTTATCTTGTTTCTTGGTTTGTCATGGCTCTACCTACAATAATATTGGCATATTCTCCACATTTTTCATGTATCCACTTCATCATCTTATTGATCTTTTTCAATTTTTTCTAGTGATTATAATATTGGCAAAGATGGTTCCACCTCCTTGAGGTGAGTTGATTTTTCCTCTTCCTGATTATGGATCTTTGTTAGGTTGAGATTTTGGTCTCGTTGAGATTTTTCAACATTCTTCCATTTAGCCATTTCTCCTTCTTTTTATAGTCGCTTAATAAGCTCTTGGAATTCATGGCTTTGTAGTTCATATATTTGACCTAGGGCATACATCCCTAAGGTTTCCCTTGTTTCATTATGGAGCCCATCTATGATATGGTACATTAACCTCTCCTCAGAGAACCCATGGCTTGGGTAGTTATTTAATAGTTCATATCCAAGGGTTCATGCTATTCATGTTTCCATTCTTGGATTTTTCTTCTAAAGGCTAGCACTCTTGCATAGGTTTGATATCTTTCGTTGAAGAGTTCTACCATTTTTGGCCAACATCAAATTGATTTTGGTTTTAAAGACCTATACCATACTTTTGCTTGGACAAAAAGTGTCATGGGAAAGAGCTTAATTTTTTTTCATTCATTATTAATATTGTTCCATATATAGGCATCAACGAAGGCCTGTAAATGATGTTGCAGATCTAAATCATAGCCTCCTGAAAACTTGGAAAAGTTGTTTAAATCAAACTTGGGTAGATGACTTTCCTTACGATGCCTGTAGGATATTTGAATAGCCTCTTGTATATGCATTAGGCTCTTAGTGGTTAATAGGGGTCCATCATCACTAAGTAAGCTATAATTCTGTGATTTGGGATGATGTTGTCTTTATTCATGTTGGCATTCTTGACTTTGCCCATGGGTTCAATTTTTATTTCTACGCTGCCCCCTTGAGGAATAGTCATATGTTCTTGGGGATGTCCCATCTTCACTAGAGGTGTCTGAGTTGGATGATAAAGGTCCTTAAGTATCATTAGGATGTGTATGAACATATGCAACTATTACATAAGATTGAGTACTTCAAACTCCTTCATTGGTTCTCCAATGAATTGCCTCACTAGATGTTGCATTATCATAGTCTTGTGAGAGAGACATTACTGTGAATTTGTGTGTGACATTTTTTTTGCAATTACTTATTTCTAAAAGATATATTTTCAATGCTTCATTACAATGATCTTAAATGATGTAACTAATCTAAATAACTAGCATCATCCTTGGCAACAATGTCAATGATGAGTGGCGAGGTACCCTACCATACGAATACGAGTGTTCACGCATGATCCAGTTGAACTCCGTAGATAGGCTAGTTATGGTATCTAGATAGTTACTCGTTGATTGTAGTTCACTGTCTTTCCACTTGGACTAGTATTTATGTTGTCACGTATGGTTTAGTCTAGAGTGAGGTGTATGATGTGGTTCTAAACTAGTGCTACTCCTAGAGGCAATGGAAAATAATTTTAATTGGACTAAGAAGGAGAGAGAGAGAGAGAATCTAACTATGAGGAAATGGAAGGAAAGAATCTAAGCTAGCCTAAGTGTGATGAGTATCCATTCCTTAATCATCCATACACATCTTGGACCTCATGTACCACTACCATTGGAATTACCAAACGCATGTCTTAGGTACACTACTAGGTTACCAAGTAGTCACACTTAAATGCTCGTGGTTAAGTCATACTCATTTCGTAATTAATAACAAGGATAGGAAATGAGGTTAAGAGATATTAATTACGAAAGAAATAAATAATAATTAAACAACTAAAACTAAGTGTATGCTACAATGATGAAGTAATCTCAATCTTTATTGTTAGTCATGTGCATGTCCAAGTACGTCACACTTGAATAAAGGTGTCGTACAATTACAATCATCACACTACAAGCATGCACTAGGATAAAGGGTTGAGAATGACTACCAAATGACTAAAAAACTAACTGACTAAGAAGTAATTCCTAACTTAATTTCTCATGCACCCACATGTGTATTTATAGGTTCACACAGGAGTCATGATAAATTCGATATCGTTATTTAGGTCACGACATCGCATACCAGATATTATGGATCCGATATCGTAGGTTTGATATTGGAGCCTGACAAATCATGGTTCATCACATGTATAAAACATAAAATAAGAGTAAATAACCCATTCTCCAAATTTTCAAATGGAAAAAAAAAACTCATTTGGCCCATTTTATTACTTGGCCAATTTGTAGCTTTCCTACTTAAGAAGGTGATGATCTCATTCTAGGAAGCCATTATTGGAAATGGAGTAAAACTCATTTGATTCTTTTCACTATTTGGCCATTTCACTATTTTATCATTTCAAAAAGGAAATGTTTGCAACTTTTATAATTAAGTGTTGTCCACATGTTATCTTCATAAGATCAACCATATTTATTACTTGTGTTTATATTACATAGAGTTCAAAGAAGGAAAAATGATGAAGAAGCTACTATTCAAATTGGATAATACCCATTTCTAGAAATTTCAACATGTTAAGGCCAAAGTGAAATGGTTGTCATTTTCTTCCTGTTCACTAATGGTGATTTTGCCCATGTTGGCTTCTTTCACCCACATTGGGCCTTCCAACAATAATGTTGAGCCTACAAAATTCACACTAGGTGTATAACACTCATGTTAGGGGTATGACACTCATGCTATGATATAACATTCATACTAAAGTTGCTAGAGGCATGCTAGAGCTACAAGAACATCACTAAAGCTAGAACAATGTTGAAGTGCTAGTGCCATGCTAAAGTAATTGGAGCAATGTTGGGATGTAAGAGTTATATCCCCTAATGTTGGGCATAGGTGATGTTACACCCCACCATAGTTGTTCTAGCATAGAAAATGTTATATCCCCGGAAGCCCATGAGAATGTCAGTTTTAGCAATCCAAAAGGCATTTTAACACCCCCAAGCCAAAATATAGGCATGATATAACTTTTTTTACTTAAAGGATTGAGGCTTTGATTACTTATGAGGCATTTTTAGCCCCAAAAGCTAAATTATGTGAAATTGCATATCTCAAATTACAATATTCACATTTTACAATGAAATTTTAGCCTCTAATTTTTTGGGGTGAGGATTACAATGCAAAATAGTTACAAAATAAGTTTTCTTGGTGGTATTTCATTAGCTTCTCTTGTTGGTAGCTTGAGGATTAACTTGAGAGGTATTGACAAAGAATACAAAATACGATTATAGATCCATCACCAGTGTCTCCTCTCTAAACTTGATTTAGTAGTTTTGAACCATGCCAAAGAGTTCTTGTGATGATGGGATAAGGTTATGATGAGGAAATAATCATGAGGATTAACAATACATTCTATAGGCTAACATCATGATTACAATATGGCATTAACATGTTGTACATGTAATAATTCTTCATATTTCATGGTTTGAAGTGTTGGTCACTTGGAAATGCATTTAAAGAACCAATGCTTCACTCCAAGGTTTCTTTGGCCATTAGGATCCTTCTTTTGTATGTTTGAAGCCATTGGTTTGTCTTTTGGTCTTCATTGGCCTTTTGACTTCTTGGCAATTTGCCTTCCCATTTTTTTGTGGGGTGAAACCTTCATTAGGTTTCTTTTCTAAGGATAGGTTTGATTTGGTTTTCCTACTAAATGAGATCTGTTACAATTAGCAAACTCAATGGTTTTCCATTGAATGACATGTGTTATACTCAATGGACTTGCAAATGAAACATAATAAAGGGATGTTATATGGTCACAATGCATGAGTGCCAAACATTGGTCAACATTGTTGTTTAAGATAAGGAAGGTTATAATTAGGCCATGGAGTTAGATTTAAGGGGAGGTAATGGGAACGAGATGAACAAAAACTCTTGGAACAATAGGACAAACTCACTAAATCTTGTGCATTAAGGTGACATGGTGACTTGCTACCATGATGAGTTGCACCCTCTAGATGACTGTAGGCTTCATCTTGCAAGCACAACTCCAAAAGAATAAGAAATAAGACAAAGAAAACATGTTGTTACATTATAATACATAATGCCATATAAAATGATTAGAAAACTAGACTACCATAGTTTACAAAGTTTAACAATTTTTCTATTGTGCAAAAAGAGGTTATGTAGGCTCACTTGTCATTGATCATTGATGTTGATTGTTGGTCTTCATAGGGTACATGTAGAATGGCTTTAGATAATAATGATTGATCAGATTTTTCAACTCATTCTCCTCCATGTTTGCTATCATGAAGGCTCCATTTCCATAACCCTTAGTGATCAAGAAAGGTCCTTCTTAGTTGGTTGAGAGTTTGTTTGCATGCTTACGAACAACTTTTAGGACTAGGTCTCCTTCTTTGATCTTATTCTTGTTTAGGTTATGGTGGTGTTTCCTTATTTGTTTTCCTCTCATAGTATCATTAGACATGAGCAAGCATTTACACTCATTTCTCCTCCATCGATTCTAGGTCCATGATGTGCAACTTATTCTATTCATCATTGATGAAGTCTGACAAGGCTTCTCAAAGTAATGGTACCTAAAATTCAAGAGGTAAATTAGCTTTAGAACCATAAACCAAGCTATATGGGTTACACCAATCATGGTTTCATAGGTTGTTCAGTAGGCCCAAAGCACATGGATGAGCTACTCATGTGACTTGTGTTTACTATTGTTTAACATCTTTTCAAGAAAGTTTATGATGGCCTTATTGCTTGCTTTAGCTTGCCAATTGGCTTGGGGATAGTACAATGATGAGAAGGAATGCTTAATGCCTAGGTCATGAAATTTTTTTTTTGTTTCTTAGCTACTAAATTGTGGCTCATTTTTTGTGACTATGATCATATGTATACCATAATAGGATACTTTGTTATCATGTATGGATCTACAAAATTTTTGAGATGTTATCTTCCTTAGAGGAATAGCTTCGATCCACTTGGTAAAGTATTTAGTTTCAGTGATGATAAAGCTATACCTTGTGGAAGACTTAGGTGTTATAGGTCTAATGATTGAAATGACCAAGTAATCTGAGTGGTATGTAACTTAGTCAATGATACATGTATAAGGTTGCTATGCCATTGGCAAGTATCACAAGTTTTGACCTTTGGTAGGTAGCCACTTTCCATATAGAACAAGTAATAGCCTAGTCATCTAATATAGCATCCATGGATCTAGGTCCTATATGTACCCCACATACACCCTTGTGAACTTACCCTAGGAATGTGCAAAATTTAGTTTTATACAAGCACACTAATAATATGCCATCATAGGACTATCGACATAATGCATTATCAACTATGATGACATACTATTTTGATCATTTACATATAACATCCTTTTGAGTAGTAGTCAAGCCTTGTGAAGTTTCACCATTCATAAGGTAAAACTTGATATCTTCATACCACATCTTTAAAGGAGAAATATGCGCTACAAGTACAGAGTTATTCTCAGTGTTTTGCATGATGAAAATGGCATAGTCCATAGTTACAAAGGGTAAATTTCTAAAACAATTTGGCATCACAATAAGGGCTATCATTGTCATGGAATTAGCTATGGTATTCTCATTTCTGTATACTTATTGGATA
Source organism: Gnetum montanum (assembly GCA_015680685.1). NCBI lineage: Eukaryota > Viridiplantae > Streptophyta > Gnetopsida > Gnetales > Gnetaceae > Gnetum > Gnetum montanum. The sequence goes on from MNCI01015036.1 coordinate 165,303, forward strand.
TCAATGTATATAAATTATTTTAGTAATTTCTTTCCTAGGTCACAGTAAGGTTGCAAATGGTTGGTTTTACATGCATAAACCTTGGTTGCTTGATTTACCATAAATTGTGAATCATCTTTGATCATTAGGCATTTGATTCATAGATCATGAGCTATCATTATCCCCTTGATCAAATCCTCATACTCTACTACGTTGTCAATACATGAAAATTTGAAATGGTAAGTGAAGGGTTGAATTTCAGGAAATGGAAATGTTATAATGGTAGTGACACTAGCCCCATGGGTAGTTGAAGCTCCATCAAAGTGCATGATTAGCTCATACCCTTTGGATATATTGCTAACAATGTTGATGTATTTCTTAGGGTATTCAAGTTCTATGGTTGCATGGTCTTCTACTAGTGAAATAGTGAGTGGTGCAGCTATAGCTTGACCTTTCATTAATGCTTGGGAAATGTAATCAACGACAAACTCCATGGTTATGGCTTTCCATCAGGCTATACGACTACTTCCATATATATTGGTTGTTTTGGCTCTAAGTACATTATATTTGTAGATGACATTGAGCTGGCTCTTAAAGAGGTAGTGCCTCCACTTCTTTCATGAAAATACTAGAGCTAGGTAATACTTCTCTACATTCATGTATTGAGTCTCATGGGAAACTAATGCATGACTTAGGTAGTATGTAGTTAACTCCACTCCATCATATCATTTTTGAAAAAGTAGGGAGGTAATAGATATTTTAGAGATAGCAGGGTAGATGTGAAAATGCCTATCCTCTTGCAAATGGTAGATTGTTAGTAGTTGTGCCAACTCTTGCTTAAGGTTTTCAAAGGCTTCTTGACATTAAGTTGTCCACTCATAGTGAACTCCCTTCTTAAGAAAGTGTTGCATGGATTGAACTTATCCATAAGCTTAGCGATAAACTTATATATAAATTGTAACCTAAGTGGCAATCCTTGAAGCTCCTTAAGGTTAGTTGGTGCTTCCAAGTTGGATACGGTCTTAACCTTATCAAGATCAAGACATATTCCTACATTAGATACTACAAAGCCAAGCATCTTACTAGTTTTGACACCAAAGATACATTTCTTAGAGTTAAGCATAAGTTCACACTCGAGGAATTGTTTAAGCACATAGTCAAGATCATATGCATGATTATTAGTCACTTTAGACTTAATGGCTATACAATCTACATAATCATTGAGAAAACTTAGCATATAGTCACTATAGATATATGTCATGACTCTTTAATAGATTGCTCCTAGATTCTTTAGGTCAAAGGACATCATAGTATAGCAAAAGTTACCCAAAGAAGTCACGAAGGTTTTACCAAGTTGATGTTCTAGGTTAATCCTAATTTGTTTGTATTCTAAGAACCCATGCATAAAGGAAAACAAGGCATGTGCAACCATAGGATCAATGAGTTGATCAATACTAGGCAAAAGGAATTTGTCTTTGATAGTAGCCTTATTTAGGTCTCAGAAATTGATGCAAATGCATATACTTCCATTTTTCCTAGGGACTACCACTATGTTGGATACTAATTTTGTGTAATAAAAAACTCTAATGAAACAAAATTTGTATAGTTTTGTGATTTCATCACGAACTATTAAGGAAAAATCAAGTTTAATCTTACAAAATTTTTTCTTAACTCGTCTAATGGTAGGATCAAGTATGATGTTATGTTGGTCTAAGCACGGGTTAAGACATACCATATCTTCATATGACTAGGAAAAGACTTTAATGTTGTCTTGTAGGACCTTGGTGATGTCTTGACCCTGTTGAGGTTCCAATGAGGAACTTAGTTTTAGGGTTTTCTTCTCACCATTATTTGTCATTATAGGAAGCTCAGCTAAATAATCTTTGGTAATATTGCTAGAATTTAGGTCAAGGGTTTTGAATAGGTTTTTAGGCCACTCTAGAGGTTTCTCTATTAAGGCTATATGGTCAACAAGACTCTTGGGCTTAAGATCTAGGCAATGAAGTTCAATGCATCCTTCAACATCACCATGAGATTCATTTGGGTTCAATAGTAAGGTGATTTGCTTCCAAGTGTTCATACTCCAAATCCTACATGTCAACCCCAAGCACATTAAGTGGTACATAGGTAAAAATGAGTAAATAATGTCAAAATGATATAAAATATCTTAGTAACCATGTAAAGATAATCCATTTTAATTTCAAATAAAATGCAACCAAGGTCAACCAAGGCTATAATAGGTAGGTGGAGATAAATAAGATAAAACCAAGGCCACATCATATCAAATAAAGGTTAAGCAAGATCAAAAAAATTAAAGCATCATGAAAGTATAAAAACTAAGGTTAAATATGATCAACCAAGATTACATTTTTGCTAGTTTTAAGCTTTAGTGGGCCATGATGCTAGTTTAAGGCCTTGGTAGGCCATGGTTAGATGGTATCAAATGATGATAAAAGATGACCAAACCTCATCATTTAACACCAATCAAAGTCTAAATAAAGGTCAATAGTAATCATAATAGAGAGAATAAAGGTAAATGTCATGAAACTAAAGTGATGTAGAGACTAAATAAGGTCAATAATGCATAATAAGATCAAAATAGATTGAAACATCATGAAATAAGGCCAAATCAACCAAAGTGAAATGCATGTGGTAAAACATGGTCATTATTAATCAAACAGGGTTAGATTTTACTAGTTTTAGGCCTTAGCGAATCATAGTATAAGGCTACAAAGTTGACATGTGTGTTTAGGGATCTATGGAGGCTGTTTTGTGTAAAAAATAAATGTTTTTTTAGGCATCCAAACTAGATCCATGCTAGCTAGCATAGGTGGAATGATTGCTAGCATGGATGGGATGATCAAGGGGTTTCCAAAGTTGATTTGGAGTAAAATTTTAACTTTTGATGACTTGTATGATTAACACAATGGAATGGGGAAGTAAATAGGACATTTCTAGCATTGATTTCAACCTAGAAACCCTCATTGAGGCCTAGAACTACCACCCACACTAAAGATACACTAGCCAACATGCTCCTAGTGTGGGTACCAAGAGAAAAGTGTTTCATGGAATCTAGAGAATCAAAATTTATGTTCTATTATCTTGCTAGGATAATGTTAGGTCAAAACTATCAAACTTGGTTATTTTGAAGGTTAAAACTTATAAAAGAGTAGGTTGTAAGGTCATACCCCTCAGAGCCATGCTGGCTAGTGTGGATGGAGGGGGTGTCAATATGGCTAGCCTAGATCTAGATTATTACAAGGTCAAAACAAGGTTAAACTAGAACCAACTCTAGGGGTTTACAATTGGATGCTCACCAGTCAAGTTTTAAGGCTACTTGAAGGGTGTTTTTCATGTAGAATCTTATTGGAGACCTCACCAATGCTAAGGTCACACTAGCCAGCATGGCTCTAGTACCCCTCAATTTGGATACTTCTAACCAAGTTTTCAAGCTATTGGAATTTCTAGTGGTAATATCTAAAGTTTTGACCGACAACTAGCTAGGTTTGATGGTTGTTTGAGGTGTGGTATGGTTATACCTCCTCCCCACTTAGCCATGCTAGCTAGCATTACTCTAGCATAGGTGAAGGGGTATAATGAATTTTAATGGTCAAAACAAGGTCAAATTATTGTTAGTTAAAGATTTTATAATTCTTGATTCTTCTAGGATAGGTTTTAGGCTTCTAGGTATGTCGATGTCTTGACAAAAGTGGTAAGGCAACTTACCCATGCAGGAGCCATGTTGCCTACTGTGGCTTTAACCTTACTCAATGTGGATAGCTTGAGATATTGATTTTTGATAGGTTTTAATAGAAAATCAACAATGCATGTGATCTCCTAGGGTTGCAGATGTTGATAGTAGGGTTTTGGCATCAAAATCAACCATTTTAAAGGTAATTTGCTATTTTTTAAAGTCATTTTCCCTTGAGCCACACTGGATAGCATGGCTCTAATGTGGATGAAGGAGGATGAAAATTTTTTACCATTTTTGGATCTATTTTTGGGCATCCAATCATTTTGGGAGGCTGAAGTAAGGTTCTAAGGTCACAAGGGTAGGTTTCAAGGCTATTTCAAGCTATGGATGGGATTTTATGGGTCATCCCAATGTATCCATGCTTGACCCATGATGGATAGCATGGGTGGGGGATATTACTAGCATGGTCATATTCTTATACCTAAAATTTTAACTTAGATTTTGGCAACTCTTAACTACCAAAGGTTAGGAAACGGTGATAAGGTCATGAGGGTAAGTGGGAACATTATTTTGAGATATGAGTAGGTCTTTTTGGGTCATCACTAGGGCATCCACATTGGGTCCATGCTAGTTAGCATGGATAAAGGGTTCCCCATCATGGAAAAGGTATGAAGCATGTAACTCAACGTTTTTTTGGTTGGTTTTAACTATAAGAGGTCACGAAAAAGTGTTGAGACAAAAACTTGTCAACTAGGAGGTCGATTTTAGGGTTTTCAGGTTCTAATATACTCATCCACATTAGTGCCACACTAGCTAGCATGGATGGGATGCCCCACAATGTGGCTTCACCAAATCCAAAGGTTTTTGGAACTTTCAACTAGATTCAATAGGGTTTTGAAGCTATTAGAAGTGTCTATTAAGGTTTCAAGGTTTTTGGTAAATTCTAAGATCAAATTAAGGCTTGGTTGATGTTGGTGAGTGTTATTACCCATTGGGTAATGTTGGCCAATGGATGGCATCTTGCTTAGCATGGCTGCCCAATGTGATAAGTTGCATGGAGGGTTTTAACCCATGCCACAACTTGGGGTATGGTCATGTCAACTTCAGTTGCTAAAATTGGTAAGGAGGTTAATGTTTCATGGTTGTGGGACATGGAAGGCTAGGACCCATGTTGGATCCACACTACCTAGCATGGATGAGGGGGGATACAATGTTGGAAAAGACTTCTATGGATGTTAAGGGGGTTAAATGCTAGCATAGAGATGGTTTTTAGGCTTGAAACCCACTTTTCGTGGGAGGTGCTTAGTGGGGTTCAAAAAATTTCCAATTTTTGAATTTTTATTGTAACTCCCATCATCCTAGCATTAATTGGACTTTCCTTTCTTTGCACTACCAATGCACCATGAGTTTTGTTGCATGAATTTGGCAATTGGGGTTGGAATTAGGTGCTTAGATTGAAACTTGATTTTTATGGTTGTTTTTGCCCACAAATCATCCACATAATTCATTTCTCTCCTAGCAATGTATTGGTCAAAGCTCTTGGCAGAGTTTTGTTTGCCTATAGAACCATCAATACTCCACATGGTTTGTGACATCCCATCCCTAGATGTCATGGAAAAAATCAAATATACAATATATTAGACATTATGTGTACAAAGAAAATATACCAATGCAAAATATAAGTGATATTCAGCATTATGTACAAAGGAAATAATAGGAAAAATGTAGAAAAAAAGAAAGAAAAGAATGATTTATTGATATGAAAAAGTGCATCTAGATTGTGATTTAGGATTGTTCCATAGGGTATTCATCCTTTGGCATCTATCTCTTAGAGGAAATCCAACATTACCACCATGGTTAGGCCTGTAATCTTGCTAGAAGGGATGGCCAATCCACTTCCTATTCTACTTCACTCAGCTTTCTGTGACTTGCCTATACTAGCTCTACCACCATATGACTTACTTGTATTAGCTCAACCATTCCATGCTAGAAAGACCTCTACCCTTGGTATAAATGTCTTAGGCCAAGCCCCTAAAGGTAACCTTAAGAAACACATTCATTATTACCACATGCCCTTTTGGGTTTAAATTGCAACTACCCTTTTGAATTTTGTTAAGATAACAATAACAGTTGTTATGGAGAGAAACCATCTCCATTAGTTAGTAGCATCATTTGGAAATGGGGATGTGACAATCTACCCTCATTAGGTTTTGTTTATCCTTAAATGAATGTATGTTCTCTATCTTTTTCCAGCTCTAATGCTTTCTTTCACGATCTTGTGCTTCAATAATTTGATTTTTCCTTTGAACTTGAAGTTGTTTATTGCTTATTTTGTAAACAAAATATATATGAGAAAAATATATGGAAATTAAATATTACTTTCTTGATACTTCTTTTTCCAAGATAATGATAAGAATTGAATTAAATATCTACAACTACCAATTACTAGTCCTAACCAGGGTCACACAATGTGCAACTTGTATTTGGTTATTCAAGTGAAGGCAGGAGAAATTCTTTATTCCCAAATTCCATTAACTTAGATATTTTACTTATCTAATTGAAATATAAATTGAAAAATGAATAAAATAATAAGATAATTAAATAAAAGTAAGAGTGAGATACTTCCTAATCTTGATCAACCTTATGAGCTAATGGGAGTAATTGTAATTCTACAAAAAGTGGTATGTGATCAGATGATCTTGTTTGGGATGGCAAGGATTGATCTTGATTCTTCTTAACTTCTACTTTAGAAATCAAATTTAAAACTTTGTAACTTGAAATAATCAAGCATTAGACCAAATATAATCTAAATTCTTAATGAAGATTGTTGTTGATCCATCCTCATTAATCATTGTAGAGTAATTTGTAAACTATGGTTCTTGATGAGTGCTATCCATCAACATCATCTATTTTTGAATTCTAGAATATGATTAATCTACTGAAGATTCAAAATAAGTAGAATATGCACTAGCTAATTGAATTGCATGCTAAATTAATGGAAACATCTTCTTCAAGTCAAGTTCATATTCCAAAGATTTCTTTAGAGATCCATATTTTAAGAATTGATAAACACTACTTCAAAATTTTGCATTGAAGTCTCCACAAAGAATAAATGGAATTGGATCAGTACAACTTAGGAGTAACTTCTTCTTCAAACTTTCTTCTATTTGTTAATTAAATATTCTCCTTAACAAAGTCTAACATCTAAACCTGGTGGTTTGGCAATTAAATGTGTGTTAACTATGTATATACATCTTCTTGATAGATGAACTTTTAGAATCCCTACTATGGCTATGTGATTTTTCCAAAATCTTGATTTTTCTTTCTTTCCCATCACTTGAAGTTCTAGAATTTCAAAAATCATATTATCTAAACTCCATTCAAATCTTTATACCAATTTAAACTTGGATTCTTTATAAAAGATTGCACAACCATCCATGTTGTAATTTCTACAATATGCTAATCTGTACAGTTCAAAAGAAGAACTTCTACAAGAACCTTTTTTCTTATAAATACCTCTATATCCCATCTATTCCAAATCTAGTTGGAATTGATATAGAAATTCCCATGGTAATACTTCTTGTAAGCATAAGACATCAACATCAAAATCTTGTAATTCTGCTACAATGTATGGCTATCGATATTCATGCCAATCCAAGGCCCATGATGGACATAGCATATATTATTTCTCACTAACTAGAGATCTTGTATGTGCATTGTATGTTGCAAATTTTATTCTCATTCTTGGATTTTCTTCTAAATCATCTTTCTTCATGAGTATCATATTCCTTGTTGAAATGACATTTTGAGTCTCCATGTTATTTTGCCATAGGTTTTGATTGTAGAATGGATTAATATAACCTTTCTTGATGGTTGATGATTGTTCTATTTTTTTCGACTAGTTCTCCAATTAATTTAACTACATTATCTAATTTTATAATTCTAGTAATATTTAATGACATCATATAATAATATGTAACTATATTATCTAATTATAGTACTATATAATTACATTACATGATTTTTAGTAATATTTAACTATATTATTTTTGACGACCTTTCTACCCTCTTGAGAACATTGACTTTGGTAGTGTAACTAATAACATGCCATAATGATCTCAAGACTATCTTCAAGGGTTATGCACTAAATCTTAAAGCTTAAAATGTTGAACTTATAATATCATTGAATTATAGGATGCCTAGATGATAAATATAACCTCACCATTGAGTTTATAAGGGTGAAAAATGTTAAAAATGACTATTCATATGTTGAAGATGGACATCATATGCTCAAGTTGTGTGAAAATTAAACTTTTGAGAATCTTGAGGCACTATATTGGGCAGGGAGTAAAAACTAATTTTTGGAGTTCCTTGAGATGAATCTGACTCCACCATTGAACTTGGAAGGTTGAAATATATAGGAAATGACTCTTCATTCACTGAAAAAGGTTTCCAAAATTAAACGTTATGGCTTCTGGAGTTTAAGTATTTTGGTGTAAAAAATAAGACTTCCCAAGAGGTTACCCATCCTAGTTCTACTACAAAGAGAGCACGCTTAATTATGGAATTTTTATCTCCATTGTTACCAGCATGCCAAATTCTAATTTTGGAAACTATTTTTGTAAGTTCCTAATTTAAACTAACAATTGAATGAAAAAAATTGAATTTTTCATTAATTAATGAGAATTTCAAATTTTTCCATCAATTGATGGACAATTGAAAATTTTGCTTCATATAATGAAATATTTGTGGCTACATTAGAGGTAGTTATCGGTAGCACTAGAGGCAATGATCGATGGGGTTGGAGGTAGTGATGGGTAGGATGAGAGGCAATGATGGGCAGCACTAGAGGCAGTGATGGGCATGATAGAAGGTAATGATGGGCAACACTGAAGGAAGTGATGGGTAGCATTGGAGGTAGTGATGGACAACATGGAAGGTAGTGATGGGTGGCACTAGAGGTAATGATGGATGACACTGGAGGTAGTGATGGGCAACATTGGAGATAGTGATGGATGACCCTGGAGGCAATGATGGAAGGCATAGGATAGTGATGGGTGGCATGATAGGCAATGATGGGTGATGTGCATAGTAGAAAGTGAAAAGTGCAATGACGGTTTCAATGGTAGGTGAGGGTTTGTGTAGGTGTCGATGGTGTGACAACAACCAAAGGGTTTCTTCACGGTGGAAAGTAGTGATGGCAAAGTAAGATGTGACATGCAGCAAGCTATCGCAAGGAGTGGATATCGACTAATAGAAGGTTAGGACATTGCATGTAGTCATGCATTTTTTATCAATTTACGTGGCTCATGTGAGGGTCTATGTGGCTAGCTTAGGGGTCTTCACAACTTGCATGAGGGCCAAGGTGACTAGCATAGGGGTTCATGGCTGACGACAAAGTGGTTAGCGAGTTGTGATGACTATAGAGGTAAGGATGACCCTATTGCAATAGCACATGGATCCATGATGTAATGGTAGCATATAACTCTAGATTAACAGGTTGCATGTTCAAAAATAATGGCAAAATAGATGGTAGGGTTGCATGGGTAGTGTGAGGCTATGCAAGTGGTATAGTGGACAATGGTAGCAAAGGCATGTGGGCATAGCATCAAGTAAGCAAAGGCATGGTGGGTGGGCATGGGGTTGTGTACATGGGATTTCTATTTTGTCTTTGGGGCTGGAATCACAACCTACTAGTGGTCTGGTTGTGGCTGGCCACAACTAGCCATAGCCTTGGCCACAGACCTAGCTATAGTCCAATATATATATATATTAAATTCATTTCCTTGTGTGTTAGTATTAAATTAGCCTATTTAATTAGTGCCTAGATCTAGAAAAATCTTTAGTAGTTGCAACTATGCATGCATTTTTAGAATATTTAACTACACAGTCTCCACTTTATTGAAGCTTTGGTCAATTTCTTAATCTAGATTGCTTGCTTTTCCTCCCTTTTGATGCAACCAAAATCATGTTTTCTTCTATAGTAATGATCTAGGAATGGGCTTGAGAAATTTATCAAATTATGGTGCATGATCTAGCCTTGATCCATCTATCAATCCATCCATCTATTCATTGCTTTAATTGCTCATGCTTTCTTCTACTAAATGCAAATTCACTCTGCAACTGGATTCAAATCTTGAAGTTTGTACTTGAAATTGCCAAAATTGTTGAAAACCAATAGCTACATTCATTCCACATATCTAAATACATTGCCACATGGTTGAAATCAACACTTAATCCCTATGTCCTGTAAAATGCAAAAGATGCCAGACATCCAAATCTTAGACTGTAGATTTGCATTTTTGGAGTCCCCGACTTGTAACCGTCTGATTGGTTTAGATTGCCAACAACTTGATGGTGGGAATCCACCATTGATGGAGTGGTTGGCCACAAGCTTCGCCATGGCTAGTAAGAATTTTTTTTATTTTTTTAATTATTATTTTATTTTATTTCTTTATTTGTAAAAAATGTTATATATAAAAGATTATTGAGGCTTGAGTTTGAACCTAAGAGCTTGTGCTTGATTTTTTTAATTAAAACTATGGGGGCTTGGGTTTGAACCCATGAAATCCCATTCAAAATTAAAGTTTCTTTTAACTTTTTATTAATATTTTATGCCACCTTGCCTCAATTGTTAATGTGATGGTTTGGCCAATTACAAGGTAAGGGTTTAGTATGGGTAAATGGTGATTCCAAGTTGATTTTTGACCCTAAAATTTTGAAATGTTTTTTTGTTCAAATAATAATTTAATATCATTTTAATGCATATATAATGAGAAACTTTAAACATCAATATCTCTGAAACCATAAGTCCAATTAAGATGAAATTTATACAATTGGAATAATCTCAACAAGTACTACATGTTGGACATAGCTTTAGAGTTTAAAAATGAAGTTGATTTTTCAAGATTTAAAAGGACCAAACTAGTCTATTTTGTTGGATTGACATTTCTAGGTTGATATATGGTAACTTGGGATCTTCTAGATTACTTGGATAGTAAATTTCAACAAAAGAAGATCAATTCAGGTCATGGTTACTAACTTTTTGGAAATAAATTTAATAATGACCCTAATCAATTAATAATTATAGTATTAATATGGGTAAAAGTTACCTAGACTAGTGTCTCATTGTCTTACCAACATATCTTGTAGTTCATGAATCTTGATGAGGTGTGATCAATCTTCATCAATTAATGATATCTATTAAAGAATTTTGTTGGTTTTTGGGATCTAGATGCCTGATCCATTATTTGTGAAGTTAATGGAAAGGTATATTTTGACATACATCAGAAATATATGGTACATTTGGTGATAATCAATGGCTTTCCATGTGTAGTGGCTTCAAGGTTCATCATTTGTTTCATGTTGTAGTCAGTCCATGATTCTAAATGCTCCTTGGTTCATAGCTTGCTCTGATACCAATTGTGACATCTCATCCCCAGATGTTATGGTAAACATCAAATATATGATATATTAGAAATTATGCATACAAAAAAATATACCAATGCAAAATATAAGTGATATTGAGCATTATGTATAAAGGAAATAATACGAAAAATGCAAAAAAGAAGAAAGAAAAGAATGATTTATTGATATGGAAAAGTGTATCTGGATATTGCTTTGAGAGTGTTCCTTGGAGTATTCTTCCTGTAGCATCTATCCCTTAGAGGTAATCCAACATTACCACTACGGTTAAGCCTATAAATTGGCTAGAAGGGATGGCCAATCCACTTCCTATCTTGCTTCACTCAGCTTTGTGTGACTTGCCTATACCAGCTCCACCACCCCATGACTTGCCTACACTGGCTTTACCATTCCACGCTAGCATGACCTCTAACCTTGGGTGGAAATGCCTTAGGCCAAACCCCCAAAGGTTACCTTAAGAGATGTCCATTATCACCACATGCCATTTTGGGTCTCAATTACAAATACCATGTTAAGAGAACAATAACACTTGTTATGAAGAGACACTATCTCCATTAGTTAGTAGCATCATTTGGGAATGGGGATGTGACATGGTTGTTGAAGGTTCCTCTTTACGAAGCATTGGTACCAAGAACCTTGCAGATTTCAATGGTTCTCATTATTTGTTTGCCAGCACAATGAAGACGAGAAGAAGTAGCACCATGAACCCTGTCATAGAAGATGCTAATGCTATAGCAAGAGACATATCCCACCTTCCATAGTCCATGTTTAGAAAAGGATCCTCAGCCATCAATCCAAGTAGACCATTACTAGCCATTTCCCATGTGTTTTGGGCCATTTTTAATGCTTTTTTAGTGTACAAACTAGGTGTCTTTTTCAGATCTAGGACATTATGGTTGATAAAATTGAATTTTGACAAAATCCCACCTCATTAGATGGTGGGTTTTATAGGTTTTAGTCATTTTTGTATGTTTTTTTTTCTATTTTGGTAAAAAAGAAACACTAATTTTGAATTTTTTATTAAGGAAATGGATAGGAATTGTTAATTTTTTGCTCCATAGGGTTGTCGTTTGGTGTTTTACAATTGTAATGCTTGCTGAACCACTAGATTGAGGTTCATAAATAATTCTTCATGAAATTTTCTATTATTTAGCTCATAGTGGTTTTGATGTTTTGGCTATTTTTTGATGGAAATTGTGTAATTTTTTAAAAGAAAAAATGGCAATGAATTTTGATATTTTAAATTTTTAAGTTTTTAGATCTAGTTCTTAGGGTTTAGATGGTTGTGTTTTGATGCAATTTGAAGTTATGGTTAATTTCTAGTGAATTTTCAATTATGATATAATTATAGTTAGTTGATACAATTATGTTTTCATGCCATTTTTAGTTTCTCATGCTACTTCATGAATTTTTTTTCAAGAAACAACAAAGAGTTTTCATGTTTTCAAGTTATGGGTGTTTAGGTATTAATTTAACCTTTGTAATGATCTTTGAAACACTAGATTTTGATCTATTTTTTATTGTTAATGATTTTTCTTGTAAGGTTGTAGAAATTGAGGTTTTTAGGATTTAGTGAGTTTACCCCTTGAAGATGGGTAGCATTGAAATACTAGATGATTTTTTCTATCAATGTCCAATGTTCCTAAGGATAAGAGGAGATGTTAGGAGTGGTGTAGAACTAATTTTATTAATGTTAAAAGTTTTTGATATTTTTTATGAGTGCTTTCCTATGGCCGTGTTTCTTAGTTATGATGTTGTTGTATGAGTTTTGATTAAACTTGGTCATGGTTTTGCATAATGTTTTGAGTGTGTTTTAAGTTTGGGATGACAATGTGAAGATTTTTATATTTTGGTTATGATGCTTAAGGTTTGTGTAGGCTATGTGAAATTTTATTTTTGAAATTTTGAAGGAAGTTTGACCAACACTATAGAGTCTTTATGGTGGCTAGTTTCACCACTAGCTAGGACGTTTGGCAAAATTTCCTAAGGAATTGAAAGTGTTGTATGATGTTGCACTTGGTTGTGGTTGTAGTTGTTTCTAGTTTTTCGATTCTTGTTCTAAGTATTCAAGGTATGATTTTAGTAACATGTTATTGTTGTTTACATGTAGGGAATTTCTTAAGCCCATGTTAGTGGTGGTTGAGTTGGTTGGAATACTCTACTGCATCCACTAGCCTAAACCCAACAGTTTCCCTATTGACATAGTTTTGTAGCAAGGTTGCAAGTGCTAGAAGCATGGGATTCCTATTCCTTATTTCATTCCTATGCCTTCCCTAAGATACTATCATAGAAGAAGGTGATTAGGATTTCCCAAGCATGGACCATGATGAAGATCTTGACAAAGGTTGCTTGGTTCTACTAGGCTGCTCACTTAGCTTTTAGGTTGTAGGATGAAATTCTTAAACTATAAAAGGATCTCACTACAATATTTTACATGCACTATGCATTATTATTACATATTTGAGGAGATTGGAAGAGTTATTGGTGGGAAGGAGGGATGGGTGATGGGTAAGCCAAGACCCATCCTAACTCTCTAGACCTTGGATAAAGCACATTTATCCAACCAAGTAGGCCCAAAACCCACTAGAGAATGTTGAGGAAGAATTGTCTATTACCACTAAGGAACATAGTGGTAAATGTTATGATTTCCTTAATAGCATGAGGGTGGAGCCTCATCTTGAGTAGGCCAATGTTGAGAGGGCCAAGAAGTTGTGTGCCAAAGATGACAGGGTATCTAAAGCAAAGTTGAAGTAGCCCATGATAAAGGAAGCAACACCAGCCATCAAGTAGCCTTCCAAGAGGAGGCTTACCCTTAAATTTGGCCAGACACATGGGGTAGTTATAGGTATGTTCTAGTTTTCTTGTTATTTCATATTTTAAATTATAAGGTTATAAGGTTGTAAGATTATTGGGTAGTTATTTTGGCAAGTTGTTCTAATATTTTAGATTTATGGTTGTTTCAAATAAGTGGCAAGGTATCCTAAGTCACAATGGTAGTGGAGAAGCATAGTCATGTGGAGGAGGCACTCCTCTAGTAGCATGAGAAGGAGGGATGGGCCAATGTTATATTGGATGACCTAGATGTCTTGTTTGGTGAACTATTGCTAGGTGAACCCCTAGTCATCATCTTGGATGAGGTGGATCTAGGTATGCATACACCTTAGTGTTGTTTGTTATATTCTATTGTTTTTTATGTTTAAGTTTCATCCTAACCATTTATTGATTATTATGCTTGTTGTAGTTCATGAGCCCTAGGAAAAAACCTCTACACCTACATTTTTCATGAAACCATGGGTAGAGGCTCCAAACAAAGTAAAATTCAGTGTGGAGTGGCTAAGGACATCATCAATTGGTTGCAACAAGTTGCTTCCAAAATTGGTAAGAACTTAATTTTATTTTGCTTTAATTTTTTTATGTTGGATTTAAAGGTAAATTTATATGTTATTCTTATGGATATATTTTATGATTATACTGTTTACAATGCCTACAATGCCCATCTCATAACCTTTTATTCTGAGTGTCTATTACTGCATGCGATAATGTAGATTTAAATATGTTATTTGCCTTATCAATTGAAACACCACCAAGAAACTTCATGTTGTAACTTGTAAGTATTCACTACCAAACTTGAGGCAAGGTTCTATTGTAAATGTAAGGTTTGTGATCAATGATATAAAATCTTACATACTTTAACTTTTTGGGGCTAAAAAATACCTCATAAGTTGCTAATGCCTCACTACCTAAGTGGAAAAAGGAATGTCATATCTATATTTGAGCTTGGAAATGCTAAAAATGCCTTGGGGATTGCAAAATTTGGCATTTTAATGGGTCTACACATTGGAGTTGTTAGATTTCCCATTTTCCTAGAAATAGCCAACATAGTCACCATAGTTTCTAGTAGTTGTAGCATGGCCAATGTAGTCATCATAGATTCCAAAAAATCTTCACATGGCTAGAATAATCACCATATTTACTTCTAGATTTCAATAATGCTAGTGTAGCTCTTCAAGTCCAACATAGTTCAGGTGAATCTAGTGTAGTCACAAAACTTTGTTTACTATTTTTAGTATCTAATGTTCTTTTAATGGCCTTTGGGTGTCAAAACTTGTCATAAATGGAGAACTACAATGGAAATTATGGCCTATTATACCTACAAACAACATTAATTTATCAACAATCATGGATGAAACCTATGGCCTCTAATCAACAACCTTGAAGCCTATAAAAGCCAAACTCAAACACATTATTTAGGCTTTGAACATTTTTGCAACCAAGCATTCTAATGAAATTTGCAAAATTTGGCACTTTAAATCCATTTTATAATTTGTAAAGATTTTGTAGCATATTGGTATCTACTTGAGAAGTAGAGACTCTCAGCATAGTCCCATATCTACAAGGGTCAAAACCAGCATTTACGCCACTTGTACCAAAAGTTGTAGATTCAAGTGAGAACCAACAAGAAGCTCTTAATGATTAGAATTGGGAAGTACCTATATTGTGAAGTTTTACTATAAAATACAACCTACCAACTTTAATAGGTTTCAAGCTTGATGCAAACAAGCTTCTTGTGCATTTGAGCACATAATCTATGCTCCTTGAACTCTATACTTGTGGCATTTTTGCTATTTAATAAAGTTCATTAGTTTATTTTTATTTTAGATTTCATTTTAATTTTAATTATGTGTCTATTTTTATTTGAATATGCAATTTCAATTTTCTCTATTTACATTCTTTAAGTTCCTAGGTGATTAGCAAGACTGTCTAGGGCACCGTGAATCCTCTTTCTTGGTGGCCCTTGGGATTCAAGTTCAAAACTATTTTTGCATCTGAGATTATTTTTGATTTTTTTTTCAATGGTCAATTTCTTTAGATGTAATAGTTTATCTAGAATTAGAAGGAGGGCCTCCACTTGAATTCTTAGCCCAAAAAAGTTTTGCAAATTTTTTTTTGCATTTCAAAACCTCAAAACATATGAACATCCATGAACACTCAATGTTGGTATTCAAATTTCCATAAATACCCAACATAGTTTTTGTGGGAGATTTTTTTTTCTACATTATTTTAATAGTAGTTTTTGGACTTTCTAAGGCCAACATAGTCAACACTCAAACCTATAATTTTTCTCATTAAAACTTGCATTTGGGGTATCTTAAGGGCTAGCATAGCTCTGCTAAAATACCCAAATCTAACTACTATGAAATTCTACAAGAGAGCCAATGTAGACACTTCTAGGAATCTAGTGTAATCCTTGTTAAACACCAAAAATTTTCACATTTGATTTTTAAAAGCAACATAACCAACAAACCTCCTCTAGGGGGAGGTATTTATAGTTTGGTTTTACTATGAAAAATCATCTTCCATCACCTACCCAAGCATAGTTGGATGGACAATACAATAATTCTACTACATCCACAAAAAATTTTCTATTGTAAAATTTTTATTGAAAGGAAAGAGTAGTCTTCTCCAACATCCGAGCATAGTACTAGGAAAATAGACATTACACACTCACTTTTCCAAAACCTATGCATTTTTACAAGATGGGGTATCACCAACATAGTTTGATGTACAAGAAAACCATTTCCTCACTCCCCTCTAGTGTAGACCATGTTGGAAAAGCTAGTGCAGTTGGTCATTTCAACATCTACAACTTTCACATTTTTTTAAAGTGTAGTATACATCACTACCACCGCAATATACACATCTTTGGTTGTATTTTTACATCATTTATTTAACAATAACCCTTTTTCATCTTGTATAATTTCACCTACTAAAATTTTTTCTAATTAATTAATTAATTATAAAGTTTATTAAACCAATTTAAAGCTTGTAAATATGTCTTTTACCTAATCCACTATTTTCCTACTCACATAACTAACATGACATGTAACCAAGATTCTGTGAGGGTATATGATACAAAAGACCTTGCAATAGCTAAGTCTAGGCAATCACTTATGCTAAGGTAGCATAGCCTAGATTTTGCCATCATTGATGAAAGTTATTATAATTTCATTTGTCCTAAAATCTAGATAGGCTTGCTCATCCCATGGGTAGAGGTAGAATCTACATGTGAATATGACCTTATTCACTACAATGAGAAGGAATACATTTCTTCCTCATATGACTAAATACCATTATCTAATACCTATACATGCATACTATCTAATCTAATTGATAGGGATGAACAAGAAGGAAAGTCAAGCTCTAAGGATCAATGTGAGGAGTTGGATGAAGTCTACGGTGAGGGACTCTATTCAATAGTTGACTTCTCAACCCACTATGCCCACCTTGGTATCTCCTAATTTCTCTATGGGACAAGTATGTCAACCTGCTTCTCTAATCTATCCAACCATGTTTGGACTAACACTTGTTATAGCAGCCCATCAAGAAAATTACATGTCCCAAATGGCCTCTCTTAGCTACTCCATGTATTTTTTTCATGTAGCCTTAGTCTACATGGTCATTACTAATGGTCTTTAACACTGCTCACACCTGCTCAATACCAATGATTCCCATAGTGTAAACCCAAGTAATCCAAGAGTCACAAACACCCTTTGTACCCTTCATTTCCAAAATACCTACTCTTACCTCCTTCTCGTTGTTTGGTACCCCTAAGACCATAATGATCAAACCTCTTCCTTCCATGCCACAAATCATTGCAAGGCCTCAAGCCTCTCAACTCATATCATAATTATTTGTATAGACACCACAACCAAAATGATCTAGGATCTTATGAAAGAGTTATAAAAGCTTAAGGCCCAAACAGTAAAAATAATGGGCTTCTATTAGGATGATCCAATCAGTCCTTTTATCCCATAGATAACTCCTCCACCAAGCATCCTCATACCTTAATTCACCAAGTACAACACTGAGGATGATCCTAATGCCCATCTCATAACCTTTTATTCTGAGTGTCTATTACTGCATGCCATAATGTAGATTTTTTCTATGTCCCTTACTAGGAAAGCCTTGGACTAGTATCACGCATTACCAAGAGGATCTATATCCATGTTAGAAGACTTTATATCACAATTCCTTAACCATTTCAGGTATAACTTGAAACCTGACATTACTCTTAACCAACGAATGAAGGTTAAGTAGGAACCCCTTAAGCCTATACAAATTTTTATCTAATGATGAAATGCTCTTCTAAACAAGATTCCTAAACTAATAGTCGAGACCCACATTCTTATCATATTAAAGGGGATGGTTAATAACTTTATTAAGTAAAAAATTTACTATTTAGATCCATGATTACTCAATCAAACATTTTACTAAAGCAAGAACATAGAGGATTCCACTAAGGTCAGTCATGACCCCACCTACATGGTGTATAAGAATCAACAGACATGAAAGGATAAAGAGAAAGGGAGGCAAAATAATGCAGCCATGGCCACTATGGCCAAGGAAAATAAAACAACATAGGAGCATAAAATAAATCAAACTAGGGCCTCCACAATGAATAATCAACCATCAACATCTAGGACCTTTGCATCAACTAATACAAGGCCTAACTTCCATAGAAAATACTAGTTAAAGTATACTAGGTTATTATTGAAACCATGTAAACTCCTTGATTAGTTGTTAAAGAGTGAAAAAATACAATATAAAAAAATGTTGCAGAATGCCCCTAAGAGACATTATAGATTATTCAAAATCATAAAGAACCCCAATCTCACAACCAAGGATGACCCACTAGTGCCTAAGTACTTCAAGCTTTACTATTTCTACCACTATCATGAACTTCTAGGTCATGATATTGACTTTTACCTAACATTAAAGGATGAGCTATAGAGGATGATAGAAAAGGATGAGTTGGTCCTTAATTTCTCTAACCTAGTTAACCCATAAAACTAATCCATGCAGGTCTATAAGGATGCATTAAATTCCAACAATAGCTCATACACTATAGTTGCATTCAATCTGAACAATAATTCTAGACCTGCACAATAGCGATTTATGATTTGGATACCCCCTTGCAATTATAGGGATCCTTCAACCTCATCTAGATTAAGCTTATATTTTGTTGTAAAGATACCATCACTTTCACCTCTCAAGGAACATTTTATGATCAAGGTGCCACCTCCGACTAAAACCAAACCTATCATTACAATTAAACAATGTTCTTCCATAGTGGCTAATGTAATAGCTTCTTAGCCAAAAAAAGATAACAAACAATCCTCAAGTAAATAATGTAAGAAGCCCATGCCAAAGCTTAAGAACAAAGATAACAAGAAGACCAAGGCATGGAAGGAAGAGTTCCCACTAAATTCCACCCCCATCTCATCCATTCCAATGAGCCCAAACACTCAAGTTGCTTCAACTAGTCAACCATGGAAGGACTTGAAACCATAAGGGAAGGGGAGAAAGGCCAAAACACAACAACTAGAACACAAAGTTCACATCTTGGGATGCATGATGGAAGTTAAGAATAACAAAAATTAGAAGCTAAAAACTAATTATAAAGACTTTCTCAATGACATGGAGTAGATCAAATAATCCTTAAAACAAAAGAATACATCACCTAGCCTATATGACTTTGTAACGATCTCTGCTGCATACTGCAAAACATTAGTGAGGATGTTGATCTCTATTCTTATTAGTGAGGACATCCCCACTAGTGCAGAGTCTATCAATGCAATGATGGTTCCACCTTCATGAATGGAAGAAACGAAGTTAACAATACTAATGTTCCATGATAGTGAGGTCAAAACCAACCCCCAGGATGATAAGACAACCAAAGCTTCCCTATTCATAACCATAAGGGTATCATAATAGAATATGTGTAGGATGCATGTTGATGATGGAGCAGCAATCAATGTAATACATTATACCATTGTAAAACATTTAGTCCTAGGAAAGCATATGCAATACACTTCAACTACTAATCTTAAATCCTTTAATGGATCTTGGGTTGCTATAAAAGAATCCATTTCTTTAGACTTTGTGGTAGGGAAACAATTCCAACAATGGCCAATTTCTTGGTGATGGAATAGATACTAGGATTCAATTATATCCAAGGAATACATATGGTATCTCAATTATGAGCTATTTCCTCATCCATCAACCAAGAAAATCATCTACCTTATGATGGAGGTGAAATAATCATCGATGGTGATAGTGTAGTTCCTTTGGAAGTCAACAATATTGACATAAAACAAGGATTCAAAGTGGAATTTCATGGAGAAATACCTACTATTAACCATGAGGTCAGGAAACCCATGGAGCAAAAGATACCAAAACCAACAATGATGGACCCATGAATGCACCATGGGAAGAGCTCCCCTTCAACATAGTTAATGAAGGTAATGGGGAATACAAGATTATGCAAAGTAGACCATACACATTTCTTAACCATTCAAATATTAGAAAACACTTTTATAATTGAATGTATTCCCCTTCTAATTCACTCACCCTTGCATCTATAACCATGTAACCTTCATTCCCTATAGCCTTGTTAGTCTAGTTTAAATGTTATTTACATACATCATTTTTGCTTTACTTTGTTTTACATTGTTTTAACTTCACTTTATTCATAGCCTAAAATTTTATTCTTATTTATCATTGCCTCTTTTACTTTTTAGAACATAAAATTTAAAAACTACCATAAAAACTTTAAAACCTAAAAACTCATAAAAAATTTTAAAACATAAAAACTAATAAAAAGTTTTTCCTTTCAAATCACATGGTCCACCATGGCCTAAAACTAGCAAATCATATGACCCACCATGGGATAAAACTAGCAAATCATATGGCCCACCATGGTCTACAACTACCTTCTAGGGCCTAAAATTGGCAAATCAAAGGGTCCACCATGGCCTAAAACTGGCAAATCATATAGCTCACCATGACCTAAAACTAGCAATGCATAGGGCTCACCATGGCCAAAAACTAAAAAATTGTTTGACTTTCCATGGCCTAAAACTAGTGATGCATAAGGCTCACCATGACCTAAAACTGAAAAATCACATGACCTACCATGGCCTAAAACTATTGATGCATAGGACTTGCCATGGCCTAAAAATAGTGATTCATAAGACTTTCCATGGCCTAAAATTAGCAAATTGTAGGGTGCATCATGGCCTAAAACTAGCAAATCATGTAACCCACCATGGCCTAAAACTAGAAAAATTGTGAGGGCCCTCCATGGCCTAAAACTAGAAATGCATAGGGTCCACCATTGCCTAAAACTACAAAATTTTATGGCCATCACCTAAAATTGACAAAAGTCTTATAACCCATTTACCACCTAGCTCATATCTTAGCTGCCTAGGCATTTTACATATTTAACAAATGTAGCCAAATGACATGAATCAAAATATATAACATATAATAGGAATAAAACATTAAGCATCAACACATATAAATAAAATTAAAATTCAAAAATAATAATAGTCAAAATATTTATCACATAGTGTGACAAAGGTCTAAACTATACAAAAAATAATTAACCATCTCTCAAACATCCATGGCCAACTCTAGCTACAACATCATAACAACATGAACATGAAGTACAAATGAAATAACTTAAGACATAGGTAACTAAAGGTGATAAGGTGCCGCCTGAGGATGTGGAGGAGCACTACTGTCATTGCCACTAGGGCCACTGGTGTTAATTAGTACCTGTACTACAATAACATAAGTCTAGTCAATAAGTAACACATGAAACCAAATTAAATTAATTTAAGATAAAATAAAACATGTCAAAACAAAATAAAACAAGAAAACTTTGAAGGACTCTGATGCAACATTCTTTGGTGGAAGGCTCCAAAGGCCAACCTCCATATGATGGAGGATTTGGTCCTCCATCATGTGAGCCCAATCCACCTCTCTGAGATCAATACCTATCAGGATGTTTCTTTCACTAATTTTGGTAATAGTAGATGGATCCTATGAAAAGGTAGTAGTAGTCACCTCCCCAAAGTAGTAGAGACCTAAGGGAATGGGGAATCAACCACTTTTATAGAGCCTTCAAATAATTTGAAGATACACTCTACTTGAATCCCCTTCACAAATAGCTCTAACTTACATCATTTAGTGGATCCCTCCTTCAAACACTTATCAAAGGCTTCACATTTAGTCTTATAGTCCATTTTGTGGTATTTTTATGCATTACCTCACTTTATGACCCAAGCATAGTAGTCTTTCCACTTCCTAGCCTTACACACCAACAAGTCCATCTATAGTTCTTTTTCAAAAACCTCTCTATCAAGGACAACATTGCTATTGATGAAATTCTAGTACTTTGTTCACTTAATCTCTTTAGTTCACAAGAAACTCCAAATGACCACTTGGGCCTCTACAAATTCCTTATGATCTTTGAGATCTCTATTTTCCTCAACCAATTTCTTATTTTTCCTTTCCATTGCTACAACTCATTCCTATAGGAACTCATTGGAAGGTTGGATTTCCCATGAAGTTTTAGCACATGAAAATTTACATTCAGTGATACTTTCATACATCTTTCATGGAACATTCTCTACATTTGAAGACAAGTTGGATGGGACATCAATCTCAATGAAGTGGTTGGGATCCCATCAAATCATAGACATTGAAAATAGCACCAAAAGACATGATAAAACAATAAATGATCAAATAACCAAGAAATAATGAAAAACAAGATAAGTAAAATAATATGACTACAAAAACTAAAAGCGCAAGATAAGCTAAGTTCTTAACAACATTGAAAACAATCTAGTGCAACTGATCAATCATGTTTTTAGTCATCCCATGCATGAATTCCCTCTTATCAAGAGTGTCTACCCATGGATTCATGTGGAATGTGGTGGTTGAAGTAGTTGGATGAGGCTTGGATACTATGAAAAGCATAATGATCAACAAAAAATTAAGACCAAGCTCAAACATAAAACAATAAAACTCAATCCTATGAAACAAGATGCATCTATACCAGGAGTATCATTCAAAATGATAGCAGGGGGTTCACCTTGCTATGAGGGTCAAATATAGCATCAAAATCATCCAATGCAGCATTTGATAATCCCTTAGCGTCATGCAATTGTAGGAGCTTCTCCTCTAGGCCCTTTTGCTCCACCTCTATTGCTGCTACTTAGATTGCCAATTCATGTTTCTTTCCTACAAGATCAAAAAGAACAAAACATAAAATAACTTATCATAGTTTGCTAAAGTAAAAAAATAAAATTAAAAAAAAATAAAACAAAAGAAAACAACATAACCTAAAAACATTAAAATCCATAAAATGCAAAAATGACTAAAAAATAAAAGAAGATAAAACATACCAACAGCCATGCTACATGCTTGGCTAAGTCTAACAACAAGCCTCCTCTTGAAGGGTTGCTCAATCATTGGTTTTTCTTCCTCAATCATAGACCTCTTTAGTTTTTCTCTAGTTTCACCTTTAGGTTTAGCATGTAGTGTCTTGTCCTTTTCAATGTTCTCGCACTCAACCTAGGGCTTAATTCCCATGCTAATAGTGAAAGCACAATTCCTACCACTAAGTTCCTTAGTGTTAATAGACAACAATTCCCTAATGTCCTCTAGTGGATTTTGAGCCTGCATGATGCAAAAAACATGTTTCACCCAAGGCTTGGAGAGTTGGAATGGATCCTAGATTACCCATTGTCCATCTTTACTAACCATTAGGAACTCTACAAACCTCCTTAGATATGCCATGAAGAGTTCATAGTGCATGTGGCACTTCATTGTAAGGTTGTTCCAAAGTTTAAGAATCTTTTCAGATAGCCGAAAAGCCAAATGACCAGCCCAATTAAATTGAGCATCCTCCAAAAGGATCTTCTTCATGATCCATACCTGTTCAACATCCATGATCATTTCCGATGACAACAACTTAGGAAATGTCTAAGAGCATAACAAGGGATATGCCTCTTTAGCCTCTAAAACCCGAAACTAGTTAAGAGACGACCCATTTTGATCATGGTGAGTATCTAACTAGTCATCCACTAACTTCCTAAGGTCCACCTCCTTACCTAATTTTGTGAAAATATTTAACCCCTTGGAAGGAATGTCAAAGAGTTCACTAGAGGTGGATTTACTGATGGACAATGTGACATATACACCATGAACCCAAGTGATGAACTTCTTCATCCCTTTATCAAAGAACTCAATGATGTTCACAATCTTAGGGATAGATATGGTTGGGCTAGGGGGCATGAAAAGATCTAGAAAACCTACATCAATGTTGTTTGCTTGGATGTTTCTAGGTACCCTACTAGCCAACCACTATTGCACCAAATCCACATCACCATGTTGTTAGCACATTTACATCATATGATGGAGTAGATTGTAATAACTTTCTTATTTTCTTGAAATTATTCTAAAAAAATGAAATAATTTTAATAAGTTGGATACCTAGATTTCTAAAATTCAAGGATGATGAATTATGAAAGTAGTTAATCATCGCATGAGTGGAATGACCATACTCTAGATAAGTTTGATAGAAAGAATGAAATATACAATGGGATGGATTATTAGTTCTTCTTAATTTAGTTTACACTTTATAAATTAGTGTATATACTTTCATGAGTATAATGGAGATTTTTCTCAATTACCATTACATTACAAACATATTTGACATGCAAAATCAAATTATTATGTTGAGCAATTAAAGGCAAAGTTTAAGAGAATAAAGTATGCAGTAATGCAATGAGAAATAAGCGGTATGAACTATGAAAATGGAACTCATATATAGGTTATAGTATGCAAGTAAAATGCAAAGTGAAATTTTGGAAAGCATAAATTTTATTTCTCTAAAGAATTGTAATAATGACTATATTTTACACAATATAGTAATATGAATAGTTATGGTGATGTTATCAAATGCATCCATGAAAATCTAACTAGAAGTATCCAATATAAAAAGACTATGCTACAGAATGCTTAAATCTTTGAGAATAAACAAAATCAAAGTTGCAATGCTAGAATTTCATAGTTATCAATTTAATTCAAAGGAAGAAACAAATTCATAGTATTATTAGATACAATATGCCTAAGACAAGAATTTGAACCCTAAGCACCACATCTAGTAACAACATAGATTGTTAATGTGCTCATGAAATTTAATTTTAGAATTTTAGGAATGCTGCTAGACACCCATGTTTTACACTTGTCATTCTGGTATAAATAAAGTTCATATGTGAAGATCCCAAACAAGTAAATAATATGAAAATGTCTTTGCTTGTACAGAGTTGAAACCTGAATCTCTATTGTGCAAAGAACCTACAATAGAAACAAAATCACAAAAACAATTTTTTGTACTTCAAAGTTAGAATGAAAAATCATAATCGTAAAATGAAAATGAAACAAAAGCATCATGGATGTTCCCACACTCTATTTATGTTCCTAGAATAACAATTAATAATAGGACATTAAGGCATTAACATCACCAATGTCCTCATTGTAGCTTCACGGTAGCAATAGGAGTAGTTCTATGGGCTTAGAGGAATTTTGTTATTCTCATCTATTCTCCAAGATTTAACAAGTAGATGTGAAGGAGGGTTTGTTGCTAAGATGCAGCAAAGGAGGAAACAATGAAAGTAGTAGGAGTAGACTAATGATGTCGTGGGAAAAGCTAATCCATCAACAAGAACCAAAGAAATAGTCATGTGACTCTTTCTTCATCATAGCCAGCACAAATTTAGATAGAAATTCTACAATGACTAACATAGAGATGGGGTTGTAACACTCTGATGGCTTAGGATCTAGGCACATAAATGATAAAATGGATGGCAAAAGAGATAGTGAAGGTAGATAGGCAAGGGCCAACAATAGCACTACAATGTAGAGCCAAGAATGCATAGCTTCTAGCATGAAACCCAAGGGAATTGTGAAGGCCTCTATAGGATTACAAATAAATTTAATGCACCAATACATGAAGCCCAAAGGCCACATAATCTTATTTTTAAAAAGCACTATTCATGTTAGCAAATACATGGTTGTTTTTTAATGTTGAAAGGATGTTTTTCTTTATTTTAAGTGACATTTACGAATTACAATTTTATTTTCTGAGAGGATTTAATAATACACACACAGACACACACACATATATGTATATATATATTATTCCTTATGAAAGTTGCAATATTCCTTTGAAATTTGTAAGGTTATAATTACTCATTATACACTTGACAATCATAGCTCAAATTTCTAGTAACTTCTTATGGAAGTTATAAATTCTACGATGGTTATAAATTAATCCCCTAGATATTAGTAATACCTTTAAATTTTCATGACTATTGTAACTTCACAAATCCACAATAAAAAGGCTTCAAAGGTAGACTGAACAGGGGAGAATTGGAGGATGATTTTAGAAAAAGACCATTAAAGATTACTTGTAAGATGGCTTGCTAAATACATCAATTCAACTGTTTTGTTTTAATCCTATGAGTTCATTTCTTCCTATTTTATTTTAGTTACTTAGTTAATGGTTTAGATAGTATCATGCTTGGCATTTAACTTTGGGATTTTTCCTAGGTTTATTTTATAGCTCTATTTTTGTGCAATATTAGACTCCTATTAAGACTTGTCATAGAAGAGCGTATGTTGTTAAAAAGCCTCAAGAGCAATTTAATAGTAATGTCTTAAATAGATTTTCTTTTTGAGAATAGAGAATATAGGAAAATATTTGGTATTTTGAGACAACTAAAATAGCTTCATCATTTTAAAGTGTATTATCTTGGTATTTAAATCTTGAAATTATCAAAATTTTTTGAAGGCTTTGTTGAATGCAATCTTTGAAAACTATTAAGTAGCTGAAATAGAGACTCATACTTTGTCATTTTTGCAAAATTTTTGGTATTATAATAAGATTATCTTTAAGAAATTACTTGTTGAGATCAAAAGGTTTGAAAAATTTGTAGTTATATTGATTTGAAGTAGCTTTATTGCAAAGTGTTTCCTTGTGTCAATTTATCTTCCTTAAATATTTGATATTTCATGCAAATTTTATTTCTTTTCTTTCTCTAAGTTCATCGAATCTCACTCTATTTCTAGTTGTCTTATGGAATTTTCTCTCTAGGGGAAGCTAGAAGTAGACTGATAGAATTCTACTTAAATGTTTTTGGAAAATTTTATTAGATACAAGTAACATACTATAGGGATTATATAGACTAGGTGATTAAACAAAATAGGAATCTCTAGCAACTTATAGTATTTGACAAAGATAGCTAAATCTCTTTTATGATAGCTGATTACAATTTTACATAGAACTCAACCATTTTAACATTCACAAAAGTAGAACATATACTCACATTTAGTATGTTTCATAACTACTTAGTCTATTTGGAGCTCTGGACCTTAGTGTTTCCAAAGACCAATAAGCACCTAAACCTTATTTAAAGAACACCTTAAATCCCATGACATTCCAAGGTCACGAGTGTTACAGGCCACCACACATTGGTGGTCTAGTCCCAAACAATTGCCAACAGTTCTTTTGGTACTAAAAGGAGGGCTGAAAATTTTTCCTCTAAGTTCATAAGCCTAATAGTCCTAGCACACCAACAATTATTTATTCTTAGAAAGGCTTTAGAAATTAGCTACTATTTTTAGTTCATGACTAAGAAGATTGATAGTTTGAAAGATTTTAAAAGTTCAAAATAAATTCTTAATTATAAAACTAATTATCCATCAAAAGAAGAACAGAAACATGTTTTTGAGTTTCGAACAAATAGTGTAGTAAAGACCAAAATGATTAGAAGATCACCCCTTCATTTTGGTTTATTGGGCTCTAAGAGAAGGTCAAAGAGATATAAAGTTCAAGAATCAAAAAGAATTCTAATAGGATGGAAAATCTTTGGCAAAGAGTTACACCATTAGGATTTTAAAACTACAACAATATTCCTAAGGTAGTTTATAAATATTTTCCTAAGCCTTTTATTCTTGGAAAAGCTTACTTGGCTAAAGAGTATATCCACATATTTGAATTAGCTTTAGCTCATGCAAATTTTCAACATCAAGACCAAGTTTGTAGGTTATTTGTAGCAAATTTAAAGGATATGGCTCAGATTTGGTATTCAAACTTGCCAAGTAATAGTATCATAAGTTGGAATCATATGGAAAGTATTTTCTTGGCCTAGTTTGACAATCAATTCAATTAACAACAACTATGCTATGAGCTAGTACAAGCTAAACAAATAGTTAAGGAGTCTATTAGAGATTTTAGCATTAAATTTCAATGAATTTGTAAACTCCTTCAAAGGAAATATAGACCATAAAATTAAGTTCTTAGAGATACTTATCTTAAGGTTATGAATCCTGATATTTCAATCTAGTTGAGAAGAACTTCATACTTGTTAACACCGAATGACTACTTTATTGAGGCTATATAGTTAGAAAAACATTTGAACTTGAATCATGAAGAAATTATCATAACTAAAAAAGGAGAAGAAAAAATGATGACTCCTATGCAAGATTTTTCTCAACTTAAAGCATTACCAGGTCCATCTCATATTTAAATAGAGCAAGAATCTAAAAGCAAGGAATATAAAAAAGAACAATTAATGAGAGATTTGTCCAACAAAGTAGTGAAGCTAGAAAAATCTTTGATAAATGTTAAGATTAAGGAAGAAAAGAAAAATAGAAAAATTAAACATAAGATACTAAGCTAGTAGAAGATGAGGATGAAAGTGATCTTATCATGTCCAAATTCCTTCATATTGAATCTAATGATGACTTATCTAGTGTTCTTTATGCAAGCAAATCTTCTAAAAATGGATCTAGTGATACTTCTTCTCTATTAAATTTTGAAGAAGATATATCATTAGATGAGTGTAACAAAAATGAAGAAAATTCATATAATTTATGATAAAAACAAAGATTAACAACTTCTAGGCCTCCAAATGTTATTTCTAACCCATCTACCAAGAGAAAGACTTTTGAACCAAGTAGAAGAGAGAAAACTAAAATTAAAGAAGATCATGTAGAACAAAGTACTCAAAATCAAGCTCTTAATAAATGGATGAAGGAACTAGGATTTTATGGAGATGGATAATATGATTAAATTGTAGATCTCAAACATGTTAGGGAAAATATTAACATATATCAATTATTACAAATCATCAAAGAAAGCCTTTAGATTTCATTAATTGTAAAAAGAGAGTTGGAGAGTCAGAGTTAACCTATGTGTCCAAAAATGATGAGAAAACAAAAGCGAGCTATGATTTTACTCTTGATAGGAAAGCTTCTCCTTTTCTTTTGATAATGAAGTTAAAGGACAAGTATCTTCACAATTGTTTAGTTGATTTTAGAGCTACATCCACTATGATGCTATTATCTATAAGCAAAAAACTTGGTTTTATTCCTAAAAAGTCAAATAAAAGGATCATTTAAGTTGTCAAAAGTAGAGTGAAGATTGTGGATTAGTTATCAAATGTTCTATTAGAAATGGCTTTTGAACCCCATATCAAAAGCAGAGTGACCATTCAAGTAGCAAATATACTAGACTCACATAGTCTTTTGTTGAGTAGAAGTTGGAATAAAAATTTCTTAGGTTATATATCAACAGATTACTCACATATGTGGCTACCTTGGAGAGAAGAACCAAATATATGTATACAATGAGCCTTTGATGAACAAAAAAATTACTTCAAATAGAAAGAATAAAGCTATTGAAAAAAGAGCTTTTAAAACTAGAATTTGTACACTTCAAGAAGTTGATAATTTGGAAAAAGAAAAATATCAAGATGAGAGAAAATGGAAACTATACTTTGATGGTTCTTGTAATTCCAAAGGTGCAAGAGATGAAGTAGTTCTAGTAAAAGATGATTTTCCAAAAATATTAAAGGTAATGCATTTATCTTTTTCTTGTACTAACAACAAGGATGAATATGAAGCTCTATGTATTGGAATTCAAACATCATTGGAAAAAGGAATCAATATAATCATCATAAAAGGAGACTCAAGATTATTCTGTGAATAGATTAAAGGTAATTATGTAGTAAAGAGTTCATTCTTACAACCCTATAAATAGTTTATCTACAAAATGCTAGATCAATTTCATTACTACCAAATAGAACATATAGGTCGAAAGGATAATTTTGTAGTAGATGACTTAGCAAATGTAGCTTCATTATTAGATGTGAAAAGGATAGAAAGTTATGAAGGTGTAATAATCCATAATGTACATCAACCATCAGTACCAGGTAACATCAAGTATTTACAAGTATTTGAAGATGATAATCAATTGATTAGATTCTTGAGAAATAAACAAGAATTCAAAAGTCAAATCATATTTGAAACATTCTCAAGGTTAAACAAAATTCCATTCCAAAAATGATGATTGATTATGAACTTGAGTTTAGTAAAAATTTGCTTAATGGAAAAGATATATAGAATCTAGATGACCAAGCTTATGAAGTAGTGAATCTCAAATCTACTAAGATACCAAAGATGTTAAATGTCAAAGGAAAAAGATTTAGTTTTCAAGAAAAATATATTATTAATCCTGAAAAATAATTTTGGAAAATTTTCTTGGTCTTAAGATGATCTTAGAAATTATAGAACAAATGTGATGAGACATAAAATATATTTAATAGAAGGTTGCAAGATTATAAAACAAAAACAAAGGAAATTTCATCCATCATTTGAGCCAACAATGAAAGCTAAGACCAAGAAGTTGGTACAAGCCCAAATTATATATCCAGCCCAATATTTGATATGGCTTGCTAACCATATGCCTATAAGAAAGAAGAATGATGATATTAGACTTTGTGTGGATTTTAGAAATTTGAATCAAGCTTCAGAAAAAGATAAATACCCACTTCCTAGCATATATGAAATGTTGATCAAAGTATCAGGTTATCAAGTATATTCCTTCCTAGATGGTTTTTCAGCCTATAATAAAATTATGATAGATAAGAGTGATAGATATAAAACAACATTTATCACCAATTGTGGAAATTTCTCTTACCAAAAAATGTCATTTAGATTGTCAAATGCTAGAGCTACTTTTAAAAGAGCAATGGATTTAGCCTTTAAGGATTTAATAGGCATGTTCGTTGTGGTTCATTTAGATGATATCATTGTCTTTTTAGAAAGGAAGGAAGATCATAGTGGTCATCTTCAACAAGTTTGTAATAGATGTTGTGATCATGGTGTTTCATTAAATCCTAGGAAATATATCTTTAGAGTTAAATCTAGAAGTTAAGAAATTTATTCTTGGAAAGATAAATTTTGTTAAGAAGTTTATCCTTGGAAAGATAAATTTTGTTAATAAATTTATCCTTGGATTCACTGAAATTACTAAACCATTAATGCATATGCTAAAGAAAGATGTTCTACTAGAGAAAATGCTAGAATTAGAGAAAGCTCTATCAAAAATAAAGAAATCCATTCAAGAAGCTCCTTGGTAAAGCCAAAATTGAAGGAATTCTTATGGTTATATGCTTTTGCTTTAAATGATTTAGTTATTGTTGTTTTAACTCAAAAAGATGAAGGTCAAGATGAATAGATCATATTTTTTGGATATCAATTGAAAGGTTCCAAATTAAATTATTCAAACTTAGAGAAACAAGCATTCATATTTATTAAAAAACTTCAACATTTCAAGTATTATTTGGAAAGCTCATTAGTTCACATTATGCTATTTGAGCCTACAATCAAACAATTCTTACCCAAGAATAGAATTGAATTGTAGAGAGAAAAGTGACTCATAAAGGTTAAAGGTTTTAGATTTTCATTAGAAAGATGCAAAACCATTAAAGGAATGGGCTTAGATAAGTTAATGGCTAGAGAAGATGAAATATGTATGCTAAAGACTCATTAAGGAAATTGGTAAGATGAGATTATATAATTCCTTTACTAAATGATTCAAAGCAAATGATCTAAGGAAAATTTTAGCATCAAACATGATTAAGTGCTTGGAATATTAGATTTTAAGTTATTTTGGTCTACCTATAATGTTGGTATTTGATAATGGACCTTCTTTTCAATCTGAAGAGTTTATAACATGGACATCGGAAAAATCCATCTTTCTATTTTCCTCATCAATTTGTTGTCTTTAAGAAAATTATTTAGATAAATCTATAAATTAAAATCTTATTTTCTACATTAAGAAGTCGATGGATGAAAATCTAGAAAATTGGATTAATTACTTACAATCTACATTATGGATTGATCATATTAAATTTAATAAGGCTATTGGAACATCAGCTTATACCTTACTCTACGATTTGCCTATCAGACTTACAAATAAGTTTATGAGTTTAGCCTCAAATTTTGTACTGAAGTATAGTAAGAAAATAGATAAAGATAGAAATTTCATGACCTTTCTCATCAAAAGAGAAGCTAGAATGAATAAAGCTAAAGATAAGTTATTAAAGAATGCTTCTCAAGTTAAAAGGAGATGTGATAGAAAGGTTTTGAAAATAACTTTAAATGTTGGTGATCTAGTATTATTATGAAATATGAAGAAGCCAAATATGTTTTCAAAAATATGGACTAGTTCATTTTAGATCAAGAAATAATTATTAGAAGGCACTTACAAGTTATCAATGCTAGATGGGATAGAATTGCAGTTTCTGTGTAATGTTTCATACATAAAATATTATTTTCAACAACTTCCCACAACTGTTATATATATATATATATATATTAATGTATGTATATAGTACAGTAATGTATATATGTAGGTAACTATAATAATATTTAGTATACATAATAGTAAGAAATATACTTTTAGTAATATATCTAATAAATAATATATATAGAGAGAGACATATATAATATTTAACCATAACATATATATTCTATGCGTATGTTAGATGAGTTTATATAATATTCTAAAAACATGTATACGTTAAAGTTTTAGTTTAAAAATATTTAATTTAAAGTGTTATTTCAATTATTAAATTTATATTATCCTAAGTAATCATTACTTGTGATTAGTATAAGTTAAAGTTATGGTTAAATAACTACTTAGTGGTGAATTAATTTCAACAACCAAATAGTGAAATTCAAATTAGTGTACTGTATAAAGATGGAAAGATAATTAATTTTGGCAAAGTGGTAAAGTTGGTTTGCAAAATTAGTGGGAATTTCAAACTTTCCTTACACTATAAAAAGAGATGTGGATTACTTAGAATTGCATCATTTTTCAATTTAAAATTTAAGTGGAAAGGCAAGTACAGTGCTTAAGTGTGATGTAGAAAAATGGTTCTTAGAGAAAGAGTAATAACAAGGCCTTTCATTCCATATGTTATGGGATGCTATCTAGAGCATGTCTTAAAAGCTTATTGTAAAGCAACAATTCATGGATCATCTAACGAAATCCCTTGCCTACTTTGGCTTTCTAATGAGTTTAGATTTCTCACTAGTGAACTCTCCATACATTCCAATGTTTGGGGTAGCTTACATGAATGTACCTCCCAAGCTAAATATCAAAGAGAGTATAGTAAAGATGATTCTTGGGAAGAGGGCTTCATGTCCCAAGACACAAAGCAACTAGTTGGAAAAAACCTCAAAATTTAGCAAATAAGGAATTAGATGTAGAAGAAGAAAAGACAATTGTTGAAGACAAGGGTGAAGATTAAGTTGAGGCTTCAACTAGGTAAGAAGAAGAAAGACAAGCATTCATCACTACTGAGATTACATATGAGAGGGTTCATGAAATGAGAATTTCTAAAAGAGTTACTTTAACTATTCTTTTCTTCCCTATAGAATAGTTTATATGAGATTATGTTTGTATATTTTCCTAAGTTTTTATTAGAAATGGGGTTTTTATTTTATCAAACCTTAAGTTTGATGAAATTTTTCCTCAAAAAAGATTTCTATTTTCTATGTAAAACTAAATGTTTCTAATAAAGTCTATGTTTCTAGGCTAAGGTATAAAAAGGTAAGTAAGAAATGTTAGTACATTTACACCATATGATGGAGCTAATTGTAATAGATTTTTTATTTTCTTGAAATTGTTCTAACACATGGGAATAATTTTAATAAGTTGGATACCCAGGTTTCTAAAATTCAAGGATGATGAATTATGAGACCAATTAATCATCTCATGAATTGAATGAGTATAGTCTAGATAAGATTGATAGAAAGAATGCAATATACACATGGATGGATTATTAGCTCTTCTCAATTTGGTTTAAACTTCATAAATTAGTGTATATATAGCCATAAGTATAATGGAGATTTTTCTTAGTGACCATCACAATACAAAGGTATTTGACATGCAAAATTAGGTTATTATATTGAGAAATTAAAAGAAGAGTATAAGACAATAAGTTCAGTAATGTAATGAGAAAAAAAGGGGTATGACTTGTGAAAATGGAACTTATATATAGGTTACAGTATGCAAGTAAAATGGAAAGTGAAATGTTGGAAAGAATAAAGTTTATTTCTTTGAACAATTGCAATAATGGATATATTTTACATAATATATTGATATGAATAGTTACAGTGATGCTATCAAATGCATCCATGAAAATCTAACTAGAAGTATCCAATATTAAAAAGACTATATAGTTGAATGCATAAATATTTGAAAATATTAAAAAATCAAAGTTGTAATGTTGGATTTTCATAGTTATCAATTTCATCCAAGGGAAGAAACAAATTCACAATATTATTTCCTACATTATGCCTAAAACAAGATTTTAAAACCTTACCACCACATCTATTAAGAACATAGATTGTTATGTGCTCATCAAAATTAACTTTAGAGTTCTAGAGATGTTGCTAGACATCCATGTTCTACACTTACCATTCCCATCTAAATCAAGTTTGTATGTGTAGACCCTAAACAAGTAAACAATATGAAAATGTCTTTGCTTATACAAAGTTGAAACCCTAATCTCCATTGTGCAAAGAACTTACAATAAAAACAATATCATAAAAATGATTTGTTGTACTTCAGAGTTAGAAAGAAAGATCATAATCTTAAAATGAAGATGAAATAAAAACATTATGGACATTCTTTCACTCCATTCGCATTCCTAGAACAACAATCACTAACAAGGAATTAGGGCACCAACATCATGAATGCCCTCATTGTAGCTTTGTGATAGTAATAGGAGTAGTTCTATGGGCCTAGAGGACTTCAGTTATTCTTGTTCATTCTCCAAGATTTGATAGGTAGACATGAAGTAGCATTTGTAGCTAATACGTAATAGAGGAAAGTAGAGCTCATCCACTAGTGGAAAGTAGAGCAATAGTAACATGATTCTTTCTCCATTGTAGTTGGTAGAAATTTAGATGAAAATTCTGCAATGAGTGACATAGAGACATGGCTATGAGACTTTGACAACTTAGGATTTGGGTGTATGAACAACAAAAGAAACTGCAAAAGAGGTAGCCAAGGTGGATAGGTAGTGGTCAACAATAGTGCTACAAAACGAAGACAAGAATGCACAACTTCTAACATGAAAGCAATGGGATTGTGAAGTCCTCTATAGGGTTACACATTAACATGATGCAATAATATATGAAACCCAAAGGCCACATAATCTTATATTTTTAAAAAATTATTCATGTTACCATATACATGGTAATTTTTAACATTGAAAGGAGGTTTTTCTTTGGTTTAATTAACTAATTTATGAATTACAATTCTATTTTCTAAGGGGATTTAAGAATTTTCACACACACACACACACACATCTTATTCCTTACAAAAGTTACAATATTCCCTTGAAATTTGCATGGTTATAATTACTCATAGAACACTTTCCCATCATTGCATGTATTCCTCAAATTTTTCTAATTTCCTATGGTTATCCCCTTGATGTTTGTTGCTAATAGAACACTTGGCAATCATGGATTAAATTTCTAGTAACTTCTTATGAAAGTTATAACTTTTAGGATGGTTAAAAATTAATTCCCTAGATATTTCTAATACCCTTAACTTTTCATGATTACTATAACTACCCAAAGCCATAATAAAAGAGGTTAAAAGATATAGTGAAAATGGGTTAATTGGAGGAGAATTTTTGAAAATGACAATTGAATATTACTTGTAAGATGACTTGCTAAAGACATTAATTTGGTTATTTTGTTTTAATGTTGTGAGTTCATTTCTTTCCATTTTATTTTAGTTGCTTAGCTAATGGTTTATATAGTATTGTGCTTGGCATTTAACTTTGGGATTTTTCCTAGGTTTCATTTATAGCTCTATTTTTGCATAATATTAGACTCCTATTAAGATTTTTCATAGAAGAGCTTATGTTGTTAAAAAGCCTCAAAAGAAATTTAATAGTAATGTCTTAACGAAAGTGCCATTTTAAGCATAGAGAATCTAGGAAAATATTTGGTATNGAAAGTGCCATTTTAAGCATAGAGAATCTAGGAAAATATTTGGTATTTTGAGATGACTAAAATAGTTTCATTATTTTAAAGTGTATTGCCATGGTATTTCAATCCTAAAATTGTCAAATTTTTTTCAAGGCTCTATTGAATCTAATCTTTGACAACTTTTAACTAGCCAAAATATAGACTCATACTTTGTCATTTACATAGCATGTTTGGTAGTATAATAAGATTATCCTTATGAAATTGCTTGTTAAGCTCAAAATGTTTGGATAACTCATAGTTAGATTGAATTAGAATAGCTTTATTATGAAGTGCTTTCCTGTGTTAATTTATCTTGCTTAAATTTTTGAGATTTCACACAAACCTGCTTTCTTTTCTTTTTCTATCTAAGTCCATTGAATCTCGCTCTATTTTTAGTTTTCTTGTGAAATTTTCTCTCTAGGGGAAATTAGGAGTAGAATGGTAGAATTGTACTCAAATGTTTTTGTAAAATTTTATTTGCTGTAAGTAATGTACTATAGGGACTCTATAGACTAAGTGATTGAACAAAATAAGAATCTCTAGCAACTCACAATATTTGAAAAAGATAGTGAAATCTCTTTTATGATAGTTGATTATAGTTTTACACAAAACCTTGTTTGAATTTCAATATTTGCAATAGCAGAACACATACTCACATTTAGTACATTTCATAACTACTGAGTCTATTTTGAGGTATCTTGACCTTGTTGTTTCTAGAGACTAGCATCTAAACCTTGTTTCAAGAACATATTTGATCCCATGACTTCCCAAGGTCATGAGACCTAAAGGCCATTGCATGTTGGCAGTCCAGTCCCAAACGGTCACTGACACATACTTGAAAATGAGAGTCTACTTAGAGTGTCCTAAAATGACCTATGTGATGCTGAAGGAGGAGGTAGCCCATACAATACAACAAGAGGGTAATTACCTTAGGTGTAGGCACATCACTTAAAACAAAAATATAACAAGTATAACCAATCAAAATGAAATCTATCATCATATCAATAAAACCATATAAATTCTTAAAGCCTACAAAACCTCTAACTCTACAACCATGAATGTTAACGTGGCATCGAAATAAAATATAAAAAAGAGAAAGAGAAAAAAAATTATTACTTGTCTTATTAGATGAAGGCTATGTGGGAATACTAATGGGAATAAGCATATCCATGGAAAAATCAAGGATTTCCCACCAACTATGTGTTGCCCCACTTGCCAAGCACCTATGGTAGGCTTTGGCATAAACCATGGTATATCTATCATAGTCACCTTTCAGTTGCTTCATCATTGTGAGCCTCACCACTTGGTCTTTGGTAAATACATCTAATGTAGTTTGGGCTAAAGGTAAGAGCTAGTCGCTCTTGATGAGTTGATGGTCATCAATTTTGTACCTACAAGTATAACAAAATTCAAATAAAAATATTAAAAACCAAAAGTAAGTCAAAAAAATTTATTTTTACACTTATCCCTCCAAATGGTAAATGGTGCTAGGAGGATTCTAAAATAGCATGTTGACTAGATGACCAACAAGTAATGTATTATTGGCGTTATACTAGATGAACTTGGGCATGTCCCAAATCTTTGATAATTTATGAGTTTCCTCAGTATACTTTTTGTCATGTTGTTCACTCTCAACATGAGTTTTAGGATCATCAATAATAAACTTAATGATCATATGTGAAAAATGGTATATTAGAGTCTCCACCATCACTAACATCATCTCTAAAGCCAAGTGTGACCACACCATTACACTAATGTTTTAAAGCAGTTAGGCTAAGAAATCCTTTATATGGATCCACACTCCATGTTCATGTTTGTAGGTAGGGTGTTAGGCCCTAGTATGTGGATGTAGCAAAGTAATGCCAGTAGCTCAATGACAACCAAGATCAATTTCAAAAAGGCCCTACACATAACAACAACAATTGTTAAAATCATAAATGACCATAACCAAAAAAAAAACATTTGTTAAACAACAAAAATTATCAAAATATTAGTGTCAATGTTCTCACTTAAGAAAAATAATAAAATTCATAATTTTTTAACACTTAAAATAAAAGAAAGGTGATAACTGAACTTATGACCAGTTTACATATAAAAAATAAAAAGAACCAATTAGTCAACCAATAATCAATAGTAGTTTCATGATGAAATATACATAAAAATAATAATTTTTTTATGCGAAAACATTAAATCCATGAAAATTATCTTGTACCTACTACAACAATCACAACATTCTAACTTGAATTTGACAAAATTTTTACTAGAAATCCTAGTAAATAATGAAACTAGCTATAGTAAAAACTTTAGGAGGATACTTAAAAATTTTTGAAAAAATACAAGTGAATTTTAAAAACTAAAATAAAACATGGAAATGAAATTATGAACCTTTTAACACTACCATAAAAATATGAAAAAGAAAAAAAACACCAATGGTGCCTGTATAGTAAAGGAGGTTTGCAATTTTAATGATCAAAACTGCAACTATACAAGGTAGTTTACACAAGAATGAAAATGATAATTTAGAAGTAAATTTTTTTTTCTAAGTCTAGGGATTGATCATGCATGAAATTCAATAAAATTTGGTATCTATGCTATATTCCTAAGCTTCGAAAAAAATGTTTTTGACAACAACCAAAAACCATAACCAAATTCAACAAAAAATTACAAAGGCTTGAAACTATAGAAAATAGCCACAGTGAATCATTGAAAAAAAGTATGTAAATATTGTTTAATTTGCCAAAACCAATATCAAGCCTTTCCTAACACCTTTAAGAATCCATAGGAACCGAGGAAGTTAGCTAGAAAAATCCTTTCAAGTGTGAACGATGCCCATCTTAATAGGGGTAAAACTATGAAAATTAAAATTTTCACTAGAGGTAAGCTCATAAACAAATTTGTAGAAAATCAACTATGTATCAAAATTTAGTGATTCAAAATTTTTTTGAACCGTTAAATGATAAAATAAAAATAAAAAACCAAAAATTCCTATTTATTTTTGAATGAAAAATTCAAAAAATGACATAAAAAAATAGTAGAAACTAGAAACATTGGCTTACAGAAAATTTCATAGAAAATTTACTGTAAGTCAAAATCTATGGTTCAATCATCATTACAACTAATAAAAACCAAATTACAATACTATGGACATAGAAACAAAAACATCCTAACCATTTGCATAAAATAAATTACAAAAGTGATGTTGCTTTTTGGTCCAAAACTACAAAAAACACATGGAAAAGACTGGAATCAAATTTATACTTTGGCATAGACTAATTCCAAAACTAAGGCAACACTAAAACCACATAAACGTAATCTAGATCTAATGAAAGAATTTTACAAAATTAAATTTTAATTGAGAAAAAACTCTATACAAGCAAAAATGCTTAGGATTCTAATAAAGTTTTGCAGAAAATGGCCTAGAGTAGTGTACTTAGGAGTCATGGTAGATAGTCCTTCTACTAGTAGAGGCTATGATAGGTTTGAGAGTCCTCTTGTAGTACCATCAACCATCTCCAAGGCAAGGTTCTTCCTAGTGGAAGCCCTCCTCTTTGACATTTTGAATGATTAAAGGCAAGAAACACCAAAATCTTTGAAGTTCTAGAACTTCCCCAACAACTACACTTGGTCCTTGATGTAAGTTAGCTAGCCTATACTAAGGATAGGTGTGGTTGAAGTAGGAATAGGATGATAACTTTGATACTATGTGTTGTAGGTTTGAGGTGATATGAGAAATTTGATTTGTGCAAAATTGTAATATGGGAATCAATCCCAAACTTATTTGTTAACCACCAAAACCTTGGCTTTCTAAAACACTTACACAAGTTCCACTTAACTTCATGATCACAGTTAGAAGGTACGACTATGTTGCATTGGTGGAGAAACAATTTTTTTTATCAATTTAAACTTAAAGTATGCCCCACTAGGTGC
This sequence comes from Gnetum montanum, assembly GCA_015680685.1. Lineage (NCBI taxonomy): Eukaryota > Viridiplantae > Streptophyta > Gnetopsida > Gnetales > Gnetaceae > Gnetum > Gnetum montanum. The sequence goes on from MNCI01015036.1 coordinate 205,582, forward strand.
CCCTCCAACAAGCCAGCAACACATCCTAATACACTTGGATTTTACCTTCTCCATGTTAATTGCATTGCGATTTATGTTCCTAGAAATCTTGGAATGGATTATAAACTCCAACCACTACTAGAAATGACCTTCTAAGTGTCCATCCATGCCATCTTTGAATCCAAAAAAGCCTTTTGTCCAAAATTGATAATTGGGTGTTGACATGAAAGTCACTGTACACCAAGGGAAACCAAAAATTACATCAAAACTTACTGTTTTGGGTAATTATGATGACTAGCAAGCTAATTACACTAGCCAACGTAGTCCCAAGAGGGATGATGCCTTCCATCACTAACCATACTCCTAATCAACTCTAAAATAATCACACCATGCATCAAACCCTAGCTAGAGCTTCTAATAGCTTTGGAACTTCATAAAACTAGTCAAAAAATTCTAAAGTCATCCATCTTGCAGAAACTACATTGAACCCTATTCTCAACTATGCTAGCTAACATATTCCTAGCATAGTTGACAAGAATGACCACAAAATACCCCAACTAACTTTCAAAGTGATATTTCTTAACCGTTACATCCTCTTGGAGCATTCGATGTCTTTGAAATGTTAAACAACTAATTGAAAACAAGTAAAATCCTACTTCAACCTTAGTACCACATTTGGAGCTAGCCTTAACTACCCTTGTCAACATAGTCCTAGTGTAGTTGGACAAGGGATGAAGATTAGAAGCAAAAAATAACCTTTAAAATGACACATTCTAAATTCCACACCTCTGTAAAGTCTCTTGTAAGCTTGAAATGCACAATAACCAAATAAAAATGAGATAAACCTTACTCCTAGCTTCAAACTAAATTAGGGATGATCCCAACTAAGTTGGATAGCATAATCCTAGTGCAGTTGGTTGAGGTTGGATTGCTAAAAATAATAAATAGTATTCAAATTAACATATCCTTCCCTTCACACTCCCTTGTAGCCTCCAATGACCTAGTAATAGCAAACTATGGAACAAAAATAAGTCAAATCCCATTCCCACCTTGGAACTATGCTAAGGAAGTCTAGGACTATGCTAGCCAACATAGTCCTAGTGTAGTCCCACTAAAAAATATCAAAATAGGCCATGAACATATTAAATTAACTTCCTAGTATATCATCGCAACCTCAGAAATCTATTAGAGACTTTAGAGACCACTAAACCATATAAACCAAGTCAAAAACCATCAAAACATAGCCTACATCCTCATCCATGCTAAGACTCTACTAGCCAGCATAGTACAAGGATGTCTAAGTCATTCAAAACTAAAGTAACCATTAAAACTAACAATTTCAAGTCTAAACCCTAGCCATAAATACCACTAATCCATGAACCTAAGAACCTAGTTGATCAACTATTAAATTTCACTAAAAATAAAGCTTCATTACATGACTATTCTAGAGAAGGCTTGGACTACATTGGCTAGTGTAGTCCTAGTGTACTCATGATTCTAGAATGGTTTGACTACTAATATGACACTCCAAATAGTCTAAAACCTGACTTGGAAACCCATAATATTATTTAACCTCATCCAACAGTAATTTCATCCTATTTTGATCTTGGAAATGTCAAGTTTCCTCCATCTATGCTGAGGCTAGGCTCAACTACACTAGCCAATGTATTCCAAGTGGGGATGACAATTTCAAAATCCAAGGAACATTATAAATTATCCATCCTAAGCAAAACCCCTACCTAGGAACATTGTTAGCTCCAAGAATCTAAGGATCTAGTTGATTAATCACAAACTAGTCATCAAATGCTAAGATTCACATCATACTATGCTAAGGTAGGTAAGGACTACACTAGCCACTATAGTCCTAGCATAGCCATGATTTTGGATTGGTTTGACTAGTACCATCACATCTCAAATGGTCTAAAATTTATGAGAAACCTAGAGCATTTTTTGACATTATTTAGTCATAAATTCACCCTTTTTGACCATAAAAACACCATATTCCATTAATCAACATTGAGGTTGGCTATGAATATGCTAGCCAACATAGTCCTAGCATACTCCTTGCTCCAAGGTGGTTGAACCAACACCATAACACTCAAAATGATCATAAACTTGATTCTAGAGGCCTAGAAACCTGAAATCATGAAGTTAACTTTAATTTCACCTTGTTTTGAGCATAGAAACATCAAACTATTGCCATCTACACTAAGGCCATCTTGAACTATTTTAGCTAGCATAGTCATAGGGTGTTGTTCTTAAAACCTCATTTACAGTAGCCTATTCTAACTTCCAAATGACTACTTCAACCTTTTCAATACCATGTGCTACCCTAAGAAGCTAATGGAACATAAGTTTAAACTTTGAGAGCTCACAAACCCATTTTTCCCATGCATCTATGTTGGGAATATGCTTGCTAGCATAGTCCCAATGTAGTAACCAATTTTCACACCATTTGTAGCTTATAGAGAGTTAAAATAATGTCAAAATTCATCATTATTCAACCCTAGTCCATTGTGGTAGCCATATAGATCATCATGACCTATGAACTAGTCATAAAAAACCTAGAAAACCATCCATTGACATTGATTGTGCTAGCTAGTGTAGTGCTAGTTGAGCCAAGTGTAGTCACAATAAAAGATTTCAATTTTGACTTCAAACAACCTCAAAATGACCTTACCATGTGCCCAAACTCCCTCATCATCCCTGTAGACTGATACTATGGCTTGATAAGGCCTAAAGTTGGCAAAATTTAACCTTGATTGATCAATATCGATCATGTTTTATCATATGTTTTCTACCTTAATTTATTTTGCCTTATTTCACTATATGTTGACTTCATTTAACCTTGTTATTCATTATTGACCTTTTTTTCCCTATCATTTGATGTCATTTGGCTTCATTTTGATCATTTTAACATTATTTTTCCTTATCCCACCAAATTTTTTTATCATTTAGAATCATTCAACCTTGGAAAACTAGGTTTGACATCAATCTACACCATTGGACATCACTATGATATTTCTTGATCCTCCAAAACATCATTGGAAGGGATTTGATCATCAATCGGGCTCCATTTGATCCTATTTGGTATCATTTGATTACCATTTGGATTTTTCCCATGTCAATTAGCCATTTGTTTTACCCCATCTAGCTTATCCTATTCCTTGTGATATTTTTAACCATGTTTTAGCCTTATTCAACCTTAAAATGATGCTTGACCATCATTAGAATATCATTTCGCCTCAATTGACCACCATGTGGATTAGTTTATCCTTATTTCATTCTCTTTAGCCTTTGATGCACCTTTTCCATCTTTAAATTCCCTTATATAACCTATATTGATCATGTTTGGCCCTTAATTGACATCATTGGATGGACTTTGATAATAATTTATCCTTCATTTGATTCCATTCTACCATCATTTGGCCTTTGTTTGACCTTATCTAACCTTTGTTTTGCTTCATTTATCTTTACCTACCTTTGGTAACCTTTAAGTGGCCTTGTCTAAACCTTTCTTTGCCATTATGTTAAGGTATTTTGGCTATTGCTAAAGTATTTTGCTTTATGGTGGCATTATTTGCTCATTTTATCACAAGGGACTACTTAATGTGCTTATGGTTGATATGTAGGATTGGAGTATGGACACCTAGGAGTAATTCAGTGTGCTTTTGAGTCTAAAGTGACCTCATGATGATGTTGAATAATGCATTGATCTTAATTACCTAGATCTTGAGCATAAGAGTTCAATTGGCCACATAGCCTCTATAGAAAAACCCCTAGAATGGCCTAGAAACCTAGTCAAAAGCCTTGATCTTGAGGCTAGTGACATTACCAAGGACTCTCTAGTTGAGGTTCCTATCATGACACATAGTGATGAGGAGAAAAAACTATAACTATATTCCTTTCTAAAACCTCAATAGGTTCAAGATATCACCAAGATCCTCAAAGATATCATTAAGACCTTTGCTTGGTCATATGAAGATATGTCAGGTCTTGACCCATGCCTAGTGCAACATAATATCATACTCGATTCTAGTATCAAACCAATTAAGAAAAAAGCTCATAAGATTATACTAGGTTTGGCCTTGGTAGTTTGTGATGAAATTACAAAAATATATCAAGATTATTTCATTTGAGTTGTTGATTACGTAGAATGGATGTCCAACATAATGATAGTCCCTAAAAAATGGGAGTATAGACATCTATATTGATTTCCAAGATCTAAATAAGGAAACCATTAAGGATGATTTCATTTTTTTCCAATATTGACATACTCATAAATACTACTAATAGACATGATTTTTTATCATTCATGAATGGATTCTTAGGATACAACCAAATTAAGATTAATCCAAAAGATTAATTTTGTATGACCTTCATGACCTCTTGGGGTATCATTTTATTACATCATGATGTCGTTTAGCCTAAAGAATGTAATAGAAACCTAGAAAAGAGTAATGGCATATATTTTTAGCAAGTATATACTAGTATTACATAGTGGCTATGTAGATGATATAGCCATTAAGTCCAAAGAGGCCAACAATCATGCACATGATCTTAACCTTGTGTTGAAATGATGTCTCAAATATGAGCTTAGGATTAACTGAAAGAAGTGTGTCCTTGATATCAAAACTAGTAAGATGCCTAGATTTGTAGTATTTTAAGTAGGAACACATGTCAATAATATTAAGATTAAGGCCATATCCAATATGGAAGCATTAACCAATCATAAGGAGCTTTGGGATTTGCAAGATAGATTACAAATTATCTTTATGTTTATCACCAGGCTTATAGATAAGTTACAACCTATGGAATACTTGCTAATGAAAGGAGCTCACTATGAGTGGATGGCTTAATGCTAGGAAGCCTTTGAAAATCTTAAACAAGGGTTTTCACAACAAACCATGTTCTATCTCCCACAAAAGGATAAACCTTTTTATGTATACCTTGTTATCTCTCATATTTCTATCATCTCTTTAGTCTATTAGAAACGAATTGAAGTGGAGCTACCTGTATACTACCTAAGTAATGCATTAGTTGCCTACAAGACCCAATACATTGATGTGGAGAAGTATTATCTAGCCCTATTTTTCTCATTGAAGAAATGTAGACACTACCTCCTTAGGAGCTAGGTTAACATCATTTACAAGGAGAACATACCTAGAGCTATAAAAACCAACATCTATGAGAGTAGTCATATAGCTTGTTGGAAAGCCCTAATAGTTGAATTTTACCTAAATTATGTCTCTCAAGAATTAACAAAAGACCAAGAAATAGCCACACAACTTACTATCTCACCAATGAAAGACCGCACAACTATAGACCCTAAATTCCCTGATGAGCATGTCAACATCTCTAGTGAAGTACCCAAGGGCTATGAGATAATTATGTACTTTGACATAGCCTTAACTAATCATGGGGCCAATTTTGCTATCATCATAATACTCCTATTTATCAAAATCAAAGTATTCAGCTACTATTTTGAATTCCCATGTACTAATAACATGGTAGAGTATGTAGGATTGATTAGGGGGATGATGGTAGCCTATGACTAAGGTATCAAGCATCTAATTAGCAAGGGTGATTCATAACTTATGGTTAACCAAGTAATTAATGTTTATGTGTGCAAAGAAAAACATTTGCAACCTTACTATGACTTAGGAAGAAACTAATGCAACAATTTACAAATATTATCATCCATCATGTATTCTAAACCAAGAACATGATAGCTATTTCCATTGCAACATTAGCCTTAAGTGTGGTGCCTGATGTGTTTAGTAAGTTACCATCCTTAACCATGAACTATGCTATTCCCATCAAGAAAAGCATTGAGGATGACTCTATAGCCTCTATCAACACTACTCCCTCAAAAAAATGGTATGACAATATCAAGTTTTATCTGATGCATGGTAAATCTTCACAAGGCCTAATTACTTCTCAAAAGGATGTTGTACATAGAAGATCAAAATAGTATGTTATTTTAGGTGATAATGCATTATGTTGATAGTCCTATAATGACATATTGTTAGTGTTCTTAGGCAAAATTGAAGCCTAAATAGTCTTTAAGAAAGTTCATGAGGTGTATGTGGAGGACATATAGGACCTAGATCTATGACCACTATGATTAGGAAACTAGACTATTATTGGTCCTATATGAAAAGAGACTACTTGCAAAAGGTTAAAACGTGTGATGCTTATCAATAGCATAACAAGCTGAAACATCTGGTAGCAACTGAGTTACATACTACTCATATAACTTGGTCATTTCGATGGTGGGGGTTGAACATTATTGGACCTATAATGCCTAAGTAATTTTCTTGGCATAGCGTTATCATCATTGCAATTAAATACTTCACAAAGTGGGTTGAAGCTATCCCCTTAAGGAAGAGAAGGTCTTAACAAGTATGTAGATTTATACTTGATAACATAGTAGCCTATTTTGGCATACCTATGACCATATTCATGGTTAATGGACCATAGTTTAGCACTCATGAAATGAAAACCTTTAGGCAAGACTTAGGCATTAAAATTTTTTTTCATCATGATATTATCCTTAAGCCAATGGACAAGCTAAATGTAGTAATAAAGGCATCATAAGCTTGTTAAAAAATATAGTGTCATGAGAGACTTGTCCATGCACTTTGCACCTATTAAACAACCTATTGGATAGCCATTGGCATAACCCAATATAGCCTAGTTTATGATTTTGATGTTTTTTCCTTTTGAATTATAGGTTCCATCACTAAGAATAGCCCTATTAGACTTCATTAACTATGAATAGAATAAGGAGCTATGCACAATGGACCTGGACTCAGTTGGAAAGTAATGGGTATGAATGCTTGCTCACATTGAGTGATACTAAGTGAGGTAGAAAAAATAACATTATCATGACCTAAATAAATGAAATATTTAGAAGGAAGACTTGGTCATCAAGGTTGTCCATGATCATGTGGATACGTTCTTAGCCAACTAGGAAGGGCCTTTCTTAATCACCAAGACCTATGACAATGAAGCTTTCAATGTTGTAGACATGGATGGGAATGAGTTGGAAAATCTAGTCAATGATTCCTATCTAAATCCTTATTACATCTAACATATTTTCTTGAAAGGTACTAACATTAATGTCCATTATCATAGTAACTAATAACAAGCAAGACACCATTCTCTCTATTACTTTTTGCAAAATAAGTGACTATAAAACTTTGTAATAATAAGGACCTATGGTGACCTAGTTTACTTATCATATTATGTGGCCTTATGTATCATCATATAGAAACATGTTTTCTTTGTCTTGTCTTCATGTTCTCTTGGAGTTGTTCTTGCAGGATCAAGATTGAATTCACAAAGATGCAACTCATTACGACAGTAAGTTAACATGTGACCTTGCTGGGCAAGATTTGGTTAGCTTGTCTTGCTATGCCAAGGGTTCTTGTTTTACATCACTTTCATTATTCCTCCTTATGACCCACCATCCTGTAGCCTAATTGTAATCTTCCATATGCTAAACAAAAATGTTGATCTTTGTTTGACATTCATGCATCATGGCCATTTGACATCTCCTTCATCATTCTCCATCAAGTCTATTGAATGTAAGACATCTTATTTAATAGTAAAACCAAATCAAACCAGGCCTTGGAAATGAAACTTTAAGAGGGTTTTACAAAAAAAAAATTTGGGGAACTAAATTGTCAAGAAGCTGAAAGGCTAATGAAGAGAAAGAGATAAAATAATAGGTCCAAACATACATAGAAAGGAACCTAACAACTTAAGAAACCTTAGAGTGAAGTGTGGTTCCTTGCAAGTACTACAAAGTGAGCAACACTTCAAAGCACAAAGCATGAATAATTTATTGATCATTCAACATATCATTGCCATAACTATAGCCATGATGTCAACATATAGAACTCATTGTTAATCCTCAAGATCATTCCTATGGAGCCAAATATGACATGTATTCTATATCATCTCATCATAACCTTATCCCATTTTGCAAGAACTCTTTAGCATGGTTCAACACTATTGAATCAAGTGTGAAGAGGAAACATTGATGATGGACCTACAGTGGTGTTTTGTATTCTTTGTTGATGTCTCTTGGATCAATCCTCCAAACCTCAACAAAGATGAGCCAATGAAAGACCACCAAGAAAATTCATGTAGTAACTTGTAAACCTTCACCACCCAACTTAAGGTATGATTCTATTGTAAATGTAAATTTTGTGGTCCATGAGCTACAATCTTGCATACTTTAACTTTTTTGGGTAGAAAAATGCCTCATAAGTTGCAACTGCCTCACTTCCCAAGTGGAAAATGTAATGTCATATCTATATTTGGACATGGAAAGGCTAAAATTTCATTGGAAACTACTAAATTTTCCATTTTCATGGGTTTTATGCTGGTTATAACCTTAACTATGCTAAACTTGCACACATCCAACATTGGAGTTATTGCATTTTTCATTTTCCCAACAATGGCCAATGTAGTCACCATAATTTCTACTCATTACAACATGGCTAGTTTAGTCATCATAGATTTCCAACAATCTTCACATTAATAACATAGTCATCATATTTTCTAGTGGATTTCAACAATGCCATTATAGCTCTTCAGGGATAGCATAGTTGAGGCGTGCCAACGTAGTCACAAAAGTATGTTTTCTATTTTTAGTATCTGGTATGGTTTTGATGAACTTTGGGTATCAAAACTTGCCATAAATGGACAACTACACTAGGAATTATGGCCTATTACACCTATAAATAACATCAATCTATCAACAATCATGGTAGAAATTTATAACCTAAAATCAAAAACCTTGAAGCATATAAAAGCCAAACTCAAACACATTATTTAGGTTCTAACCATTTTTGCAAATAAGCATCCTAACAACCTTTGCAACCTTGAGTGCTTTAAATCCATTTTGGCATTTATAAGGCTTTTATAGTAGATTGGTATCTACTTGACCATCAAATACTCTTAGCATAGTTCCATTGCTATAAGGTTCAAATGCCATCATTTACACCACTTGTACCTAAAGTTACAAATTCAAGTGAGAACCAACAAGAAGCTCTTAACAATTGGGGTTTTGGAGTACCTAGATCATGAAGTTTGACTTTAGAATACAACTTGCCAACTCCAATAGGCTTCAAGCTCAAGAAAGCTTCTTGTGCATTTGATCACACAATATATACTCCTTGAACTCAATAATTTAAGCATTTTTTCTATGTTAATAAAGATTATTAGATCATTTGTAGTGAAAATTGCATTTCAAGTTTAATTCTATGTTTATTTCCATTCGAATTTGGAATTTTAGTTTTCTTCATTTACATTATCTAAGTCCCTGGGTGATCAGCAACATCATCAAAGGCACCTTGAATCCTCTTTTGTAGAGGCATTTGGGATTCAAGGTGAAAAACTATTTCTACATCCAAGATTTTTTTTTATTTTTTCCAGTGATTTATTTTTTAAGGTGAAAATTCAATGTAAAAGAAGAGTGTTGTGTGTTTACAGTGAAATTTTTGCATAAAAAATTCTTACTATTAAGCTCTAATTTTACCAAGTGTGTTACATACATTCTATGAAACATGGATCAAAATTGCAATCACTAAATCATGATTAAATATAAATAGCTTTATGGTTCTAATGCTCTTTATTTTTCACGTTAGCTTTGCTACAAAAACTAATAGCTAGAATCAGAATTATATTTTATAAATTAGTTTATTAAGATCATTTGTCACATGAAACAAATATTATAACATCTTTAAAGAATAAGTTTCATGAAAATCTCTAGATTGGAAAATTAACAATCCTTGCCCAAACCCTTATTTACTCAACAGTCAATTGCTTTTCTTGCTAATCTTAGCACTTACAGTTACACATATGTGTATAATATAGTGGAAACAGATGATAAGCATGCATAAAGATATACTAAAAACAATATGCTTATTCATATTATTCAAACTACCATAAGTAGAGTACAAACAAGAAGCTACTAAGAGATGCTTAAAGCAAGAATGTTTTCAAACTAGCAGAGCACATCAACTTGAGATCTATCTATAAATCTCAATGCCTATTAGCATTGCAAGACCTACTACTTATAATAGAGGAGACTGTATCTTGACCACTCAAAGTGCTTTCCTAGTCACACAACACTATCATACACTATGATGAGATTTGAGATAAGATCGAATCTACTTTTCAGTACAAACTCACTTGCTAACACTGTACAAATGATTGTTACACCCCTTTTATTATGCATTGTGGACTATCATAAGGAGCCATCAAATCTAGGTCCACTGTCAAAATCCCAATGCAAAGCATGTGGAGAGGGAGTATTTGGCTCTTGAGTGTGATAGATTATTCTTTCATACCTAGCAATATTAGTATAGATATCTTGATAGAAAGCCTACTGTCAAGAGTTTTGCCAGTTAGTCCTTTTGTTGATATAGGATATAAGATAATATATAGGCATGGTATGTAGTCCCAAATAGTGTCATTCTCTTTCTTTGCTATCTTCATAGAAGAGGAAATCTCCATGGTGTTCATTCCATTGTAGATAAAGATGGTAAGGATAAGAAATAGGATAGTTGAGAGGAGTGTGCTCATATTTGGACCACTAGGTCTAGAAGGCTTGATTTAGATCATTACTAAAACCCCAAGGATTGAGATAAATTGAATAAAAATGATAGGAACTAGGGTATTAATAAGGCCATGCTAAAAAATCATGATCATCAAGCCAATGAAGGGTTAAGAGGTCCAAAGGAGTTTTTAGGAATATAAAGGGTTTGGATCCATGATTAAATGTAACAATCTTTTGATAAACCTTTAAGCCTACATTAGCATTTTCCATTAACTAGATAAAATGTATCATATAATTTTCATGAGACTCAAATATTTGAGTCATTTCGAAAGAAGACATGTATTTTTCCCTTGGTGTACAAGCCCAAAGTCATCTGGAAGATTACATCATCCATCCTTAGCTTATTAATAGATCTATATACAACAAACTTACAATGTTAGTGATTACATAAAGAGATAAAAATCTTAGGTTAGTAAATTAGTTAAGCTATTTTTCTTTCCATCTATGTATTTTGAAGAGAAACTAAAGATAGCTAAATATAATTCCCATCTAATTAATCTAGTATGCACTACTATATTTAAAGCTTTTGAACTAAGTTACTTATCAAAGTGTTTTAGATCACTTCTTACTATAAATTTCATATGTTGTGAAAATAACCTAAATTTCACTATGCCTTTAACTTTGGTAGAAAGCTCCTTAGGAGTACTATGATAATTTTTTTTTATCTCAGAGAACTTCCAAGATGCATATCTAGAGATCCTAGCAACTCTATCTTTTTCTTCCTTAAGCACTACTCTCCAAAAATTCATAGGATGCATCAATTTCCAATATTACAATTCCACTTATCAATAAATGGAGCTTAGGAAGTTTTTTACATTTTTCTTTTAGGTGTAACATAGTGTCTGTATGTTTTTGTGTTCATGGGATTCGATTCTTGCTAAGCTATTTATTTAATAATTTTTGATCTTTAGTCAAGTGTTCATAGAATCTTGACACATAATTGATACAACCTAAAAATCTTTGTAGCTCTTTTTTATCCTTTAGCTCATTAGGAAACTTGCTAATGCATTCAAGGGTATGCTACTATGGGGAGATTGCTTCTTGTGATATCTCAAGTCCTAGAAATTTAACATAAGATTTAGCAATAATCATTTTTGTGGATGACAAGACTAAACCATTTTTTCTTTTTCAACATTGAAAAAGGTTTTGAGATGCTCCAAGTGTTATTGTGGGGTTTTTCTCATAATCAAAATATCATCAATGTATACCATGATAAAAAAATAAGATCCAAAGATTGAATCCATTATTTTCTAGAAAATTGCGGGAGCTATCTTGATCCCAAAGGGCAAGATAGTCCATTGATATAAACCACCTAAAATTGTAAAGGTGGTTTTCTATCTGTCTTGTTCCTCAACCTAGATTTGGCAGAAACCTAATTTCAAATAAAGCCTTGAATAAACATGTGTATGTAATAATACTTGAACTAAATAATCCTTACTTGGAATTGAATGTTATACTAATTTGATAGGTTTATTTAAGGGCTTATAATTAACTACAAGCTATTTTTTCCCACATACTTCTTTAGCTTGTTTGTTGATGTAAAAGGCTGCACATGCAAACATACTATTTCTAGGTTGGATTAAACCTTTATCCAATAGCAGTTGTATTTCTATATCACATTCATTTTTCAAAGAAGGACGCATTTCTATATGATGTGCTTTTGCCTTTACTTTTACATCATCTCTTAATTCGATCCTACACCAATGTTACTTCTTGTTTCTAAATACTATTGGATCATCATGGGCTAGTGTTAATAGTTTCTTATGAATTTCTCCAAATTGATATTTCAACTTTTCTACACTATTGATTACCCATGGTTTGTTATTTGGTTTATCTTGTTGAAGAGTCTAGAATCTTTCTTCATATGTGTTATTCTTATAGAACTTATTGTTGGGTAATAGAACATAATCTCTTCCTATAGTATATGGTCCTAATCTTTCTAAGTTATCTATTCCTACTAGTAAGTCATATGATTTCATATCAAAACAATATAATTCTATATGCATTAACTTATTACCCAAATTCTAGATAGGAATTTTGGCTTGATATTCTAATGGCACTTTCTGAGTATTAAAAGTGACATACGTTTTATCTCTCTTCCTAGAACTGTAAATGAACTATATTCCATCTAGCCAAAGAGACTTCTACTCCACTATCTATGAGAGCATCTACTTGATATGAATTATATTTTTTAAATTTTATTTTAAATGTGCACAATGGTAAAGTAGATATTCTAATTTTCTTATTTACTATGTTTACAAGCATAACATTGGTTTCTTCTTGGAATTTCTACCTTTGGTAACTTTGTTCAATCTTCTCTAGCTCTTCTAATTCATTGGTAGCCCATTGTATGTATTTGCATAATTGAGCTATCCTTTGTTGTCTTAATAGTAATTCATCTAGAGAAGGTATTACTACTTGTTATTGTTACTCTTCTTTTCCTTCTTCAAGATCATTTCCTAAGGTTGACCTAGGACTTAAACCTTTCTTAGATTCTATGGGTTGAGAATCTAGATACTTTCATATCCTTTCTTCTATCAAATACCATTGTTCTTCTAGTTCTTCCTTATTTTCTTTGATTCTTCTCTTTAGAGAAATAATTCTATTAATTTCATCTATAGAAGTATTATCTAACTATTATTCTAACTTCCTCAGTTGGGTTTTTATTATCTAATAGGTTGCATCATCTTCTATTGGATCAAGATCTCTCATATTTGGTGGTTGATCTAAAAGAGGCCCCAAAGCTATCCTATCAACATCAGAGTAGTATCTTGGTCATGATGTAACTATTTGTCTAAGATAACATTGACTACTATAGTTCATGTGGTAATAGAGGACATTAGAATCATCACTATCTTCACCCCCCCCCCTTCCCCCAATCAAAAAAAGAAGGTTCAAGATCACTAATGCCATTATCTAAGTATTCATTAGATTTTATGTAAATATCAATAAGTTCAAAGATAGTAGAGGGATCAATTATGTATTCATAATGCTACTTAGATAAATTATAATGCTTAATAACATTGGCTTGTAGAGAACATTGAATTTTCTCTAGACATTCTTTTGCAAAATGGTTTCCTAGGAAAATGAAACACTTAATTTGACCCTTTGGAAGCTTGGTCTTATGATGTTTAAACATTCCTATAAAATTTTTATTTTTTTGAGGGTGAGAAGGGTTTTTAGACCATTATGGTCATTTAGGCTTCCATCATCTCCTTTGTGGCTTTAGACAACAAGAGGATTTGTCCCACTATTTCCAATAACTTTTAGGACAAATCTTCTAGCAGAATGTTTTTCCAATTTTACTATTAATCTACTTCATTACAACCTATTATTTTATATCTTGGCATAATTATCTATTCACTTCTTCTATAAGTTGTCTAATATAGTTGAAACTCATATCATCTAGTGTCCTATTTCTCTATTTAATTTCCTACTAGTATTTCTTAGCAAATGGCTAAGGTATAGTGCCTAGGAGGTGTTCCTTTGTGACCCTAACATAGGTTATCTTTTCATGATAATATGATTCTTCCATTTGATCTAAGAAACCATGGAAATCCTGGATCCTATGTAATTTAGCAAAAAAATACTCTTCTTTACAGTCAGTAACATACTTATCCTTATTACCTAGAAACTCTTTAGTTATAGAATTAATAAATAGAATCATATGTTCATCTAAAATTTTTCTCTTAATTTCAACATCTATCTAATTCCACCATCATCTCAAATTACTTATGAAGTTGAAGATAGCATTTTGTATCACATGTTTAGATGTCTTTCTATCTAAGATGATTTGTTAATCTATGAACCCTGTGATTCAATTAATAACTGCTTGTCTTTCTTGGAATGGAGTCCTATCTAAACTAAATTTAGGCTAATGCTTACTAATCATTTTAGTAGCTATCATGTGGTACTCTTGAGGAGCTTGAGTATAAAGCTTAGGGGTTTTTAAAAGATTTTCTTCCTCATTGTTCATGTCCATTCTACATTTTTCATTTCCTTCATGATCTGTGATGACCATAGGACCTGACATTGATTATTTATTTACATTAATGCTTTATTTTCTTTTTCAAGAGTACCTAAACCTATGATCTTGTAGGAAATTAGGAGAATCAATATTTGTAGCTTATTCTGGTATGTTATGTGGAGGATGCTTCTGTGGTCTTCCAGATGAAACTTGTTGTTTTGAAGTTGTTTTAATCTATCAAAAATCTTATCTAGTTTTGAGAATTTTTAATTAATTTTATTTCTATGATATAATAATGACTCATCATATCACTAATCTTTGAGTTTGTCCAATTTTAAAATCAGATGATATCTATTTGTGGATCTATAGATAACTTCTAGAAAAGTGTGTGAATCTTTTCCTTAGGCTCCTTGGCTTTGGGTTCCTTTTTAGCCTTTGGATCCCCTAAGGTATTCATATTGATTCTTAGTAAGGCATCACATTTTGCACAGTGATATTGATGATCTTATTTTATGATAGAATTGTATAAATAGGGTTTTGAGTCACTATCACTATTGGAGTCAATGACCTCAGTGTGTTCTATTAGTTGTTTACCATTATCTTCCATAGGAACTACTCTAGCTTTTGGTTGCTTACCTATTTCTTCAAGAGTTTCTATTTTAATAGGTATTTGAATTGAATTATTTCATATAATCTTATCTACATCATATGTAATGCCTAGTTTTTTAAAGATTCTCTATATAGTTTCTTCTGAGGCCAAGATCATCTTGTTGTCTTTTTTGGGAGATGTATGGAAGGACCTTCTTCCAGGTGCTAGTGTAGAAACATTCCTAATATGAGGTAAAATCCTTTGCTGGGAAGACTCTCCATGATCTACTAGATAAAATAGATCTATCTTAGAGAGCTTTAGAGTTTTCAGTCTCACCTAATAATGTCTTTTACCTAGATTATATGTTGATCTCTTATGTAAGACATGTTCATAGAATTATTCTAGGGAGTTGTCAAGATGAGGATATATCGTGTGAATTGGTAGATCCTTTGTATTTAAGGCTAATCCATATTCTATGTTTGTAGTTCCACATGAAACACATTATTCACCAAATGGTAAGAAGGTTTTGATATTAACACTTTAGAATAATTTAAAGATTAATCTAGTACCTATTGTAGCATAAACACTTCCTAACTTCGTATCTAATGGGGTGTAAACTATTATCATTAAGCTATTTAACACAAAGAGAGAGTAAATTTGGGAATTTTTATGGCTAAAGAATTAGATTCTAAGTAACCTTTTGCCTCTACGATTATGATATCTTTAAAATTTTTGAACCTTTGGTCGACTAGTGCTATCCAGTAGGGATTCTTTAGTTTGTAATTAAAGTGTGGATGGATGTGGATGTCAAGTTCTGCAATATAAATATAGTTATATCTAGCTACAGTCCACTTCCTAACCTCCCTAGGGGTAAAAAAGGAAAGGGCTATGGGGTAAAGACCTAATCCACTAATCTCAATTTCACATTCTGAGAAATGCATTAAACTTAATGATTCAAGAAGAGATAACTTTCTTAGTGGATAAATTTCACGTTGTTTGGGTAATGGAGGCATACTTGAGCTAGATAAAGTGCTATAGAATTCAGATAATCTACGAGTATAAGGTTTAGAAGAACCTAATAAAAAATGAGTTTTACTATCCATGTTGATGCAAACAGCTTGAGAATGAATTATCATGACTCACTATGCATCTTACTCACCTATCTGTCAACCTTTACTACATGCCTTACTACACACCTAATCTAGTACTTAAATGAGTGAAGAAACATGAGAAAAGCTTGTATAGCTATAAATATGAGAAAAATGATTCTTACCTTTAACAATATATGTAAATTATAATTCCTCTTCAGTGAGAATTAATTAATGATATAGATACTAGGCATGAGAAGCTCAAATGTCCAAAAAGGCCATGTAAGCTAGTAAGTTAATTTTATCTTTCATGCTAGGTAACATAGCATAGAAGAAGCTAAAACTATTTAGATGATTTTGAAAACATCTAGATGGATATTGTTAACTACATAACTAGAAAAAAAGAACTACCACATCAAAATACTAAAAATTTAGAATAAGCAATATTGAGTTCAAGGATACTTTCTTAGTAAAATTTTTAATCTATCTTAACGAACATGAGTCATGGTATGGAATACAAGAGAATTTTCCAAAAAGGATTGAAATAGAATTATAAAAATCTTGTTACCATAAATCTTAAGAAGGTAGAATGCCACATAAACCAATAGAACTAATTTCTTAACAACTAAGTTCAATTCTACAAAGATCTATAGCACATAAGCATATTAAAATAAGATCCATTAGAAATAATATTTGATATGAAGATACAATTTCATAAGAAATATATACTTTTAGATTAGATGAAAACTAATCAATTTTTAGAGATAAGCTTTGAAAATCATTAGCTATTAGAATCAAAAAATACCTTTATAAACCAATTGTATAAAGTTCTAACTATGTAGATATGAACTCATAAAAGGTATATCATAGCTATGAAAATAAATAACTTTTGATTATAAAGTTCATCAATTGCCATGTTAGCAAAGTAAGCCAAAATTACAGAAGTTTAGGATCCAAAATTACTTCCATTTAATAAGAGCACCATAAATGCTTATGTAGAAAAGTAATTAAATATTGAAAAATTATATAGGATCAAACAAGATTAAAGCATTATTTATGAAAAGAATGAAGGAAATTACTAGATTAAGGAATGCTTTAATTATTATTTCCATATTACCTACATCAGTATGGCTTATGTAGAACTAAAAATTATTTCTATTCATCCCATTGTCACATCTAGCTATTTTAATTCAAAGCCATCTAAAATTGAAATCCAATTGTATTTAGTTTTCATAAAAAAGGTCATCATTGAAATCAAATATTAGCATTAAAAATTAATAACTAGAACTAAAATTCAGTTTTGTTAATCCCAATTATCTTTCTAACTAGTAAAGAAAGTAAAGCACCATTGTCATGTTAGCATGAAAGAGGAGTACTAAAGAAAGATAACAAAATCATGAGCTACAATTAATCTAGCCATCAATTTTGAGCCAAGGAAAGCTATTAAAATCACATGATTTAATCTTATCTAATGATGAGTGGGTAGGTACCCCTATACTAAACGATACGAATATGATCCTGTACACATGATCCAATTGAACTCCACAGACAGACTAGTTGTGGCATTTAGATAGTTAAACTTTGATTGTAGTTCACTGTCTTCCTAGGTGAGCTAGTATTTTCTTTGTCACATATGGTTTAGTCTAGAGTGAGGTAAATGATGTGATCCTAAACTATTTCTACTCATATAGACGATGGGGAACAATCTTGATTAAGCTAATGGACAATGGAAAATGAAATCTATGCTAACCTAAGTGCGATGAGCATCCATCGTTAATTATCCATACGCATCTTGGACCTCGTGTACTACTTCTAGGATTACCAAGTCCACATTACTTGAGCACTACTAGATATGCTACTGGGTTGCTAAGTAGTTACACTTAAATGTTCGTGACCAGGTTGTACTCATTCTATGTTAATAACAAGAAGTGTAAATGACCATAAAGGAAATATTAACTAAAATAAAAAATAAATTATAATTAATAATTAAAAAATTAAAAGCTAAGTGGATGCTACAATGATGGAGTACTCCCAATCTTTATTACTGATTGTGTGTGTGTCCAAGTATGTCACAATTGAACAAAGGTTCTATACAATTACAATCATCACACTATGGGCATGCATAGGAGAAAGAATTGAAAAGTAACTAAAAAATGAGAAAACAACTCTACTTTAAGACTTAACAACTAACTCCCTTTCTGTGTGTTCAAATGTTGTATTTATAGGCCTACACAAGAATCAGAATATCATGTATTCAATATCATTATCCAGGCTACGATATCGTGTACCCGATATCGAGGATCCGATATCGGGGCTTGGCAAACCATGATTCATCATACCCCCAAGACTAAATAAGAACCTGTCCTTGAGTCAAATAAAATGAGAACAAGTTCAATTGATTACACAATGGATAGATATGGGATTATTTACTAACTAGGAATTACTCATGTTGTAGTGTGGGATTGAACAAAGAAAAATTGGGACACAAATACAGAATTTACAAAAGATAAAATTTGTTGGAACTCATGTGTTTCCTAGAGGTGGTGCCTACTCCATGGATCTCTTCCACTTATCTTGCACTCTAGGCTTTGGAAATGGATGTCTCTAATGGAGGACCTAAATTTTTTCCTCTTTAGTTTGGAGGTTGTGTGTCGTCCATGCTAATGCTCTAATGTTTGATGGAGTTGGCACCTCCCATGGGCACAATAGTTGTAGGAAAATTTGATTAGCCTTGACATACCAAGCCACAAACAACCATTATTTCTCTTCATAGGCTCTAGCTTTATCCTTGCATTTTTATAGTCTGTAAGCCATTGAGCCAAATTGGCCATGACATCTTTTTATCCATGGTAGCTGGTCTTGACCACCTCTAATTTAGAATTTACCACTTATAATCTTTGCAATGTCTTCTTGCGTTCAGCAAATTCTATTTCATATTTAAAGTAGGTGGTTGCTACCTGCTTTTCCAATTCTATTCTTGAGCATCCTGCTATCAACATGGCTAAGTTGGCATACCATAGGTTTGCTAACTCCATGTACTCTATGAAATCTTGTATCTACAGGTCCTATCTTTTTAGTTATACTTGGTGGATGAAGGCATAAGTATCCAATATGGCCCACCAATTAGTGTTTTGAGCACTAAGAGTATTAATATGAGCTTTGGCCATATGGATTTCTTTTTGAATCACCTATTTGTACATCCCCACCTAATCTCTAAAATTCTCTTTGAGCTTTTCATGTCCCTTGGCCTCATTTTGCCACGTGCTTATTTCGATTACCATATTCTAAGGGATCACATGTACCTCCTTCATTGAGAGGGTTCTATTTTCTCTGGCCAAGCAATTCATATCTTGGATGACCCTTATTAATTATTCTTACAATTGCTAAAAAATTTTCTTGAGAACATTCTTCTATTTTTCTACTATTGTCAATCAAAGATTTTTAGTAGCGAGGTGTTTATTTTATTCTTGTAAGTCCTTGAGTGCTTTGGCATGTGGATATGTTTGAGCTTATGCCTTGGAAGCATCTCAATCAGCCTTTTCTTTTTCCTCTACCACTCTTTTATTCTTTGCCAATAATTTATTTAGCTACTCTATCTGAAAGGATTCTAGCTAGTCTATAGGAATGAATTGGAATGGATCTTGCTATGCAGCTTGCAGGATGACAAGCTTTTCATGGAATCTTTTTAACTCCTCCTATGCATGTTCAGTCCTGACCTCTACCATGACCAGCTTCCCTTTTATAGAGATGAGATTTAACTATGTTGCTATGACATCTTGAGGGATGTCAAAAAAGGATGTCCTCACTTGTCCTGTCTATAGCAACCGATCTAGAACATCCTCATGATCTATAGGAGTCATTGAGGGACTAGCCAAGGCTGAGGCATTGCGTGCTCCTATGAAATCTACCAATGCCACAATATGGACATTAAAAAATTCTTTCATGTGATCTATGACCACTTTTTCTACTCCCACTACATCTTGGTGTTGCATAACCACTACTGTGGTGCCTTCACCAATTTCTAATTGTACTTGGAAGGATGTATCATTTCTAGAGATTTGTTGTGACTAGTGTGATTCTCCTCCTCTTGTTTGAATGAACACCTTACCCTGTGAACAATCAATTAACACTGTGAATTGTATGGCATCATTAGTGACCCTAAAGAGATTTTCTTCATCATGGCTTCCCCAACTAACCAATTTAACAATGGCCTTGAGATTGCTCATTGAAGGTCAATAGTCCTATAGTGACGGTGGTGGTTGGTCTTGTAAGCCTGTAGGTTATGTGCTAGGTCTTGCTTCCTGTTGTTGACTGGGCCTTATGTCTGGAAGTTGGCTAGGCCCTACAATCTGAGGTGTAGTGGGCCCTACTATCAATTCTTACTCAGGCTGTCGTGTCTCACTAGCATTTTTCCTTGGGGCTAGTGGCTTTAGTAATTTAGCAAATTAGGCATTTTGAGCCTTCCTAGTGATGTCATTAGTGTACCCTAGAATTCCATCACGTTCGCATAACTTCCTAATTAGGTAGGGAAAATGCAATGTGAACTTCCTTGTTTGACATTCTTCAAACCACCTTAAAATTTCTATGAGATATAGATGGGGTAGGTTGGCATTAACCTTTCCCATCAAAATGGCACTTCCTCTAGCTACATATGTGGAGATCCTATTTAGTCCTTTTGTTGGAAAAATGTGATATGTGCTAATTTTGAAGTAGATCCTCTCTTCAAGAGTGAGCTCTCCATATGCTTTATCATCTTTACCATATGCCCTTTTTAACCATATCTTTCATGCATTCACATCAGAGTGAATGAATAGGTGAGCAACCTAGGGCCCTGTATTTGGAAGATTCAACACTTTCAAAATAGCCTTGGTAGAGAAATTGATTGAGATCCCACCAATATCAATGGTGATTCATTCTTCCTTGTTGTGCCAAAACTGGTACATCTCCCCCAAGTACCAATTAACACTCCTAGAGAGAACATGCCATTTTGGAGACCCTTTAAGTTTGTCTTTGACTACTTTAGAAGAAAATTTAGTAAAAGGTACAAAAGTGAGTTCCACAATCATAGTTGTTGACGTGGAAGTTTCATGAATTGCTTGAACACATTTTGAAGACAACGTGAGATGTTATCCCTATTTAGGTGCACTACCGTATCCACCTTCGGCATGCCCCAATTGCACAGTAACAAGAGGTTCTTGATGAATTCTGAATGATTATGCCTCTTTCTTTGTATGTTCTTTAGGAGGTGCTTGGCCTATACCTCTCCTTGGCTATTTGGATGCACCCTAAGAGGGTCCTCCTTATTGTGCTCATTTAGAGATCATCTACAATCACACTGGATCAATTATCAGTAAGGCTAT
This sequence comes from Gnetum montanum, assembly GCA_015680685.1. NCBI lineage: Eukaryota > Viridiplantae > Streptophyta > Gnetopsida > Gnetales > Gnetaceae > Gnetum > Gnetum montanum. The sequence goes on from MNCI01015036.1 coordinate 227,201, forward strand.
TTACAAATTTAGATTAATACCTTACTCCTTGCCCTTGATAGATTCATTTCTTGCCTAGTGTGATTCAAAGTTAGAAATTTTCATAAAAATTCCTCTAAAAGTTTTGATATTAGGTCCAATTTGATTAGGTGACTCCAAAAAATAATTTTCATGGTTTGGGTGAAGAAATAAAATTTAATTTGAAAAACATTTTTAGCATTTTTAAGGTTACTTACCCTTGATGATATCCTTTAGATAATGAAAAATTTCAAAAAAAACTATGTGCAACTTGGAGGGTACCCTTCCCCCATGACTAAGTTAAACACTTTGGGTTTAAGAAGGTTCAATCAAAATGAGAATCAGAGTGTTAATGAGCAAGTTACAGATGTTTGAATGATAGGTGCACAAGTTGGAAAATTCATGAAGAAAATTTTAACAACTCCCCTCGCATGAATAGTGAAAAATTATGTTGGCATGTGTGGGGGTGTCCATATATATAGTTTTTGTGGATGTAATATTGTGTACCTTCTAGCATGAATACGATATCGCGTCCCTTCTAAAATAGGGTACTTAGCAAAATTGATAAATTTTTGAATTTCCAAGGCCAAAAATGAAGGATTTAAGGTTAATTTGAAAGATCTAGGGCAACGTTGAAGAGACCTGAAGGCACCAAAAGTGTAATGAAGTGGAATTTTACAATGAATTTCATGAATAGAGTAAGGAAAAAGGACATGTAGTGGTACAAAAGAATGTTTGAATTAAAATGATGATAAAGGAAAGGATAACTTTAGCAATGTAGTACTCAGAGGTTATAAGATGATGTGCAATGAGTGCAAATTACAAAAGCTACGCATGTGGATCCTCCCCAAAGCATGTTCCTACCTATCATGCCCTTACATAACCACAGCTTAAATGTTTGTAAGCACTAAAAAGGTGAAATGTAATTTGCACCAGAACAACAAAACACACACATGTAAATACCACCATGATGAGGTATGAATTCTATGCTACACAAGACATAATTCAGAAATACATGAGCAGTGAGATGAGACAAATCGTAGAAAGGATTGTAGAGATCACAATGCAAGGTAACTAACCCTAGGCATAGTGAATCTAAAGTGTGGGATGCCATTAATGTATCATTAGTCTTTCACTCCAAAATCAAGACCAAGTCCATGCCTCTGATCAATGAAATCACATTGTTTCATCCAATGATGGAAAACCATAAAAGCACTATGTCAACAAGGCATACAATCACTTGGCATTTTGTCCAAGGGAGGAGGGATTTGGAATTTCTTTGCAGCACATTCTTCTTTGATCTTTTCTTTGCTGGTTTTCTTTTCTTTTCTTCCATTCTTCTTCTAGCTACTTTGGCACTTTGTCCTTTCCAATAGTGAACTGGAGAAGCCATCAACCTTCAAGCATGGATGCATGTCTTTCTAGTGGAACTCCAAGAACATTGAGGTTCTTTATTGAGTGCCTTTATTACTCTTACTTCCATTTTCTGTTATATCTACAAGGACCTTAGTACAACTAGGCTACATGATAGCACCTACAGATGTTACCAAAGAGAATCCACAAGTCCCCTTGATGTCACACCCTGGTCGTTCCATCTTAGTCCATCATTTTTTCACTCTAAGCATAATGACTAAAAAATTACTTTAGGTTGCAATGATGGAAAGAATATCATCATAACCAGAGTAGAACCTCTTATTAATAAGATGGGTGGGTGGATGTTGTGGGCCCACTATCCAAGTAATTAGTCCCTTATGAGTTAATAGCATACAACTCACCTCCACTGACAAGTCACATGATTATTTTATTCACCAATGAGATTACGCTCAAAAACATAAAATAACAAATTGAAAAATGAAAAAATGAAAAACAAAAAAAATTGTGAAATAAAAAAAAAGAAAAAGCATTTACTAATTTTTCTTTTTAGAAGGGAGGATATCCCCCATGATTAAAATTTTGAGCATGGCTAGAGTTAATAAATGAAAAATGTGAATCCATGTTTGTTGGAAATATTGAGGTCTAGTCATATCCAAACCACTGAGTATCTTTTGATGTGGTGACTAGAATGTACCCAAATTAGGGTTCACACACTTGATTAAGGTTGGCATAGTGGGGAAAATTATAAGATGTGGTCATGTGATAAGGAGTTGATCCACTATGGCACCTATAACCGTAAGATGGTATGAAAGGATCAATATGTTTCCCTATGTGGTTATATTCATTGGGCTACATGGTTGTTAGAGTGTTGATTTGTGGCCTTGATAAGGTAATAGGAGGTATTAAGTTCAAGGAGGAAAATGCATCATAGCATTGGACTTGTGCTAGGTTGGAGGATGCAATGGTTTCAGAATTGTGTTGTTTCTTTCTATAGTCATGCCTAAAGAAAGAATGCTTTCAACATTGTAGAGGACCTTCACTGCTATTGATAGTAGTAGCACAAGGAATGTTCATAGATTGGTGCTATGGTGCAAAACCTTTTGGCACAACTAGTGGCGATGTAGAAGGAGCTGCAGGATGAGAATATTGAGGGTGAGGAGAAGCGTAAGGAACATGAGGTGGTGATCTTGTTGGAGAAGACATGGATTGATAGTACTCAGGAGAATGATAATGATGAGGTGAAGTAGAGGATGCTGATCCAGTTGGGGAAATAGAATGCTAAACAGAATAAGCACTTGGGTTTGGATGGTATGAAGAGTGTGACCAGTTTGATGGTGGCCTCTCCCATGACTGGGGGTTTTGCCACTATGGTTGAAAATGGTATCTCTATATGAAATCTACATGTAAAATTCCTTTCTAATGCTCATGTAAATATCACAAGATTGGACATTGGCCTTTGGGGTGATCATACAGGAAAACATCACATTGATACATGTGATTTACAGTTGAGCTCTTATCCTTATTTTCTTCAATCCTTATTTTTGAGTGTCGAGTGGTGTCTTGTCCTATTTCTTAGTTTGACATGGTTCCACCCCTAATAATTTTGGCATATTCTCTATATTTTCATGTACCCATTCCATCATTTTATTGATCTTTGCCTCAATTTCATCTAGTGACTGTAGTATTGGCAAAGATGATTCCAACTCTATGAGGTGAGTTGATTTCTTTGCTTCATGGACCATTGTTATTTTAATATTCTGGTCCTATTGAGATGTTTCAACATTCTCCCATTTGGCTATATCTCCTTCTTCTTTTGCTACCAACTTAATAAACTCTTGGAATTGATGGGTTCATAGCTCATATAGTTGACCTCGGGCATACATCCCTATGGCCTCCCTTGTTTCATTATGAAGCCCATCCATGATGTGATACATTAGCCTTTCCTTAGAGAACCCATGGCCTAGGCATTTTTTTAACAATAAATAATATCTTTCCAAGGCCATGTCCAAAGGTTCATGTTGCCCTTGTTTCCATTCTTGGATTTGTCTCCTCAAGGCTAATACTCTTGCATAGGTTTGATATCTTTTAATGAAGAGTTCTACCATTGTCAACCAAATTTGAATTGATTTTGGCTTTAAATACCTATACCATACTTTTTCTTGTCCAATGATTTCCATAGGGAAGAGCTTAAGTATTTTCCATCCATTATCAATATTGTTCCATGCATAAGCATCATAGAAGGCTTGTAAATGATGTTGTGGATCTAAATCATAGCCTCTTGAAAACTTAAGAAAGTTGTTTAAATCAAGCCTAGGTAGATGGCTCTCTTTACAATGCTTGCAAGATATTAGAATACCCTCTTGTATATGCATTAGGCTATTAGTGGCCAATAGGGCTTCATCATCACTAGGTAGCTTATGAGTTGGAGAGTTGAGATGATGTTTTCTTTATTCATGTTGGTGTTGCTGGCTTTGCCCATGGGTTCAAATTTTATTTCTACATCAACCCCTTGAGAAATAGTCATCCATGTCCCACCCTAACATTGAAGGAGTAGAGGATGAGAAAGAATTGGAAGATTCATCATGACTTTTGTAAGTCTCCCAATCATCCCTGGATAAATTCTTATTAACCATTAAGAAGATTTGAGGCCTTATGGGCCCCCTCATTCTATGGGATGTCTCATCCTCACTAGAGGTGTCAGAGTTGAATGACAAGAGTCCTTTAGTATTGTTGGGATGTCCATGAACACATGAAACTCCTACATAAGACTGAGTACTCCAAAGTTCATCTTCATCATAAATTTCATTGGTTCTCCAATGAATTACCTCGCTAGAAGTTGTGGTATCATAGTATTGTAAGAGAGACATTGTTATGAATTATGTGTGACTTAATTATAGTTACTTTCTTTCTAAAAGATATATCATTAATTCTTCATTACAACCATCTTGTATAATATAACAAACCTAGATAACTAGCACCATCCTCGACAATGGTGCCAATGATGAGTGGGTAGGTACCCTTACAATTAACCATATGAATACAAGCGTGTATGCATGATCTAGTTGAACTTCGCAAATAGACTAGTTGTGGCATCTAGATAGTTACATATTGATTGCAATTCACTATATTCCCACCTGGACTAGTATTTGCTTTGTCACGTATGGTTTAGTCCAGAGTGAGGTGAATGATGTGATCCTAAACTAGTGCTACTCCTAGAGATGATGGCTACTAATCTTGATTAAGCTAATGGACAATAGAAAATAAAATCTACGCTAACATAAGTATGATGAGAATCCACCCTCAATCATCCATATGCATCTTGGACCTCGTGTACTACCTCTGGTATTACCAAGGGCACATTACTTGAGCACTACTAGATATGCTACTAGGTTACCAAGTAGTTACACTTAGATGTTTGTGATTAGGTCGTACTCATTCTATGCTAATAACAAGAACTATAAATGACCATAAACGAAATATTAACTAAAATAAAAATAATAAATAATAATTAACAATTAAACAATTAAAAGCTAAGTGGATGCTACAATGATTGAGTAATCTTGATCTTTATTGCCGATAGTGTGTGTGTCCAAGTACATCACACTCAAAAAAAGGTTTCATACAATTACAATCATCAATTGTAGGCATGCATAGGAGAAATAATTGCAAACTAACTAAAAAATGACAAAATGACTCTACTCTAAGACTTAACAACTAACTCCCTTTTTGTGTGCCCAAATGTTGTATTTATATGCCTACACAAGACTCACAATATCGTGTATTCAATATCATTATCTAGGCTGCAATATCATGTACCCAATATCGAGGATCCGATATCGGGGCCTAGCAAATCATGATTCATTAGCTAATTATCTAAACAACATCTAGATTCCTTCTTGAAAGCCTTATTAGCACTTTAGCCTATAATATAGAAATGTAAAAAAAATCAAAGTCTATACAATCAAATCAGTGTCAACAAGAGCTTATAATTAGGATTGAGAACATAGAAGGGGGGTTGAATAAGTTCCTAAATTGAAATCAAACCTATGACACAAAATACACCAAAACTTGGGTAGTCCACAATTGGAGGCTAGATTCCTTGCACACCTCTAAACGTTGTTTCTTCTAAAATGTGGCTTAGATGACATCACAACCTTTACAATATTTGAGCTTTACTATGGATATTTTCACTATTATAAATCTCTCAATCCCACAAGGTTCCAACAAGCTCAAAATGTGGTTTAGAGGATCCCACAACCTTTACAAAATTGAGCTATGCTCAAGAGTGATTTTATGCCTAAAAATAATTTAATCCTAGAAGATCTTGACAAGTTAAATATAGATACCTTCTCACAAGAAGCACATCAACCTTGTAGGTTAACAAAGAAAGAGAAAGAAAAATAAGGAATGAGTGTAACTCAAATTCTAGGTCCTTTTACTTTGAAGCATAGTTCTAAAAATAATCAAGAAAATGATGTGTTAATTGAGGTACACAAGTATAACAATGTAGAATAGACAATGATATCTTTGATGTTAATAATTATTACATAATTCCCAAGAATTTGATGTCTTCTTATAGTTTTAGAGTTCCAACAACACATCAAAATTCATGCAATAGCTAGTGTCAATGTATCCTTCGAAATTGGAATGCTTACCTAAGTTCTACCTCAATTATAGAGAGACATATCCTAAGAGTATCGGATGTCTCTTGGGAGATGTCTTTAGGGAGATGTTTACTCTACAAAGAAGATTTCTACTATTTCTTAAAGATGTCTTCCTATAATTTCGTTCTTCTCAGCTAAGACATTTACTATTTCTTGGAGACATCTCTTCTACTATTGAGCTCTAGTTCCTAAGGGTTTCTCTCATTAATTTGTCTTCTTCTAATCCTTAGAGAATATTATTTGTTTTTATTCTTTATTTTTACTTCATTCTCATTCATGTTTATATGTCAGCTCATTAGTTCTTCACTTTGTCAATTTTTTGTAGATCTCATTTTCCTTGAGCTCTTAGTCCTGATGTGGAGTTCTTGTTCATGTTTTATAAACACATTATCTACAACAAAAATTCTTTTTTTTTCATTTTCCTTAAGGTTTTGACATACCAAAAGGTCAAAAATATTTCCCTTTTTGGTAATGTCCAAAATTTAAGAAAATGGATTAGTAGTCTTCCCTTTTCTAGATAGAAACAAAAAGGGTGGAAAGAACTCCTTCTAAAATAATGCAATATAGAAATATATAAAATTTAAAAAATATATAAATATTTTATATTTTTCTTAATTTTTATGGATGTAAAAGATTTTGATAGGAAATGGTCCTATTCCCAAATCTTTACAAAGAGTAGTCAACCTTCACTTATTAAGGGGCTTAGTGCATGCATCTACATGTTGATTATTGATTTCAATAAATTCTAGTTTTATGTGCCCACATTAACTATGCTCTCATATAAAGTGATGTTGAATCTGAATGTGCTTGGTGCATGAGGATTGAAATGGTTTTCTTACCATGTTAATGGCACTATTGTTGTCACAATAGATAAGTATAGATTGAGGTTTTATCCCTAAGTCTTTAAGAATTTCTTTCATCCATAAAAGTTGAGAATAATAACTCCTAGTTGATATGTATTCAACTTCTACCATAGAAAGTGTTGGAAGAGTTTCCTTTTTGGTTGTCCAAGAGATAAGACTTCTTCCTAGAAAAAAGCAATTTTCACTTGTACTTCAATGATCATCTAAGTAACCTTCCCAATCTACATCACAATATCTAGCAAGATCATGTGGGTAATCCTTTGAATACCAAAGGCTCAAATTAATAGTAATCTTTAAATAATTAAAAATATTTTTTATTACCTTTAAATGAGATTCTTTTGAGATGGTCTGATATCTATCACACATTCCTATACTTAATGCTATGTTTGGTCTACTAAAAGTTAAGTAAAGTAGGCTACCTATCATACCTGTATAGAGCTTGTTATCAATAGGTGTCCCTTTATCATCTTTGGTAAGGTTAAATTTTCCTCCATAAAAGTGTTTTTTCCTTAACATTGTCCAGGTTGAATTTTAGTAGAAGATCTTTGACATATTTAGTTTGACAAATAAAGGTTCCATCTATACTTTGATTGATTTGAAATAGAAGAAAGTTTTTGAGTTCTCCCATCATTCTCATTTCAAATTTAGATTGCATAATATCTAAGAACTTCTTACAAAGAAATTCATTAATGGTACCATAAATAATATCATCAACATAAATTTTATCTATAATCATATCACTACCTAATATTTTGAGAAATAAAGTAACATTAACCTTACCTCTTTCAAAATCATTTGGTGTAAGATGTTGAAAAAGTCTTTCATACTAGGCTTTAGGAGCTTGTTTAAGTCCATAGAGAGTATTATTATGCTTGTAAACATGATTAAGTTTGATTGGATCTATAAAGCATATAGGTTATTCAAGGTAAACTTATTCTTGTATGGTTGCATTTAGGAAGTCATGTTTCACATCCATTTGATATAGTTTGATATTTTTAATACTAGTATATGTAAAAATAATTCTAATAGATTTTAGTCTAGCAATAGGAGAAAAAGTTTCATCAAAATCAATTCCTTCTTGTTGATTGTATCCTTTGGAAACAAATCTAGCTTTATTTCTAATGACATTTCCATGTTCATCAGTTTTGTTCCTAAAGACCCATTTTGTCCCAATGATTGATTTATTTGAATCTAATACATTATTCTTATTAAATTGATTTAGTTTATCTTGCATAGTGAAAATCCATCCTTCTTCTCCTTCTACTTCTTTGAATTTTTTGGGTTCAGGTTGTGAAAGATATGGTATATGGGCACAAATTTTCTTGGTTTGGCTTCTAGTGTGATTACCATCTTGTACTTGTCCACTAAAATCCTTGAGAGAGTGTGTTCTACTAAGTCTAGGAATTTTGGATTGAATGGAAGATATCTCCTCAAGTTCATGCTCTTTCTCTTCCTCATCTTCACTATCTACATCTAAATTTTTGTTAGTTTAAAAATAAGATGCACTAGAAAATTTTTGAATGGAAATAACTTCATCTTCAGGTTGTGGAGAAGTAATGTCATTATTATTAATTTTAATATTTATAGGTTATTCTTAAAAAAAATTTCATTTATTTAAAACTCTATATGGTCTATTAACTAAAGAATATCTTAAGAAAATATCTTCATCAATTTTAACATTATATTTTCTTAAGATATCTTTATCATTTAGAATATATCATTTTGAACCAAAAGCATGAAAATAACCTACTGAAGGTTGACGACTGAAAATGTCGGTGGCTGGAAAATGCTAACAGGTCATCGGCTATGACAGTCTTAACCCCAAATTTGCCAGAGGGCCATGCTAGATAAAGTGAAGATGGAGCGCCTTGAATAGTCTGGTCAATTAGATAGGTACTTAGTCAATGTTAATATAACCTTTTGCAACGGGTGGTTTAAAAAAAATACAAAACTTGTAAAATAATGCTTAAATGTAAAAGAGGTCGAAAATAATGTAAAATGCAATGATAAACAAAGAAAGCAAAGTAAAACACAGTTAGGAAAGTGCACTGCTTCAATAATGTGGCTTCGCTCTATCAAGGTGGATACAATTGGTTGCACGATGATGAAGGGCATAGAGATCCCAAGAGTAACCAAGACGTCTAGAGCAAGACAACTAATACTTGAACATGGACTCAGGAGTCAACAATGCAAGGTTCCATGAGAATAGCGAGAAAGAGTAGAATAGAATGCCAAACAAGAATGCTAAATGTTTATCGTCAAACAAGACATTTACAATGCTTAGGAAATGCAATGCTAACTTTTTTGCTTGTCATTCAATTGGTTTTCCAATCAATTGACTTATTTTCTGATCCCAGGGGACCCTTTGAGTGTTTCCCATTGGGTTATTTATACTGCCCAGGGCATATGAAAGATGTGGTTTGGACACCACGTGTCTAGGGATCGTGTTGCTGTCTCTATGTTGCACGAATGACCATTGGCTAAGTTTGCACTGCGTGGACATGTATGACCATTAGATGAGCCTACCATGATGTAATTACAAGCCTATCATACTATAATTGTACTATTAGAGCTTGGTAATGTGCTAACGATGTGATTGGGTGAAAGGCATTGATGTAGTATGGTTGCCTACTATGTTGTGTCGTGTGGGCGAAGTATAGCAACTTGCTACGCCATGCTACGCTATGCAGCATGGCATAGCGTAGCCGCCAGAGGTGACAAAAGTCACGTTGCATCCTGTTGCATGTGTTGGGAACCTTTGAAGTGTGTTGTCTTCTTATTGTGTGTTTTCTACACTATGCTACGCCGCATTGCGTAGCATAGCATAGCAACCGGCCTTAGTCGCGAAAACATCAACAATTTTCAAAATGTCAACAATCCACCAACTTTGCCTTTTGCACTATGAAGCTTGTGAACTTGCTAATCCTACCCCTTGGAGATGCCTTTCATCATTCCTTTAGAGTCACTTCTACGGAGCTACTCTATTGTGCTATGCTACACGACGTAGCGTAGCAACTGACGTCACCTATGTTTCGCAAAGTTTGTCATTTTCCTGTGGAAGGTGCCATTGCTGAAAGGCTTGGAGTTAGGTGATGGAACTGATTATCTAGCTTTTGCTATGTTGTGCTATGCTACGTAGCGTAACATAGCATAGCACTTCATTCTGCAATCGTTTTCTAAAGCTTGCTATGATACATAGTAAGGCGTAGCATATTGTAGCAAACTTCGTGACTTAGAAAACTTGCCAAACTATTTCATGCATCTTGAGTACTACTAACAACTCCATGCATTGTTTTTGAGTAGGTTGTCAGCTGGGTAAACTACTTAGGTGGGCAGGCAGGATGATCCATAGAGCCTATTTACACCTAAGGTAGAAAATTTTCCAAACTGGCCAACTTGAACATAGAGCATTCTTCTCCTGAAGAATTGTGAAGGCTTGGTGAAGCAAGGATACCCAAAAATCTTAGGGTGTTTCATTGGTCTCTCTTGTTTGACATCTAGAGGATGGACTTGAGAGATGTCAATAAAGAATACGAAACACCACAGAAGACAAAATGTCAATATTGTTTCTTGGTGATTGTCAACATGTCACTTGGCTGTGCTTGAGAGTGTTGCATTGGCTTTGCTTGGGAAGAGGGCTAAGTAGGAAGGAAGGAGGCCCAGGTAAAGAGTAATGATGAGGTTTAGTAGAGTCCCTTGTCATAGTGCTCATGAGGGAACTGTTCATGTATTCATCTTTACTTTCATTGACCTTCGACCTTTTGTGGAAACTCTTGGAGAGGGTGATTGCGGGATACCTTATGTGCCAGTTATTTTAGGCATGTGAGCCTTTTCTCTCTTACGCTCTTGCCTCTTGTTGTCTTACCGCTTACATTTTCAAACAACCTTGCTGTAGAACAAGTGTTTCTTGCCCCGGATGAGCTATGTTACATCCACATGGACTATAACCTATCTACAGATGCTTCCCATGCGATGAGCTATGTTATGCATGTCATGGGTTTTGTAGTTGAGAAAACAGGAAGGCTTGACAGGCATTTGGGAAAGCTTGTAAAAGAGGTGAGCGAGTAGGAATTACAAATGGTAGAAGGAGGGCAATGAGAAGGGGCTTAGAGGGCAAGGCATGGTGTGCGATTTGAAGTAGCCAAATCAACCAAGATAATCACTCCACAATGCAGTAGCATTTGCTACTGTGGCAAGACGTACCATTGATTGACGCCTCTCTGGAACACACCCTACAAACATAGAGAGAAAACAAAGAGAGCAACCATGATGCAAAAAGAAGGCAAAGGTCTTGCTCACTCTAGACATTGTTGAAGCTCTTGGACATCCGTGTTGGTGCACGATGTCCAAAGTAGGAAGGCCAACAGTAGCCTTCATGGCATTGGCATGGAGGAATTAGCATAGGGGATGCTACAAGTTTCTATGAATGTAGATGCTCAGGAACCCCTGCTGAAGGCATGCATTCTCAATTCAGCTATGGGATCAGCTACCACATAGCTAAACATCGTTTGAGCCCAGACGTTGGCAAGGGGCTAGAGGATGTTAACATTGTGGCTAGGCCAAAATACTACTAGAACTCTAGCTACAGGTATTGACTAAGGACCTACTATCAGGGTGATGGGCCATGGCAACGGTGGGTTCAGGGGGCCAATGAAATGTCATACGGCATCTCTGGAGGATTAGCAAGATGCCAAGGGCAGCGACATTGCATATGTCCCAAATCATTTTCTCATTACATCGTGAACTACATTTTGGAACTACAACGTCCCATCCCACGTTGGCATCATGTATGTTCACTTGTTATGTAGTCAGTGCAAATGCGTGCTAGGAATGCACCGTGAATCCAATTTAACGTCTTGGTAGACCATGTGCTGGTTTAAGGTCTCAGCAGACCATTGTCCTAGTTTATGGTCCCATTAGATCGTGCATGTTGGCTTAAGGTCCCAGCAGACCGTACATGCCAGTTTGACATCATAGCAAATGGTCGGTGCCATTTTAACATCATAGCAGATGCTGGTGTAGCCATGCTAGTTTAACATCATAGCGGATGTTTGTTCACCTATGCCAGTTGTACGTCATAGCAAATGATTGCCTACCTACTCCATGTGCTTAGACATAGTACAGCTTGAGGTATGAGTGATTCACAGGATTTGTGAGCTCGTTGTCATCCATGTCTGCTAGTTTGAAGGATCCATTCCCAAAGTCTTTGATGACCATGTATGGGCCTTTCCAGTTGGCTGAGAATTTGCTCATATGTTCATGGGCAGCTTTGAGGATAAGGCTCCCTTCTATATCGATCGTTGATGCAGATCTGTGTGATGATTTTATTGTTGCTTGCTCTAGTCGTGCTCTATGTGACTCAGTGTCTATGCGTGCTCCTCCTCTATTGAGTCGAGGTTGATAATCCTTGATTCATTGTTCTAGAGTTTGCTCACAACGTCAGATAGGATCATTTGGAGTGATGGTACCTGCAACTCAATGGGAAACATAGCTTTAGATCCATAACTGAGACTATAAGGAGTCTTACTCAGCATGATTATGCACATTATCCTATAGGCCCATAGAACATAGAGGATTTGCTCATGCCACTGCCTCTTGTTGTTGTTGAGAATTCTCTTTAGCAATTTTAGGATGGTCTTATTTGTAGCCTCTACTTGCCTGTTCTCTTATGGATAGTATAGCAAGAAGAAGGATTTCCTAATGCCAAGATTTATGCAGAAGGTTTAGGTTTCTGTACTACTGAATTATGGTCGATTTTAAGTTACAATAGTCATCAGAAGCCCAAACCTCATCACGATGTTATCCAAGATGAAGCGTCAAACCCATTGAGATGTTTTTTTCCTCAGGGGGATAGCTTCCACCCACTTAGTAAAGTACCCACTGATGATGAAGCTATGCCCTATGGATGACTTAGGTGTAATAGGTCCTTTGAGGTCTAGTCCCCATCGCTGGAAAGGCCATGTGATCTGCGTCGGGTGTAGCTCTGTAGGTGCTACATGTATAAGGTTTGCATGTCTCTAGCATGTGTCACATGTCTTGAATTTTGATAGGTAATTGCATTCCATGTGGGGCCAATAGTATCCTATACATCTGATTTTTGTAGCCATAGCCCTAGGTGCTATGTGTCCACCACATACTCCCTCATGCACTTCATAAAATACCTTCTATGCTAGCTCCCCACTCACGCATGCCAGCAATATCCCATCATAAGAGCATCTGCACAGGGCATCATTTCCCATGATCACATATTTCTGAGAATGTTTACGGATTTCATCTCTCTGGGTAGATGTTAGTCTACTTAGGGGTTTACCATGTTGTAGGTAGGCTTTAATGTTAGCGTATCACTCCTGGGTATTTGCAGCACTGATAGATGCCATGTGTCCTGCCTGAGTGATAGGCTTAGTACATTTGATGATCGAGGTGGGTAAACTTGTGAATGAGTGTGATGGAATATTTAGTGCTAGGGTGGCTAAGGCATCTGCTATGGTGTTTTTGTTGCGTGGCACGTGTTGCACATCCATGGTTGTGAACTGTTTGAGCACACCCTTTGCTAGGTTGTAATAGGATTGTAGGTGTGTAGCTTTGTAGGCATAGACCTCAGTGATTTGATTCACAACTAATTATGAGTCTCCGCAAATCACCAGGTGTTGTATGCTTAGTGTCTGGGTAGCGAAGATACCTCTGAGTAGCCCCTCATATTCTGCCACATTATTTGTGTAGGGGAACATAAAACGATAAGCGAATGGGTGCATTTCCCTAGATGGAAACATAATGACAATAGCTACACTATGGTTAAAGTAGCTTCTAGATGTGATGGGATGGTGTTGATAGTGCTAACATGCTCATCTGGGAATTTGGGATCTATGGCTACCTAGTCATCGACGTGAGTTCCATTGCTATGGCTTGACCGATGACTGGCTCACATAGTGTAAATCGAATTCTATAGTTATGGCTTTCCATCAAGCTATCTTGCTACTTTTGTAGAGGTTGTTAGTGATATACCGGAGTATGTTGTTTTTGCAAATAATGTTAACTTTGCTATGAAACAAGTAATGCCTCCACTTTTTTAGTGCAAACACTAAGGTAAGCCAATTCCTCTCCATCTCATTGTACTTTGCTTCATATGCTATCAACACGTGACTCAGATAATACACTAGTATCTCAGATCCATCATCTCGTTTCTGACATAACAGTGCTACGATAAATGCATCGGAGGTGGCAAGGTAGATGAAAAAAGGCTTATCCCTTTGTGGCGGGTGCATAGTTGGATGGTGCAAAAGCTCTTCTTTCAGGTTGTTGAAGGCTTGTTGACACTAAGTTGTCCATTCAAAGTTGATCCCTTTCTTTAAAAGATGTTTCATAGGGTCTACCTTATCAGTTAACTTTGCTATAAACCTTTGGATGAACTACACCCTACCCTGCAAACCACGTAATTTCTTAAGGTTTGTAGGAGGTGCTAAGTTGATGATGGCCTTAACTTTGTTAGGGTCCATGTGTATTTTAGCCTCTGGTACTAAAAACCCTAACATGCATTCGGTTCTCACCCCAAACACACATTTCTTAAGATTGAGGTGTAAATCATGCATTTGACAACATTTAAGGACTACTCCTAGGTCACATGGGTGATCATCGGCTACATTGGACTTGACCACTGATGAGTGGCGAGCTACCCCTACACTCAACCATACAAATACAAGTGTTTTCATGCACGATCTAGTTGAACTCCATAGACTAAGTGCCTACACACTCCATGGAACACTTGGGGTTAATTATTTGTTGTCTTCCTAGACTTACTTGTAGTTGTCACGGCGTATGGTTAAGCAAGTTTGAGGTATATGATTTTTATGGTCTTTTCTATTTTATATCTTCTACGCTAATGAGGGAAGGGTTGAGACACTAAGGCTAACTCTAACTAATGCACTAAGTCTAAGCTACCTAGCTTCAACATCTATTCCCACTTACCGTACACACCCTGAACCTATGCAACCATGGCTACCAACCACTAATCATCACTAGGATCACCACACGTAATGCACAAGCTCGAAGTGGTTGTACTGAGGCACTTAACTTTCCTAAATGTGATGAGCATCTGTTCCTTGATTATCCATACACATGTCAATGCTCATAATCAAGTCGTACTCATCCTACATTACTAGGAGATAAGGGTGAGAGAGAATCTAATTGCAATGAGCATCCATTCCTTGATTATCTATACACATCGTTAAATGCTCATAATCAAGTTGTACTCATTCTGTGCTACTACAAGTAATAAATAACATGTAGGAAATAACAAATAATAAAATCCTATTCCATGCACTGCAAGGTTTATCCAAGAAGCTTGTCTTTATTGCCGTACACAACTTGCGTTCAAGTAGAATGTTGCTTGAATAAAGATCTATTCACTTTTAGGACTCCTACTGTGGGCACATAGAAAATATTCTATCTATGGAGTGATGAATCTACCAGTGTTTTCCTACTTCAAGCCTAGGATGAGAAAACAAGGGGAAGCCACCTCTTATTTATAGATATGATGGTGCACCGTGATATCGCGAGGGATGCGACATTGCGACAACCGTGATATCGCATACGTGATATCGTGGCTTATTCGATATCGCATCCTATCATACCCACATGACTAAATGAAAACTCGTCCTTGTGTTCATTACAATAATATTAGGGAGGTATGGGATTATTGATTCAGATGGATCTAATAGGATGACATGTAAACGGATCATCATTACAAGACACAACAAACTGGTGTTCATGATAACAAGGGTGAATACCTTATTACATTGACATCAAGCCTCATTTGGCAGCTGAGAGAAAAGAGAAGAGAGAAGAGGAGAGGAGAAGAAGAGAGAAGAAGTCTTGCTACTACCAATGCCTAGGTTGCACTTTTTGTTGTCCATCCATAAGTGCATCATCGATCTTGCTCCTTGCATAGCTGCTTTTAGCACTACTCCATTCTAAGTGCTTCTTCTAGATCTGTTCTGTTATTGCATGATCTCCATTTTCACACACAACACAGTCATATATTAGCAAGGGTAAATGAATTTCAATGTGGGTAATACCTTGCTTTGGTGTAAGTCCATTAGCTAAGTTGTGGTATGGCTGATTATGGATCTAGATATATATTAATGATGACTACCGAAGGTGTAGGGGTTAGGAGAAAATCAAAAAAAGTGGGCCCCATACCCCCATGAATAATCGCAAACCTCTGGTAGTGAGAGAATGGAGAAAGAATAAGAATAGGATAGAGGAAGAAAAAGAGACAACTAGGACATTGATAAAATAGACGTCAAGATGGAAATGAAAAAAATAAAATTAATTGCAAAATGTTAAGGGAAAGAATTTAACTAGGGCACCAAATAGGAATGTTAGTGGGTCCCCCCCAAAGTAGGCTCATGCCCTTAATGGCCTGAGAAACCCACATTTAAAGAGTCTGTAGGCTCCAGGAATGTCCTTTGGAACAAGAGTTAAAGTCTTAATCGTGAGAATTTACCAAAAATAAAATGATGTATCTACCAAAATATATACTAATGATACAACTGGCAATGAGGTGAACAATGGAGAGAAGGGTGGAGAGAAGAGGATGGAATGGAATCCCAAGAACAAGGTGGTGTACAGCCCCTTGTGTGTTTCATGATTAATGTGACTTGGAAAATCTCATTCCAACTCTGGCCTCAAACCAACCCTATCCAGTGACTTTGCATCAACACACTTGGCCAAACCATCCACTTGAATAACAAGAATGCATCTCTAAAGAGTCACCACCATTCCAACAAAACAAAGGAGAGAATGGAAAGCGAGGAGGGTCTTAGTTAGAGGGAATAATTTTGGTTCCATAACCAGTGCTTGGAGCCCAAATTTTTTTCATCTAAGTAGTGTTCTTTGAATTCTTACATTCTGTGTTTGTTTTTGTGTTTTTGTTTTCTTTTTTTTTTGTCTTTTTGTATTTTGTATTTTTATGCATGAGAACCACACCATGCAAAGACTTCTTATTTTTATTGTCTCGACTTCTGATAATTGAGTAACATCGGAATGCTAAGAAAACTCAAGAAGAAAACATCCAAGCACCCAAGAGAATGGCCAAAACAAATGCATCAACTTCCCTTGAAGTCATACCCTTTTCAAACCTTGAGTCCTTCCTTAGTTTGAGAAGTACCTAGTCACTGATTCATTAAAGATCTTATTAGGAAGGGGACTATACATTTCCAAGCCAAGAGAGATTATAGACTTTGGTGGATGGATGGATAAAGTGGACTCATTGCCTGCCATATCCAAAGAACATACCATAGTGTCAACATTGTAATGTAAAGGTAAAAACCAAACATTAGCAATCAATGAAAAATAGTTCATACCATCATGAAGAACACTTATTAGGTGATGAACTTACAAGGTGGATCACACACACACACATATACAAAAAATGGAAAAGTATAACGATATTGTAAAACAAAAATAAGAAATGTTAAAGAAATTTGCAAAAAAAAATTATGTAAAACAAAAACTTGTAAAACAAAAATGTATAAAACAAATATGTGTTAAACAAATATGTGTAAAACAAAAACATGTAAAAAAATGTGTTAAACAAAAACGTGTAAAACAAAAATGTGTTAAACAAAAACTAAAAAGACCTGAGGGCCTCCAATGATTAGCATAGGTGGCCATCTCACCCATGACTAAATTGCAAGGGAGAGATCTAAAATAGAGAGTAAGGTTGTCCGTTGGTGGAGGTGTAATTTGTACTAGAAATTTTTGCCTCATGGAAAGGTTTTGTTTGTTGTACATTAACCAATCACCTTTTATCCGGGCTATCACACTTATATATCATCATGGCTCTAGAAAAAAAGGTTGTATGAATAATATAAGGTCCTTCCCACAAGGTTTGAAACTTTGTACATTGTGGTACATGCGTGGGATTCCAGTAGATGACCTTGTCTCCTGGTTGGTACCTAAACCTTCAAATCCTTAAGTCATGACACTGTTTACTATGTGCCTTGTGCAACTCATTTAATGATAGTGCAACCAATCTATTCTCATGTAACATGTTCAAAGTTGCTAACCATTTTTTTTGTTCTAGATCAAGGTCCAGGTGGAGTTCACAAGCCATGGATAGTGTACAGAGCTCATTTTGTATGGGGAGTTTTGGTAGTTTCCCGTACACTAGCTCATAGGGAGAATATCCTGTAGGGAGCTTCCAAGTGGAAATATGCCCAAAGAGCATTGTTTAGTTTTGTACTCCAGTCTTGCCTAAATTTTCAAATCATTCATGTTAATATTCTTGTAATCTCCCTATTAGTAACTGTTGGCACATTTGGCCATTTCATGAAGCAGGCTTAAATTAGTTGGAATATTTTGTTCAAAGATAGCACAATCCCTGGTTACAAAATTGCAGTTTAATATTGTGAGTTGATAGGGAGCAAGCCAATGATAAATAATCTTGATGTTGAAGTGTTTGAATGTCAAGTTATAAAGATTGGAATTAAAAAAAACTAAGGATGGGATTATTTACTACTAAAGGATATACTCCCTGTTAATATTGAAAATCATGGATAATACATTATCGGATTATTCAAAAATTGGATTATCAAAGGGTCAGGTTATCAAAGGATTGGACTCGCCATTGTATTAGCAATAACCCCCTGCACATGGAGGAGGCAAAAAAAATAAAAATGCGATTAATGGCCACCGCCGGAGCAGGAACGAACTACATGTAGTTTTCAAGAATGAATAACGTAAAAAATTCAACACAAGGGGTCAGATCCGAAGGCAAGCGCACATGAAGAAAGCAGAGACGGTGGAAAACTTGCGTGCACAGGAAAAAAGGGCAACTAAAATGGCATCTTGTAGAAAAGGAAAATGAGCTGTCCACCCCAAAAATTATCAGTCATTCAGCTTAGCATTAAAAAAAATGCGAGCGATCATGGAGATGTTGTTGAATCAAGAACTATCGCAAGCTGAAAGCCCTATCCCTGGTTGAAAACCTGAAACGACCTTGCAGTATTACCGATTATTCAACATTTTTATGGCTCCAACTGACGAAAATTTAAAATACGTGCTGGACAAAGACCCGAAACCCTTAGCGCTGAGAACCATTCACGACCACCATTGTTACTGCCGATATCGTTGCATCATCTGCGGGCATCAAACCAATCTGGCCTTTGCCATTGAAGTCGTTACCTTTTTGCTCGCCGATCTGAGTGCAGGCCACCACGACGGAAGGACAACCAAAAGTGCAGAGCCAACATTTTCAAACCATAACATCAAAACTTGTAGGCAGTTGCTGATCCAGACGGAACACACGGTGATGTTTCCTGATACGGCGGAAGAGTCTTCTCCCATCAAGGCAGTTGCTGGAACGTCTTCGATCAAAGAAGATATTTTGAATTAGTTGCAGGATTGGTGGCTTTGCCTTCGGGCTCGTGTTTCTGGTTATCCCGAATTCTAATTATCGGATGCAAGATAAAATTAACCACCGCTACTACCAAAAGGGGAAGATTATATTGGATTTTTATAAAATCTTAGAGCTTAGTGACACTTAGGAATTTAAATTAAATTAGGCCAGATTAAGTTCTAATCTTTAACCAAATATTTTGCTAAGTAAGACGTACAAGTAATTTCCTAATTAAATTAAATTAGATCACATTAGGGATGCTACAAATCAACATATCGATTACATTTCCACTTATGCATTCGAATATATACATATATTTACACATTAGCCCATGCATCAAATCCATGGTTACTACCCTATCACTACATGAAATAAAATATTTTTATGATTTAAAAGGGAAAGAACAGAACAATTACAAGATATTTATATGAAAGGAGACATTTGGCTATTATCCCTTTTATTTATATAACTAAATTATAGCCTTTTTTATCTTTGGTGGTTCTAACCATACAAAATTGTTGTAACTTACCTAACTTGTTGGACAAGAAATCTCCTAGCTTGTTGGGCAAGTAATTTTCTAATTGGATAGTCCAATTGCTTGGGAGAAAAGTTAGGTGAGATATTTTTGAGATGTTGTTGAGATATTTTTGAAAATTATAACTTCCCTAAATACCTTTGAACCCTATAAAAAGGCTTCAGGGGTCAAGGAGGAAACGAGGAGATGGGGCTTTTGGGATCACACTACATCATCATCTCTTCTCACACTTGGGAGCAAAGAAGATTTGTAAAGGAGATTGTTTGCAAGATGGCTTGCTAGAATAAAAGATTTCAGCCTCTTTGTCATGGTCCTGTAAGTTATGCATTTCATTTTTTGTATTGTTTAAATTGCATAGCTAGTGGTTTAGATAGTATCATCCTTGGCAAGTAATTTTGG
>MNCI01015036.1:256842-532838 GCA_015680685.1 Gnetum montanum
TTACAAGTAGGTATTATAAGGACCACGTAGACTAGGCAATTGAACAAAATAGGAAATTTTCAACAACTCATAGTACTTGGAAAAGTTGGCTGAATCTCTTTAAAGTAAGTTATTTGTAGTTCACACACAACGCAATTGTTACATTTTACATAACCACACGCCACAACAGCACACACACATACTCACATTAACTACTGAGTTTATTTGGAGGTATCTGGGCCTTGGTGTTGCCAGAGACCAGTAGACACCTAAACCCTATTCGAGGACACTCGTTGGCGGTCGCGTCCCAAATGGTCGCCAACAGTAACCTCGGCTTACCCATTAGGTTGGGGTGCTAAGGTGTGGTCAATTTATGTTCAACCCCTAAGCATTGCATCAGTTTGCAAAAGGTTGCACCCATAAAATGTGTTCCATTATCAAAAATGAGTGCACATGGCACACCAAACCTGTTAACAATTTGTTGTTGTACAAATCATGTAGCTGTAGATGATGTGCAGTCTGTTACTGTGGTTTCTTAAGTTTATTTGGTTAAGTAATCAACAGCAACGATGATATATGCTTCCCTATTGGAAATCAGTGTAATTGGGCCCATAAAATCTATTTCCCAAATGTCGAAGGATTCTAGAGGTTAAATCCATTGTTGCGGATCCTCCATTCTAGCAGTCATTTCACCATCTCGTTGACACCATTCATAGGATTGGGCAAAATGATGGGCTTCCCAGAATAGAGTTGGCCAATAATATCCTGCAAGCAGGATCTTGGTAGTTGTTCATCTCCCAGCATAATGACCCCCACAGGGACCCTCATGATCATCCTGGAGAACTTTTAATTGATCTTTATTGGGTACATACCATCGAACCAAGCCATCAAGAAAAAATTTATAGAGTTGCCCTTTAATTTCCATGAAGTACTTGGTTTTGTAAAGAAATTGTTGTTTCTTCCTAAAGTCCAACCCTTGTGGTGTTTGTTGGGAAATGAGATAGGTAAGAATGCCACTATACCAATTTATTTCTGTGGGTTGATCATTTATCACATTGGCAAGTAGGATTTCATCAGGAAAATGCTCAGATATAGCATATTCATCCTCTTTGTTAACTCAGCGCAACCGAGATAAGTGATTTTCAACTACATTCTCAGTGCCTTTGCGATCTACGATTGTTAAATCAAACTCTTGAATAATTACCAACCAACGTATGATACATGGGCTGACCGTTCGTTTTTTCATAAGGAACCTAATTGCACTATGATTCATATGGATATGTACTTTGTAGCCAAATACATAATGCCTAAATTTGTCTAGTGAAAACACTATAGCCATTAATTCTTTTTCGTTAGTCATGTAGTTGAGTTGTGCACTGGTGATACTCTTACTAGCATAGTGAATGTAATAAGGTCATTTTTGTTCATCTAATTATGTTAGTATGGCTTCTAAGGTGTAATTAGATGTATCGATCATGACGTGGAATGGCCTGGACCAGTCAGGGGCTTGTAAAATGGGAGTTTCTACAAGCCTTTGTTTAAGAGTTTGGAATTCTCGTTCACATTCCCTAGTCCATTCAAATGGTGCATCTTTTTTCGTTAATTCCACCAACAGCTTGGCATTTTTAGAGAAGTTCTCAATAAATCTCCTGTAGTAGCCAGTGTGTCCAAGAAATGACCAAACATCTTTGATAGTTTCTGGTTGTTGGGTAATTCCTTGGATGACTTTAATTTTTTTCGGGTCCACCTTAATTCCTAATTGTGAAACTTTATGTCCCAGTACTATGCCCTCTTGAACCATCAAATGGCTCTTCTTCCAGTTGAGCTTCAGGTTGGTTTCAACACATCATCTTAATACTTGCTCCAACCAGTTGAGGGCTTGATTGAAACGTGTCCCATAAGTGGAGAATTCATCCATAAAGACTTATACTCCATTACCTATTTGCTACTGAAAGATTCTTAGAACTAATCATTGGAATGTGGTGGGAGCATTACATAAGCCAAAAGGCATTTGTTTATATGCAAATGTTCCCCAAGGGTTGGTGAACATTGTTTTGGCTTGGTCTTCTAGTGCAATTCATATTTGGCTGTACCCACTGTACCCATCCAAAAAACTATAGTAGCGAGACCCTACTATCATGTCTAAGACTTGGTCAACAAATGGCAGTGGGAAATGGCATATCCTAGGCTCTATTCCAGTTAGTTTAGGGTATGACCAGGCAAAGGCTATCAACCACTTATTTATCACCTTTAGCAAACTTTCTTTTTGCTTCGGAGCAGCTTTGGTGTTAATGATTACCAATTTTCCATTTTTAAGGGTCATGTATTCCAAACTAGTGGAAAATGGTTTCAATTCTAGGGGCTCTTGTTTAAACTTTTCAGGAATCTCGAACTTCCCCCAGTTAATTCTTTCATGGTTAAGGGGTGGAAGTTGGCTACGGACCTGCTCGAGTGCATCCATGCTTTCAACATAAGTGCTCATTATCCCCTCAGTCAGTTCCATGCATGTAGTTGAATCATTCTCTTGGTCAACCATCAACTACTGGGTGTTTTCTTGTTTTTTGTCTGCTACATATAAGAACTTTTGTATATCGATGTCTTCTTCACACTGATTGCATGCAGGTAATGTTAAAATCCTTATTACCCATGATTTTTGCACGCAATGACACCCTATGTCACTATATGCGATGCATAGAACTTTATTCTTCTCAATCTTTTCAAAGGTATTTTTCTTACATATTTCTAGGGAAAGATTGCAAATTCCTAGGTGCACATCTACTGTGCTCAACCATGCCCTTCCCATTATTATCAGGAAATCCCCTTTGTCATTGTTTATTTGGATCACTAGGAAATCAACTGGATATGACCAACAACCTACGGTGGTGACAATGTCTTCAACCTGTCCCAAAGGAACAGTGATAGAATGATAAGCCAGATCTAAGCGAATATTGCTCTTCTTGAGTGGAGGCAGGTTCCAGGTCTTATACAATTCTTGCAAAATTAAGTTGACTCCGAAGCTTGAGTCAGGAAGAGCCTTATGAGGTTCATTCCCAGCGACTTGGAGATAAATCAGGGGGCTTCCCAGATTAGAGAATTTCTTGGGATAGTGACCTTCTTCGATCTAGTTGGTTATGGTATGTGTCAAAATAACTGTGTGCATTGGCCTCAATTTCTCTGTTGAAGGATTTCCTAAAATCTTATTTGGTATGGAGGTGTTTATGTGTTCAACCACTTGTGAAGGCGAGGGCTTGGCTAGATTTTTGATCTTAAAGAAGGGTCTTTTTAGCGTGTGATTGTTAGGACCAACTGAGAATTGAGGCTTGGGAGCCCTCATAGTATTGGGTTGTCATAGTTGAGTGGGAATTACTCTGGGCTTTGTTGGAACGGTTGGTGGTGGAGCTACCAGCATAACCGATTCAAGAGGATTTGGAGGATAGCATGGGTATGGGACGTTTTCAGGAGGAGAAGGAGTCCTAAAATACTCCTGAACTCAGTAGTAATGTGGATGGTTTATGTGACCCATAAAGTCACCTGGAGAAACCAGCTACTGCACATAATAACTATAAGGATCAAGCTGTCGGTAAGGGTACTATTGTGTTGGTGGTGGCATCCCACATGACTATGGGTATTGTCACTGTTGATGCTATCCGATGGGCTATGGTGGAGTTCCACTTGGATAGTACGTTAGTGGTTGGTGGAACTTCCTTAGGTTACCTTGTGGATAAGGTAACCTTTGGGGTGTTTTTCATTGGTTGAGTCTTGGATTTAGCGCATACACACCAGACTCCTATAGATGTGAGATAATTGGGCAACATCTCTTAGGATGGTCATAGTGGAAAATCTCACATCCACCATCATCATCTGTGTCAGAGTCCAACAATGTGACAATGTATAGTAGCAGGCCATGGCAGCATCCAAGGGTTCATAAGTACCTTGTTTCTAGCCTTGGATCTGCTTATGTAAATTGGACACTCTGGAGTATGTCTGATATTTATCATTGAAGATTTCTAGCATCATACTCCACCTCCTAATGGTTTTCAGTTCTAAGGATCGATACCAACTTTCTGCTTCTTTAATGAGTGTCCTTGAGAACAACTTAAGTTTTTGCCACTCATTTTCTATATTTTTCAAGGCATAGGCATCATCGAATGGCTATAAATGATGCTGCAGATCAACATTGTATCCCCCTTCAAAATGTGGGATATTATTCATATCTAAATGCTTGATCCAATTGTCCTTATGGTGCCTTGTTGGAATCCTAACAGCCTCTGTGATGTCAAGAATACTTTGGGTTGCAAGTAGGGGCTCGTCATGATCATCTCTTTCATGATGCCTCTGATGTCTTCATGGTTCCCTACTCTCCCTACATCTTTGCCCTTGTCCTTTCTCTCAACTTTTCTGTCGAGATCTCTCATCTTCCTTACCTTTACCCTCACCATTCTGTTCACGATGGTTGTGCCTAGATGTGGAAGGAGAGGGTGAGTGATGAGATGAAGGAGAAGAAGAAGGGGAGCCATCACCATGGTGATGTTTCTTACCTTCTCTTCAGCTTCTTCTGCCCTGATCGTTATGATGATCTAAGTGACCATCCTTAGCATGAGTTGTTGTTCCTTCCATGAATAGTTGAAGTTCAAGGGGATCAGAACCAGTGTTATGTATCATTGAGCATAGGTTCTAATGCCTTACCTCCTCACCATCATTAGAAGGGAGAACATCGTTTGCTCAAGAACCCATTATAAGGGGTTCCTCATCTCCTATTTCGCTAAGGACATGCAAGGTTTTGCCCTTCATTAGTGTATGTTAACTCTCCTACCTTAAGTCCCTCATATGTTGTGAGTTTGTGGGATAATAATCCCTCATCTCAAAGTCTTCAGCAACGTATTCAGCAAATAGTTCTATCATGCTAATCTGTGCCAATGCATAGAAGAGCATGTTAGGGACTGATCGATCTATGGGTAACATGGTGTTACCTTGCAAATATCTCCATTACAGTTATTTTTCTTGATGGAGGATGAAGGAAAAGTTCGGAATATACTCATTAGGATGAGTATAAATTATCTTGTATTTTTAGGACTTGGCTGATTTTGGTTATGTGTTGTATGTTGCCGACTGTCTCTAGTGTTAGTCCTAGGTGGTGAATTACTTTTGTGAGAAGAAGTAATTTTTTATTAGTGTTCTATTTCACTGTTATATAAATTCTTGTTTAATTAATTAACCCAAAGTTTTGTTTAGGCTCCCAATGATGTGAGTTATTTCCTTTATGTTCTATTTGGTGCACAAACACTTAGTCCCTGGCAATGGCGCAAATGATGAGTGGCGAGATACCCCTACACTCAACCATACAAATATCAGTGTTTTCACACACGATCCGATTGAACTCTGTAGGCTAAGTGCCTACATGCCCCATGAAACACTTGAGGTTAATTATTCATTGTCTTCCCAGACTTACGTGTAGTTGTCACAGTGTATGGTTAAGCAAGTCTAAGGTATATGATTTTTATGGTCTTTTATGTTTTATATCTTCTATGCTAATGAGGGAAGGGTTGAGAAACTAAGGCTAACTCTAACTAATGCACTAAGTCTAAGCTACCTAGCATCAGCATCCATTCCCACTTACTATACATACCCTGAACCTATGCAAGCATGGCTACCAAACACTAATCGTCACTAGGATTACCACGTGTAATGCATGTGCTCAAAGTGGTCATACTGAGGCACTTAACTAGGGTAAATGTGATGAGCATCCATTTCTTGATTATCCGTATACATTTGTAAATTCTTGTAATCAAGTCGTACTCATCCCGTGTTGCTAGGAGATAAGGGTGAGAGAGAATCTAATCGTGATGAGCATTCATTCCTTGATTATTTGTACACATCATTAAATGCTCGTAATCAAGTCGTACTCATTCCATGCTATTGCAGGTAATAAATAAAATGTAGAAAATAATAAATAATAAAATCCTATTCCATGTACTGCAAGGTTTATCCAAGAAGCTTGTCTTTATTGCCATACACAACTTACGTTCCATTTACTTTTAGAACTTCTACTACGAGCACATGGAAAATATTCTATCTTTGGAGTGATCAATCTACTAGAGTTTCCCTACCTCTAGCCTAGGATGAGGAAATAAGGGGAAACCATCTCTTATTTATAGATATGATGGTGCACCAAGATATCACGTACACAATATCATAGGGGAAGTCATGATATCACATACGCAATATCGCAGCTCATGCGATATCACATCCCATCAACCACTATATCATCCATGTAGTCATTTAGTGGTTCTAGGATGTAGTCGCTAAAGATGTAGGTCATGGCTCACAAGTAGGTTTCTCTAGCATTTTTAAGCCCAAAAGGCATCATGATGTAGCAAAAGGTTCCCCATGGGGTCATGAAAGTTGTTGTTAGCTGATGCTCTAGGTTAATGCAGATTTGGTTGTAGCTAGAGAAACCATCCATGAAGGATAATAGAGCATGACTAGTCATAGTGTCAATGAGTTGATCAATGCTCGGAAGTAGGAAATCATCCTTGATCCTTGCTTTTTTCAAGTCCTGGAAGTCTATATAGATTCGTATTCCTCTCATTTTCTTAGAAACTGCAACGATGTTGAACACCCATTCCAAATAATCCACTGTGTGGATGAAACTAGCTCAGTATAGCTTGGTGATTTCATCCCTTACGGTTAGCGCAATTTCCAGCTTAACTTTGCGAGCCTTCTACTTGACCGCCTTCATACGTAGGTCTAGGATAATGTTGTGTTGTATCAGCCTCGAATCTAGACCCAACATGTCTCTGTATGACCATGTGAAGATTTTAATGTTGTCTTGTAGAATTTTAGCTACATCTTTATGTGTTTGTGCATCTAAGAGGGAACTAAATTTTAACGTTTTTACTTCCCCCTTGGATGTGGTCATAGATGTATCGATGAGAGGGTCCTCAGTTACATCCCCAACCTCTAAATCTAGAGTTCATACTAGATGTTTGAGCCAGTCTAGGGCTATTTCTAAGGATGCTATGGTGCTAACCATGGTTGAGTCCCAGTCAATTAGGTCTGGGTTCAAGTGTCTTGTGAGCTTGGCATGTGGACTTGCAATGATATAACAATGTATAGTAGCAGGCCATGGCAACATCCAAGGGTTCATAAGTACCTTGTTTCTAGCCTTGGATCTACTTATGCAAATTGGACACTCTGGAGTACATCTAATATTTATTGTTGAAGAGTTCTAGCATCATACTCCACCTCCTAATGATTTCCAGTTCTAAGGATTGGTACCAACTATCTGCTTCCTTGATGAGTGTCCTTGGGAATAACTTATGTTTTTTCTACTCATTTTCTATATTTTGCAAGGCACAGGCATCATGGAATGCCTATAAATGATGTTGCGGATCAACGTTGTATCCCCCTTCAAAATGTGGGATACTATTCATATCTAAACGCTTGATCCAACTATCCTTTTGGTGCCTTGTTGAAATCCTAACAACCTCTGTGATGTCAAGCATACTTTAGGTTGCAAGTAGGGGCTCATCATAATCATCTCTTTCATGATGCCTCTGATGTCTTCGTTGTTCCCTACTCTCCCTACATTCTTGCCCTTGTCCTCTCTCTCAACTTTCCCATCGAGATCTCTCATCTTCCTTACTTTTACCCTCACAATTATGTTCACAATGGCTGTGCCTAGATGTGGAAGGAGAGGGTGAGTGGTGAGATGAAGGAGAAGAAGAAGGGGATCCATCACCATGGTGATGTTTCTTACCTTCTCTTCAGCTGCTTTGGCCCCGATCATTATGATGATCTAAGTGCCCGTCCTTAGCATGAGTTGTTGTTCCTTCCATGGATAGTTGACGTTCACGGCGATCAGAACCAGTGTTATGTATCATTGAGTGTAGGTTCTGATGCCTTACCTCCTTACCATCATTAAAAGGAGGAACATCATTTGGTAAAGAACCCATTATAAGGGGTTCCTTTTCTTCTATTTTGCTAAGGACATGTAGGGCTTTGCCCTTCAGCAGTGTATGTTGACTCTCCAACCTTAAGTCCCTCATACGTTGTGAGTTTGTGGGATAATAATCCCTCATCTCAAAGTCTTTAGCAACGTATTCAGCAAATAGTTCTATCATGCTAATCTGTGCCAATGCATGGAAGAGCATGTTAGGGACTGATCAATTTGTGGGTAACATGGTGTTACCTTGAAGATCTTTCCATCGCAGCTATTTGTCTTGATGGAGGATAAAGGTAAAGTTTGGAATATACTCATTAGGATGAGTATAAACTATCTTGTATTATTTAGGACTTGGCTAATTTTGGTTATGTGTTGTATGTTGCCGATTGTCTCTAGTGTTAGTCCTAGGTGGTGAATTACTTTTGTGAGAAGAATTCATTTTTTATCAATGTGCTATTTCAACGTTATATAAATTCTTGTTTAATTAATTAACCCAAATGTTCGTTTAGGCTCCCAATGATGTGAGTTATTTCCTTTATGTTCTATTTGACGCACAAACACTTAGTCCCCGACAGCGGCACCAATGATGAGTGGCGAGATACCCCTACACTCAACCATACGAATATGAGCATTTTCATGCATGATCCAGTTGAACTCTACATACTAAGTTCCTACATACTCCATAGAACACTTGGGGTTAATTATTCATTGTCCTTCCAGACTTGCTTGTAGTTGTCATGGTGTATGGTTAAGCAAGTCTGAGGTATATGATTTTTATGGTCTTTTATGTTTTATATCTTCTACGCTAACAAGGGAAGGGTTAAGAAACTAAGGCTAACTCTAACTAATGCACTAATTCTAAGGTACTTAGCATCAACATCCATTCCCACTTACTGTACATACCCTGAACCTATGCAACCGTGGCTACCAAACACTAATCGTCACTAGGATCACCATGCGTAACGCATGTGCTCGAAGTGGTCATACTAAGGAACTTAACTAGCCTAAATGTGATGAGCATCCATTTCCTGATTATCCATACACATCCATAAATGCTCATAATCAAGTTATACTCATCTCATGTTACTAGGAGATAAGGGAGAGAGAGAATCTAATCGCGATGAGCATCTGTTCCTTGATTATCCATACACATTGTTAAATGCTCGTAATCAACTCGTACTGATTCCATGCTACTACAAGCAATAAATAACATGTAGAAAATAACAAATAATAAAATCCTATTTCATGTACTGCAAGGTTTATCCAAGAATCTCGTCTTTATTGTCGTACACAACTTACGTTCAGGTACAATGTTGCTTGAATAAAGATCTGTTTACTTTTAGGACTCCTATTGCGGGCACATGGAAAATATTCTATCTTTGGAGTGATCAATCTGCTAGAGTTTCTCTACCTCTAGCCTAGGATGAGAAAATAAGGGGAAGCCACCTCTTATTTATAGATATGACAGTGCACCAAGATATCATGTACATGATATCGTAGGTGAAGACATGATATCGCATACACGATATCGCAAGGGATGCAATATCGTGATGACCGTGATAATGCATACGCAATATCATGAATCATGTGATATCACATCCCATCAACCACTATATCATCCATGTAGTCATTTAGTGGTTCTAGGATGTAGTCGCTGAAGATGTAGGTCATGGCTCACTGGTAGGTTGCGCCAACATTATTATGCCCAAAAGGCATCATGGTGTAGCAAAAGGTGCCTCATGGGGTCATGAAAGTTGTTGTTAGCTGATGGTATGGGTTGATGCAGATTTGGTTGTAGCTGGAGAAACCATCCATGAAGGATAACAGAGCATGACTAGTCGTAGTGTCAATGAGTTGATCGATGCTCAGAAGCAGGAAATCATCCTTGATCGTTGCTTTGTTCAAGTCTTGGAAGTCTATACAGATTCTTATTCCTCTCGTTTTCTTAGAAACTACAATGATGTTGGACACCCATTCCAAATAATCCACTACGCTGATGAAACCAGCTCAGTATAGCTTGGTGATTTCATCCCTTACGGCTAGCGCAATTTTCAGATTAACTTTGCGAGCCTTCTACTTGATCACCTTCATGCATAGGTCTAGGATAATGTTGTGCTGTATCAACCTGGGATCTAGACCCAGCATGCCTCTATATGACCATGCGAAGAATTTAATGTTGTCTTGCAGAATTTTAGCTACATATTTGTGTGTTTTTTCATCTAAGAGGGAACTAACTTTTAATGTTTTTACTTCCACCTTGGATGTGGTCATAGATGTATTAATGAGAGGGTTCTCAGTTACATCCCCAACCTCTAAATCTAGAGTTCATACTAGATGTTCGAGCTAGTCTAGGGCTATTTCTAAGGACGCTATGGTGCTAACCGTGGTTGATTCCTAGTTGATTAGGTCTGGGTTCAAGTGTCTTGCGAGCTTTCCATGTGGACCTGCTAGAGCTAAGGGCATGGAGAGATCGTGATGGATTTCCATTTTTTCTCAACCTACCAGAATGAAATGAAAGGTTGTTTAAGATGCAGCTGTTTGTAGTAGCCATATATAGCATGAATTTGCAATTAGCAATAATGTGTAATTGACAAAGTACGATATAAAGATTAAAATATGCCAATTTAAGGTCATGGTGGATTGCTAAGACGTGAAGGTGTAAAACTGCTAGAATGCAAAACTGTGAATGTGCTGATGTGAAACTACTAGTTTAGTATCATTTCGGACTACCTGGAAGCAAGACGTGAAACCGTTAACATGCGAAAGAGTGAAACTGCTAGTTTAATGTCATCGAGGAGTACAAACATGTGTAAGAGATTGAAATTGTTAGTTTAAGGTTTATTAAACCGATAGGATCGCAGCTACGCTAAGGTTGCTAGTTTAAGGTCTTTCTACATTGGAAGAATCACAACTATGCTAAGGTTGCTAGTTTAAGGTCATTGTAGACTAGGAGAATTACAGCTACGCTAAGGTTGCTAGTTTAAGGTCTTTTCGGACCGGTAGAATCGCAAATATGCTATGGTTGCTAGTTTATGCTCTTTTTGGACTGGTAGCCAAAAATATATATTTTTTATATTTTTCGAGAAAGAAAATGGTTAACTCGAAGTGTGTCAAAGTTTTAATGCCAATAGTGCTATGATGTCGTGGCGAGCATGCTACACTGCATGGTGTACCATACATTAAACGAAGAGAGAGAGCAACAATTTTTTCCTTTTCCACCATTACCGCTATAAATATGGTTTAAGCCCTATTAAACTTGCCACTTTCACCATGATAGCATAGAGCCCACATTCGGAGCACAAAGCGATTTCGAAGCATAGAGCAATCATACTAACAAAGAGTAAGGCAAATTTTGGCAAAGCAACGAGGAAGAGTCAACAAATAGAACAATGGCTCCAAAGAAGGAATGCACACACTAGGCACTCACGAAGGTCGATGAGATAAAGAAATCCTAGGGTGCATGATGCAATCATGTGTTGCTATGCAGGAGAAGACATCGTTCACCCAGTAGGTTGCTATGCTTCTCTCATTCCATTGTACTTATGTTATCATTTTGTTTTCTACTTCTATTTCCGCTACTTCATTTTGGATGTCTATATGTCTTGTCATTGTGTTGTTGTTGTTTAGGCCTTTACATTGTTGCTATCACCATTTTGGTCACAACGAAAGTACAAATGCTATGTTATTGTTACATGCAAGGTTGCTTAAACTACCGCCACGGTGGATATCATTACCGTACGGGTTTGGATGGTTTAAGCTACTTGGCTTTTGAATAATGCAGCGTAGGACCCTCAGGAGGGTTTGTCCATGCATGATTTGGTACCGTGACACGTGTTTCGTCAAGTGTAGTGCTAATTTCTTTCATTATGGCTAATCACTCTATTGCTACACTAAGTTGTTTTTGTTATGCTATTGCCTTAGTGTTTTTGCTACATTATGTATAGGAAAGGGATTATGCTACGCTATATGCTAAATGCTATATTTTTTTACACTATGTGTGTGTTTCACTTTTAGTGTGATGCTAATGCTTGCAGCTGTGTTGTGCAAGATAGCGCTTAGGCTAGTTCTAATTGTCCTGGACATTGCAGGGGTCTTATGCTACATGAACAAACCTATGACCCATGTTCCTCCTTCCCATATGTGTGTGGGAGATCAG
This sequence comes from Gnetum montanum, assembly GCA_015680685.1. NCBI lineage: Eukaryota > Viridiplantae > Streptophyta > Gnetopsida > Gnetales > Gnetaceae > Gnetum > Gnetum montanum. The sequence goes on from MNCI01015036.1 coordinate 268,923, forward strand.
GTGGTCTGGTTCAAGCAAGGAGCACAAAAGTTCCTACAATTCCTCGTCCAATGCTTTAGTGTGATCATTTGGTCACACTTAGAAGAGGAGGTAGCAGTAATCATACTAGAAACCTTTTTTCTTGGGGCAACTTGGGGTATTATAAGGCATTTTAAATATGGGAGATTCAACACCGAGCAGGGAGAGGGACCCGACCAACACCCCCAAGGTTTGAGGCATTTGGGTTGGATCTGGGAGATGCCTGAGTACAGCTACTATCATCGCTACAACACATTGTTTATCGCATGTCATATGGGGACGTGCTTCTAGAACCCACCAAGAACCCTCTATTATGCTAGCAGGTGAGTTCTGTAGTAATGTTTATACTATTCTACAGTCGCTATGCTTGCTTAAAGGTTAATGATGTGTTTTTGTTACTAAGTTTTTAATCAATGACCAAGGCCTTCATGGTGATACGGATGCCTTGGAAAATAGCGGAGATGGCCCTGCAGAAATTTTGTTCTGCTAAGAACATCCACATAGGTGTCCTATGCCAACGTAGGAGCGAGTATCCCACCTATTCAAGGCAGTATCCCATTCTCTAGAATAGATGTAAGGAGTTTGGTTGGTTGGATAAGGAATGGACACCTTTCAAGCCGATCCCCATGGAAGCCATTTTAGTCACCCTTCCATAGTTCCTACTACAATATAAACTTGGTAGGCTAAGTAATCGATGCAACATGTTGAAATGTCCTTGTTGATTTCTATATTTTTATCTTCTTATGCTAATAGTTTTTATGAAAAATGTTATAGGGGTGAAGGGGTCTCAGGAGGTGACGGTGGTAGCCACCAGGAATTAGGAGGCAAACATCTACTTCAAATATGGAGAAGTAGGTGCGAGCCAGCGGTGGATACATAATGAAGCTTCAGAGTCCTTGGTCAAGAATCTCTGAAATGCTGTGTTGCTATATTTGTTCCCGACCCCAAACCCAAACGCTCCTGCTACTGAGATGCTCTTCCTGGTGCAGTCCTTTTTCGACAAGGTAGACTGCTTCTGCACATACATTCATTGTGTGCGGATGATCATTGAAATCAATGACTAGCTATTTGCAAAACTTTTTGGTGTCCCTACCGATGGCATCCTCATATGGTCAAAGTTCAAGAAGGAATTAACCCTTCAGAAGGATGACATCTTGGAGTGGATAGGGATTTCTAAAGAGAAGAGCAAGATCCCTATGGATAAGGTCAAGGCAAGGCCCACCAGAGAAGTTTATCCCATCTTCCATTCTCGCAAATTCCCCCAACTACTCTCCCAAAGAAAGGTCCTTGGCATTGAGCAAGCTTGGGTAATGTGCAAGGTTATAGAAGAGGGGGCTTGCTACAACTGGGCCAGGTTTTTATGTATAGGCTTGTAGGCTGAAATCGTGGGGCTCCATAAGAAGTGGGAGTCCCATTGTAACATACATTATGCCTTCTACATAGCTTGTCTATGGTGCTTCATGGAGTTTCTGGTGGTCCACGAGAACGGGATTTGGGTGTTGCAGAATCGCAACCAGATTTCCAAACCATGGATTTGCCAGGTCCTCTAGACCACCTCAGCCCAAGATCCCTCAAAAATAATTGGGGAGTCATTCTCCATGATGACTAAGGATTGGATGGGCCACAACTATTGTGGCTAGGATAGTGTAGGAGAGACACCCCTTGTTGCTGCTGGTAGTGTGTCATAGGGGAAGCACCTTGTTGCCGAAACTATGACCACCAAGTTGCAGTGAAAGAGGCCAACTTTAGCTGAGGGAACCCTTCACGCAGAGGAAGAAGGGGGGCAGAAACTATGGCTTAAACTACAGAGGATGCAAACCCCCATTGGTAAATGCTTTTGTTCATGTTTATTTCTTTGTCCATTTTTGTTGGTGTTTGCTATGTTGTGACATGCTAGGAAACATGGCGTAGTGTGGCACCTACTATATGCTAACTTCTTTTGAGCTAACGCAAGTACATTTTTTGGCTACCAGAGGAAGAAGAGGAAGAGGAAGAAGGCAAAGAAGAGGTGTCGGCCCCCAAAGTGGGGGGTGATGAATAAAGACACGGAGGCCCCAATTTCAGAAGAAAGGGCTCTGGTCAAGAGAAAGGGAACTCCCGCCACTACGGCAGGGGCTCTTGTCATTAGACAAAATCCTCTTATTGAGGAGGAAATTCTTGGAGACGAAGAAGAGTATCCTATGAATAAAAAGGATGCTAGTTCCTTGAAAGAAAAGGAACCATCAAATGAGGAACTAGCCCTCACAAACTTGGCAAGGACTTCTGCCAAGGCTATCGTCATCGTCTTGCATCAGTAGGAAGGGGAACCGCGATTAAACATCGGTAAGTTTAGCAGTATGTCTACCTTATGATATGCCTATTTTGGTCATTGATGACTTGTTTAACTGTATGAAAGATACTATTGCTAAAGTTGTAGTACCACTTCTGATTCTTGTGGGATCATGGGTTGAGACCCCTGATAAGTTTACATTTATGTAGGGGGTTGTCGATGACATGATCAGCCGCCTTCAGCAGATCGACCCTAAAGTGGGTAAGTGGTGGTACTAAACGTTCTCATGCTACTATGGTAAAGTTTTAAATTTTTTAACCTCGCTATGCTAATGTGACTGATATGCTATTTGTGTTGTGACAACCTCTCGACTCAAATGGGATCCAGCATAGCCTTTAAAAGTCAATGTCGTGCCTACGTTCCCATTGAAAGTGACCAAGGTGTCTCATCACACATACGACAAGGCCAACAAATGCACCTTGCACTCAACTCACTCCTTGTGGGAGTTCAAGCATGTTAACAAAGACTTGTGGAAATGAGTCTAAAAGGCTAAGAGGGAGAAGGCTGAGCTAAGAGCCTAGGTGGAGGATCTCAAGTTGAGGAACAAGTTCCTCCTAGCCCGTGACACCAATAACGAAGACTGGTGCACAACTGTGATAGACCATGCCATATTTTGGATGGTTGAGTGTCAGAACAACAAAGCCACCTACAGGATAAGAGAGTAGTAGATGCAAATGGACTGGCTAGTCCAAAAATGTCAAGATTGAAAAGATTTCACCACCAGGGTCTACAAATGCGGGCAGTTCCAGAAAAATCATAAACGCATGTATAAACTGGAACAGCCAACTATCGTAAACTATACAGGGATTCCTCTATGGAGGAGTTTATCTACAAGGAATTTGTAAATGCTATCATTGTTTCTGAAGCCTACAACAAGTTCATCAATTAGGTAAAGGTTACAGAATCTCCTAAATGGAAAGTGGACCTTCCCACAAATGGATCGCAACCGCCTCCTTTTCTCTAGAACCACCGAGATAGACAACTGCGAAAAGGGAGAGAGCTGCTATGGATGCTAAACCAAGCAGTATGCGTTGGGTGGACATCACGGAAGAAGAGGTTTGGCACCGCCTCAGGCTTGGTTTAGACCGGATACCCTTCAAGATGAATGTAGGTCCTTCTCAGGTCAGTCACTTTCTACTATATTAATGCTCATGTTCTATTGTAACTTGCATTTGTCACCCTAACTAACCACTTCACTCGTATGGTGCAAGTTCTAGATGAAGGTGTGGGGGCCACAATGGGAAGAAGTGAAGAGGTAGTAGGGGACAGTGTAGTAGAAGATGATCCAGAAGTGAATGACAATGAAGAAGACAGTGCAGGTGAAGGGAACCCATGACAGCATGGGTTTTTTTCTTGGGAAGTTTGTAGAACTTTGGAAAAATTTCTTAAAAGGTAAAAAATTTGAATAAAAATGAGAATTGATTTTATGCTAACTTATGCATTTTCTGTATGTTAAGGATTATGTAAATTTTATGCTCTTATGTGCTAGTTTTAGGCCATTTTGGGCCATTGCTAGTTTTAAGCCATCTTGGGCCATTACTAGTTTCAGGCCATCTTGGGCCATTACTAGTTTTAGGTCATCTTGGGCCATAGCTAGTTTTAGGCCATTTCAGGCCATGGCTAGTTTTAGGCCATCTCGGGCCATTGCTAGTTTTACGCCATTTTGGGCCATAGGTGTCAAAAGGACAATGTGATAACAAAAGCAAAGGTGAAGCTCAATGTAGATGTAAGTGTGAAAAATGAGAAAAGTGACAAATGCACAGGGGGTGGTAGTTGGGTAGGAAGCATTAAGGTTGCTACGCTATGCATAACTACTTCTTAACCCATTGTAGGTTGAGTGAAACATAAGATTGAGATGCTCTGCCAGGGCCTTTGTCTACATTATTACCTTTTTCCTGGAAGGGTAACTTAGCCCACATGCCTTAATTTTGAGAACTGGCCTGTTGAGCCAATTCCATCGCTGGATGGTTAAAGCATGCAGAGGTAGGCACTTCATTCTCAAAGGTTATGACCTCTGAGCCCTGCTCCATGTCTATGTTGTTGATTGCTTGTGTCACTATCTCATCATCATGGATCACCACCTCTCTACCCACGTAGGGTAGATGGATCTCCTAGTGTATGGGTGAGGATACAGCCCTAAGTTGTGCTAACCATGACCTCCCTAGGATCAGGTTAAACCTTGGCATTTCTTTGACTACGATGAACATTGCGTTTGTGGAGAACTAGTCCCCTACTACAAAGTCTATGTTGACTATGCCCTTCACCATGACCTGTGCCTCGTTAAATGACCTCAGGCATGATGTGGTTATGGGCTTAATCTGGTCGACCAAGCCCAACTTGTCCACAATAGGGAATGGGATGACATTCGTGGTAGCCCCATCATCAATGTGTAACCTTTAGATCTGGTATTAGCCAACCCAAATTGTGATGAATAGGGGTGTTGTGGTCACCTAACCCCTTTCGAGATCCTTCCTAATGGCATCATTGTAGAAAGTTAGTTGAGGCAGTTCTGGCTCTGTAGGTGCAGAGGGGAGCATACCCAAATAGATCGCTTCCTCTTCTGCTGCCATGTCTTTGTTGACTAGAATCATCGTCAACATACGGATTAGAGCCTCACGGTGTGAGACAGACATCATGATTAGGTTGTACAAGCTCATTATAGTGTTTTTCTATTTTAGAGCTTGCTTGACCTGAGTAAGGGCATCCAAGAGGTCTTGGCCACCCCCCTGTTTAACACTTTCCTCCTCTTTTGTTCATCCTAGAAGATGAATTTCTCAAGGAGGGGTGATCTCAGATCTGATTTTAGATCCTTTTTGGCAGGGCGATGCAAACTATGTGGTTGTAGCAACGTCCCTCTTTGGTGACAAGGGCATAGACGCAAGGGGCAAAGACATAGGCTTGGAAGTACCTAAGATGGTACTTCTCTTTGATGTCTCACATGTGAAACACACTTCCTATTTTTTAGGATGAGAAGGTTGTTCGAATGTCTTATGTGGGGTAGGGGCTTTTGAAGGATTTGACCCCCTAATGAATAAAGGAGCTAACGAAGTTCACTTATGGGGTTGTTTAGTTTTGCTAAAAAATGGCACGGGGATAGATCCTTGGAGAGGGATTCTCAAGACAAATGGTTGCTGCAAGCCTCGACTAGTCGTCAATGGTGCTAGTGTACTACGCTGAGGCACACAAACCACAAACGGCTACCAGGGTGGCTCAGGATCATTGTCAATGCTGATGGTGTTATTAACATAACTAATATTTTTGGCATTGAGGGGGTTTGTATAAACATGCATAAATAGGTTCTCAAGGAGTACTTTGTTGCTTTTGTCGAGCACCAGTTTTCTCTGATCAATCAATCTCTAGCTATCATCCTGCAAGTCTAGATAGTAATTTGTGTTATGACCACACTATTGGTAATAGTTACAAAACTTGTCCAACCTAAAATCCTTAGGGAGTGGAGGCTCATTTGGGCAGGGCCAAAGAGGGGTTCCTAAGGAGCTCACAATAACACTGATGTCTCCTGATCCCTTCTTCTAACATCTTCTTGTGTTGTATATATCCTACTTCCAGTAGCTACTTTAGAAGGTCTGAAGGCTTGAGAGGAAGCAAGGTGTACTTTGAGCGATCTTTACGCTCAAAGTTGGGTTTGGATTATGGAGATGTCTTAGGGATGAGCGTGGTAGATTACGATGCATGGCCCTACTTGGGCACAAGATTGGCTATGGGTGTGGCCAATTTCTTGCTACTCTTGTTACCATTTTTATTTTTTTTGGGCTTGGCTTTGCTTGCCATAGCAGCCACTGTGGCTATTGGGGCCTTATCCTTTCTCTTATTTGCGAAGGTGTTCTTGTAAGTGAAATAGGTTGGGTCTTTGCTAGCCTCGACCACATCCTCTATGCTCTTAGTTTGAGAAAAATCCTAACTCATAGTGTGAGGAGTGAGGTAGTATAGTTTAGACTTGATGAAGTTGTTCACTACACCCTTGAAAATAGCCAACAAATGGGCCTCCGCGATGGGCTCGCTGATTTCATTAAGGGTCAAGCTCCAATGCTGGATGAACTTTTGGATTGGTTCCAAAGGGTCTTGCTTCAAGCTCATCAATTGATCTAGTGTGATTTCTACCTTCAATTTATACTTGAAGTGTGTCACGAACTAGGTCAGTAGTTCTTGTAAAGCTGAGATGAATGAGCATGGTAGCATGCGATACCAATCCAAGGCTCTCCAAGCTAGGGACATGGCAAAGACATGAATAATCATGTGTGTCCATTATTGCAATAGCATAGATTCAGACCTAAATATGACAAGATGTGCATTGGGATCTCCCTCCCTATTGTATTTTGTGAAGTGGGGAAGGGACATCCCTAGGGGTAGTGTTAGTGCAGGGATTATAGGGCTGATAGGGTCATCTTGGTAAAAGTCCACAACTTGTACCATGTCAAACCCGACAGACTTAAGGCATTTTATTTCTTTTGTAAGGGTCTAGATAAGCTAGAACCCTTGGTCTAGACCTTGGGATGAAGTAGAAGGTTGGGGAGCCACTAGGACAGCTCCCATCTATGAAGTGGCAGAGGTAACAACGTGACCCAGTGGCAGTACCGTTGGGATGGCCCCCATGGATGGTGCTACCTACATTGTCCACCACCTGGAAGGTAGTGTTGTTAGGGTAGAAACCATGGATTGGGCTATGGGATGTACTGCTTGTATGGCCAATGGGACAAACCATAGTCTTGTGTTAGGTTGTACCGTTTTCAAGATTTGGTAGGTTTGTTGGCAGATGTGGTGAGACATCTACAATGGTAGCGTAGTAGGGGGAGTAGTGAATGGTGTCCACCATGTGGACAAACTTGACCCTGCTATTGATGGTGGGATAGGTGTGAATGCAGGAATAGAGGTGGAAGCTTTGTATGGCTATGATGTCGGTACAGTGTGCACACGTGGAAGTGTAGCCATGATTGGCATGTGATGCGATATAGGAATGGACTGCTGAACAGTTTACAAAGGAATAGTGGCTGCAAACGAAACTGGTGAAATAGGTGAAAGAGGATGTTGATGCACCAAATAATTGTCATGGCTATCCATTGCAGACATAATTATGAGTTGTGATGGCACAAGCGTGATTACGAAGGGAGTGGTAATGGGCAATGAGTAGGTCCAGACGGACTGGGTAGGAGGGACAGTAATGGGGTTGGTTTGACCTTCCCCATCAGATTAGGGATCAAGTTCCTCTTGTCCATCTTGGAAGGTTTCTTCATGATTAGATGTCATGTCCTGCTGTTTCCTAAGCCTAGCTGCCTGGATCAATTGATCTAGGAGCCACTGGTTTGCTTATGTCAAATGGATAGAAATGCCAAGAGTGGGAACAAATTCCTTCCTGTCACAGTAAGAGAACTCAAAACTAAATTTTTCTTCAAGTTCATGCACATCTAAGGGTAGGTTTGCCTACAAATTTGCACAAAGAAAGTTATAATGCTCTTGCTACTCAGCTAAGCCCTCAGGTCCGTTGTTTTGGATCCTGAGGGATCGGCGTAGTTCCAGCATTGGGCCGAATAATTGTTCAGCACCTGTAATGCCCAGAACCATGAAGGGAACCTTAGCATTAGAGGTGTTAGCAACTATGTTCAAGGAAGCCACTGTTACATAGCTATGTAGTTATGCAAAAAGATCAAAGAAACCATAAAACAACAAAAAAAGAAGGCTTTATGTCTTGTCAGTTTCCCAAGGAACCGTCAAGATGACTAACCTGTACCACATGAGGTGTAAACAACTACAAGAGGATGTCACATTTACACTAACGTGTTTTGGGGTACAGAGCACATGCAAGACTATCATAAGATAGGCAAGTTAACTAGTGATCAGAGGCTTTACGTCCCGTAGGATTCTGGAGGAACCATCAAAGTGACCGATCTACACGACATGATGCGTAAACAACCACAGATGGATGTCACATTTACACTAGTGTGTATCAAGGTGCAGAAGGCTTACAAAACCACCAGGACACATGAAAAGGGCACTAAAAGGCCCTCCTTATAGCACTAGAAAACTATTGTGACCAAAAATGTTGGCAGCTGGAAAACATCAACAGGTCGTCGGCCGTGACAGTCTTAACCCCAAATTCATGGAATGGTCGTGCTGGATAAAGTGAAGATGGGGCACCCTAAACAGTCTGGTCGATTAGATAACGACTTAGTTGGTGTTAATATAACCTTTGACAATAGGTTGTTTAAAAAAATGAAACTTGTAAAATAACTAAACTTGTAAAATAATGCTAAAATGTAAAAGAGGTAGAAAACAATGTAAAATGCAATGATAAGCAAAGAAAGAAAAGTGAAACACAATATGGAAAGTGCACTTCTTTAAGAACTTGAATTCACTCTATCAAGGTGGATACAATTGGTTGCATGATGATGTCGGGCATAGAGATCCCAAGAGTAACCAGGACGTCTAGAGCAAGACAACTAATACTTGAACATAGACTCGAGAGTCAACAATGGAAGGTACCACGAGAATAGTGAGAAAGAGTAGAATAAAATGCCAAACAAGAATTCTGAATGTTTATTGTCAAACAAGACGTTTACAATGCTCAAGAAATTCAATGCTAAATTTTTTGCTCATCTGTCAACTAGTTTTCCAATCAACTGACTTATTTGCTGACCCTGGGGGATACTTTGAGCATTTCCTATTGGGTTATTTATAGGGCTAAGGGCATGTGAAAGATTTAGTTTGGACGCCACGTGTCCAAGGCCCATGTTGTTGTGTCTACACTATGCAAATGACCATTGGCTAAGTCTACGCTGTGTGGATGTGTATGACCATTAGACGAGCCTACCATGTTGTAATTACAAGCTTGTCATGCTAAATCTTGATAACATGTGCTAACGGTGCGATTGGGTGAAAGGCATTGATGTAGTGTGGTTGCTTGCTACGCTGTGTCATGTGGACGAAGTGTAGCAACTTGCTACGTCGTGCTACGCTATGTAGCGTGGCATAGCATAGCCACTAGAGGCAACAAAAGTTGTGTTGCATCCTGTTTCATGTGATGGAAACCTTTGAAGAGTGTTTTCTATTTATTGCATGTTTGCTATGCTATGCTACATTGTGTAGCATAGTGTAGCATAGTAGCTGGCCTTAGTCATGAAAACATTGACAATTTACAAAATGTTGACAATTCGCCAAATTTGCTTTTTGCATTGTGAAGCTTGTGAACATGCTGATCTTACCCTTTGGAGATTCCTTTCATCATTCTTGCAAAGTTGATTCTGCAGAGCTACTCTGCTATGCTATGCTAGATGGCATAACATAGCAATTGACGTGACGTACTTTTCACGAAGTTTGTCATTTATCTGTGGAAGGAGCCATCGCCAAAAGGCTTGGAGTTAGGTTATGGAACTAATTTTCTGGATTTTGCTATGTTGTGCTATGTTGTGTAGCATAACATACCATAGCACTTCATTCTACAATCGTTTTCTAAAGCTTGCTACACTACATAGCGAGGCATGGTGTAGCGTAGCAAACTTCGTGACTTAGAAAACTTGTCGAACTATTTCGCGCATCTTGAGCACTGCTAACAACTCCATGCATTGTTTCTAAGTAGGCTTTTTGTTGGGTAAACTACTTAGGTGGGTAGGCAGGATGATCCGTAGATCCTTTTTACACCTAAAGTAGAAAATTTGCCAAACTAGCCAGCCTGAACTTAAAGTGTTCTTCTCCTGAAGAACTGCAAAGGCCTGATGAAGCAAGGATGCCCTAAAATTTTAGGGTGTTTTAAAGGTTTTCTACCAATCCATAATTCATAAGGATTTTTAGAGGTAAATCTTTTTACCAAAACTCTATTAGAGACATAGCAAGTAGTGTTGATTACATTAGCTCAAAAGTGGCAGGGAAGATCTCAATCATTCAATATAGTCCTCATTTCATATAAGATCCTATTTTTCCTTTTGGCTACACCATTTTCTTAAGGAGTTCTTGTAGCAAAAAATTGATGGAGTATGTTGTTCATATGACAAAATTGCTCAAACTTAGCATTCTTGAATTTTCCTCCATTGTCACTCTTGATGGCTTTAATACCATAAACTTTTTCTTTCTAAATCTGATTACAAATTCTTAAGAAATGATCAAATACCTCATCCTTGCAATATAAAAGGCAACCCAAGTAAAATGAGAGTAATTATCAAAAATAGTTAGAGAGTACCTTTTCTTTTCCAAACTAAATGTTTGAGAAGGGCCAAGCATATTCATGTGAAGCAAATCTTAATGACAAGATGTAGATATGTAATTTTTCTTACCAAACCTTACCCTTGCATGTTTTCCTTTCTGGCATTCTTCACAAGTGTTCAAATTAAAGTCTTTGAGTTTGGACAATCCATGAACCATTTCCTTTGTTACAAGAGTCTAAATAATTTCTTTGTTTATGTTGCCTAGCTTCATATGCCACAAATAGGAATCATTTGCATTACTAATCAAGCGCTTAGATTCAAGCTTAGGATTCTCTGCAAACATAGTGGTGTAACTATTTTCCTCTCTATTTTCTTCTATCATAATGTTTTTAGTGGCTAAGTCTTGTATTCTACAAGTTTCTTTAGAAAATGTAACATTCAAATTTGAATCACAAAGTTTACTAAAACTAAAAAGATTATGTTTTAAGCCTTTAACAAAGAAAACCTTATTTATAGTTGGTTTTCCTTTACTTTTTCCTCCTATGGCACTAATACTTGTTATTGGAGCCTTCATGTCATCTCCAAATGTGAGAGTTCCATAATGTTATTCTATGAAGTGGGTAAATTAGGTTTTATCTCCTATCATGTGTCTTTAACATATGCTATTAATATACCACATCCTTATATTAGAATTAGAGAGAGCTACTTGAGGCATCATATTCTTTTCACGCTTTCTCTCGTTTTGTTTCCAAACCTACAATATACCTTTTCTAGATTGGTTTTGCAAGGACTAAGTGTACTATTTTATCCAAAGATAGCAATATGCTTGAACATATCTAGAGTTTTCATTAAAGAAACAATTTAAAGTTTGAGGTTTTGATGTGTTACCAAACTTGGATCAATTTTTGTGACATCTCATCCTTGGATGTCATGGAAAACATCAAATATACATTATATTAGACATTATGGATAAGAAGAAAATATACCAAACATTAAATATATGTAACATTTAACATTTGTGTAAAGAAAATAATAGAGAGTGTGTAAAAAGAGAGAAAAGAATGCTTTATTGATATGGAATAGTGTATCGAGATCATGATCTAAGACTATTCCTTGAGATTTTATTCCTTCGACATCTATCCCTTAGAGGCATTCTAGCACTACCACCATGGTTAGGCCTATAACTAGCCAAAAGGGATGGCCATTCCACTTCCTATCATTCTTTGCCCAAATCCTATGACTTTCTTGTATCATCTCCATCACTTAATGTTGGCATGACCTCTAACCTTGGGTATAAATGGCTTTGGTCAAACCTCCAAAGGTTACCTCAAGAAACATGTTTGTTATTATGATGTGCCATTTTGGATCTTAATTACAACTACCCATTCGAGTCTTGTTAACATAACTATAACACTTGTTATGAAGAGGCACCATCTTCATTATGCATTAGCATCATTTGAGAATGAAAACATTACATTTTACTTCTATAGGATCTTTCAAACATTCATCCTTTTTCTTTTGGTCTCTAGGCTTCTCTAAAGATTTCTTACTCATCTACTTAATAACCTTGGTTAGTCTTTGAATCTTAGCCTTAAGGTTTGAGTTTTCTTTCTTAAGATAAGAAAACTCATCATTAAGAACTATCCTTCATATTAAAACATAAGCTTTGGAAATAAATAACTTCATTGTAAAATCACCCATACCTTTCTTCAAAGGAAATTTCATTATTTGATCTTTCTATGTTATCTAGATTGTTACAAGTGTTATCAACCTTGCAGTTATAGTCTCTCCTATTCCTTATCAAACATAATGTAAAAGAGGATATCAGACATTTACCTTTACCAAAATGGTATAGGGATTGAATATAGAAATTGATGAAGCATATTAGTGTCCTTGTACAATTTTTCCTAACATTGATTGCTCCTTTCTTGTTCATGTTACTTTATCTATGTTAGATTACCATGCTTTGATACCACTTGAGGATTGAGACCTTAGAATGGGGGTTGAATAAGTTCCATAATTGAAATCAAACCTATCATACAAAACACACCAAAATTTATGTGCTTCCTCAACTTGGATAGTCCACACTTGGAGGGTAGCTTCCTTACACACCTCCAAACCTTGTTTGTTAACAAATGTGAAGAGTTTCACTAGTACAAAATCTCACAACCTCACAAGGTCTCAAGAAGCTAAAAATATGGTTTAGAGGATCCCATAACCTTTACAAAATTAAGCACCACTTCAAAGTGTCTTGGCACTACAAAAGAACTCAATCTTGCAAGAACCCAACAAGCTTGGTATGGATTCCTTCTCATAAGAAGCACATCAACCTCACAAGACAACAAAGAGAGAAAGAAAGATAGGTAATGAGTGTAACTCAAATTATAGATCCTTGTACTTTGAAACCTAGTAGTACAAAAAATCTAGCAAATGATGTAGTATTGAAGTACACAAGTAAACCAACATAAAATATACAATGATAGCTTTAATGTTAACAATGCTTGCATAATTCTCAAGAATTGGATATCTTCTTATAGTTTTGGAGTTTCTAAAAATACCGTAGAATTCACTCAACAACGACCCAATAGCTAGTGTAGATATCTTCTTCAAAGTTGGGATGTCTACCAGAGTTCTACCTCAATCCTATAGAGACATCTCCTTGGAGAATGGGACATCTCTTGGGAGATGCTTACTCGACAAAGGAGACATCTATTGTTTCTTGAAGATGTCTTCCTATAATTTTCTTATTCTTAGCTAAGACATCTACCATTTCTTAGGGATGTCTCCTCAACTATTGAGTTCTAGTTTGTAAGGCTTTCTCTTGTTGATTTGGCTTTTTCTAATCCTTAGAGAATCTTCATTTGGTTTGTAGTCTTTGTTTTCAGTTTGTGCTCATTCATGTTCTCAAGTCAACTCATTAGTTCTTCACTTTGTTAATTTTTTATAGATCTCTATTTCCTTGAGTTGTTAGTCCTAATGTGGAGTTCTTGTTCATGTCTTGTACACACATCATCCACAACAAACATTCTTTGTTTTTCATTTTCCTTAATGTTTTGGCATACCAAAAGGTTAACATATAAAACACATGATTTAAAAGTAATTTTAGCTACTACATAAGCTTATCTGGATGAAATAAAAACATTTATATAAATTGGAAGAACTATTTTATATTTAAAGATCATGTGAAAATTATAAAATTATAGCTATGTCATAAAATAGAAGTAAATAATAGATAGTTTCTAAAATAAGAACATGAATTGTAGAAGCCATTAAGGAAACCAAAGCTTACTCTATGAATTTATTGAAACTATAGCTCAAGTACATTTGAATTTGTAGGTCATGAAAACTCAAGAAGCATCCAAGGAAGAAATAGGAAACAAATTTTCAAGCTTCATGTCAAAGAATTTAGCTCTAATAAAAGCTAAAGAAGACATTGGAACCACATAAGGAAGATACATATTGGAATGATGATGGTTCTATCTGAAAATAGCAAGTGACATTCACATCTAGAAGGCTTGTAATGGATGATTTCATTACGTAGTAAGTACAAGACAAGGACAGTTAAAGGCTAGTTAGTTTACTTTTGATATATAGAGCATAAAGCTAAGAATAAAACTATATGCATTAGAAATTTCTTATAGCTAAAAGCAACTAGTAATCAATTAGACAAGGAAGCTCATAGCCTTGTCAAATAAAGAAAGAAATAGTTAACTAAAATTTTTCTATCGGCTAACTAAAAAAAATAAAAATTTGTTGAATTGAGACTTTTAAAGTAACATATTAGATATTATTTGACAGAAAGAGATCATAATAAAAGACTAAAAGATTCATTATTCTAATAATGATATTTTAAACTACATTTTGAATTTTTAATTTTTCTTTCTTTCAGTTACTTTTCTTATGACATCCCATTCCCAAATGTTGTAGCAAATGTCAAATATACCTTATATTAGACATTATTTATAAGAAGATCATGTATCCAATGTCAAATATGTGCAACATTTAACATTATGCATAAAATTAATAGGGAAAATGAAAAAATGAAAATGCAAAAGGAAAAAACAGAAAAGAATGTTTTATTAATATGGAATAATGTACTTTTGGTTAGGTTATAGGTGTTCCTTGCGATTATCTTCCTTTAACATCTATCCCTTAGATGGTATCCAACACTACCACCATGGTTAGGCCTATCTTCGACCAAAAGGGATGACCAGCCACCTTCCTATCCTACTTCACCTAGCTCTTCTTACTCACATTTACTACCTTTCTAACTCCATGTTAATATGGCCTCTAATGCCTAGGTATAAATACCTTAGGTAAAATCCGCAAAGGTAATCTTATTATTACAACACATTCTTTTGGATCTTACTTGTAACTTTTCCTTTGGGGTCTTAGTATAATAAATAAAATATCATCTTCATTATGCAATGACACCATTTAGAAATGGAAACATGAAAATATACCCCCCTTAGGTTTTGTACATTCTCAAACAAATCCATGTTCATAAGCTTTTTTTAGCTCTAATATCTTTTTCATTCTTTAATGCTCCAATGATTTGATTTCTCATTTCACTTAAAATTATATATTCTAATGTATTCTTACATATTCTACAAATAAAATAAAGTGAAAATAGTATATGGGAACTAAATATTATTTTATCAATACTTACCTTATTCTCTAAGATAATAAAAAGAGGCAAACTAAAGGTCTATCAACCATCAATAAAATGTCCTAACTAGGGTCACACAAAGTGTAACTTATATCTAGTTATGCAAGTGAATGTAGGATAAATCCTTAATTCCAACTTGCATTACCTTAAGATATTTTACTTACCAAATTAAAATATAAATTAAAAAATAGGAAGATTATCAATACAAGTAATGTTAAGATACTTCCTAACCTTGATCAACCTAGGGAATTAATTGAAGTAATTATAGTTCTATCATAAGAGGTATATGATCGTATGTTCTTGTTTAGGACAACAAGGCTTGATCTTGCTTCTTATCAACTTCGTCTTTTGAAATGAAAAATAGTAGCTTTGTAACTTGGAAGAATTGAACATCATACCAAACATTGTCTAGGGTCTTAATGAAGAATGATTTTGACCCATCTTCATTAGTAATGATAGTGTAATTGATGAACTATGATTCTTGATGAGTGCCATTCATTAACATTATCTATTCTTGATGGGAGTGGAATATGCATTGGTCAATGGAATCACATGTTGAATTGATGGGAACATATTCTTTAGATTGGATTTCTCTTACAATAATTCTTATACATACCTATATTTTAGGAATTGAAAAATACCACTTCCAACTTTTACATTAATGTATCCATAGAGGATGAATGACACTAGATTAATATCATTAGGAAATAACTTATTCTTCAATATTTCTTCTCTTTAATGAATCAAGTATGTCACTTAGCAATGTATGGCATCTGAACATATTAATTTCATAATTAAATATGTGTTAACCATACATACATGTGTTTTTAACTTGGACCTTGATCATTCTTTCTTTTCCATGATTTGAAATTATAGGATTTCAAAAATCCTAATCTACTAATATCCATTAAAATATTTTTGCTAATTCAAACATGGATTCTTTATAAAATATTGCACAATCATCCATGTTGTAATTTTTACAATAAGCTAATCTATATGACTTGAAGCTTGAACTTCCACAAGAATTGTTTTCTTGTAAATATGTTTGTATCATATCTTTTCCAAATTCATCTAGAATTGATATAAGAAACTCCATGGTAAGACTTCTTATAGGCATAAGAAATTGCCATCTAATATTTTAATATGGGTATCAATAATTATGTTAATCTAAGGTCTATGATAAACATAGTGGATGTTGTCTTTCACTAGGATCTTGCCATAATGTTGCATGTTGAAACTTTCATTCTTAGTCTTGGACTTTCTCCTAGGTTATTTCTCCTCATGTGCATCAAGCACCTTGTTAGAACAAGATTATGATTCTCCATGATGGTTAATATCTACTACATGATCTATTTATAGGATGAATTAGTATACATCTTCATGGTCATCCTAGTTCATCAACTAATGCTTCATTTAATTTTGGGTTAGTAACAACTAGATACATTACTTAGACTCTTAATGATCTTTGTACCCCATTTAGACACTAACTCTGGAACTGTAACTAATGACACAATAGGGGTTATTAATCTAAGACTAACTAACTATCAACATAGACTAATCATCTATTCCTAACTTCTAAGATGGCAAAAGAAGTTAGATCTGTTAATCCCAATAATTTAATTATTAGGCATGGTTAGTTGTTCTAAGTTATGGTCTCTTAATATATGGTTTAAGATATCACCTAATTTTTGATATCCAAATGATTAATATGACCTCACCATTATGTCCAAAAGGTTGAAATATGTTAGAAATGACTATTTATATATTAGATATGGACATCATATGCTCAAATTATGCTAAAATAAGTCTTCAAGGGTCTTGATCCATCATGTTGGGAAAGGCATAAAAAGTAAATTTTAGAGCTCTATGAGGCTAATCTAACTTCATCATTACATATGAAAGGTAAAAATATAATGGAAATAACTCTTTATTCATCAAAAAATATTTTCAAAATTAAAAGTTATAATTTCTAATGTTAAGAACTTTGGGGACAAAAAATTAGACTTCTTGAGAGGCTACCCATCCCAATACTACTCTAGGAAAAGCATGCTTAATAATGAAATTTTTAATCCACTTTTTGTTAAAATGTCAATTTGAAATTATTATAAAATTTTTCTTCTTAAATTTTTTCCTTAAATTTTAATGTCAAAGTTTTCATTATATAATGGTTTTAAAAATTTCCATCAATTAATGAAATGTTTTTCATCAACTAATGATAAATTTTTAATGGCTGAAGCTACTGAAGAAGGTAAGTGTTTTCAACATTTGTAGTGTTTTTGAGCTATAAGAGGAGGCAAATTGTTTTAGCATTGTCATTTTCCAAAGAAGGTAAATTTTTATAGTGCCAATGATGGCCATCAGCTACCAAAGGAGGTAGCTTTTTGAGCACCACTAGTGTGTATCAACTACTAGAACAGATATGTTTTAATGAAATTGAAGGCAACTAGGGAAGGTAAGTTTTCTTGGTACTAATGGTATTTATGGATATTATGAGCTATCAAAAATTCTAGCAAGCTTTCTAGTGTAGGTAGAGGCTGGGGTGGAGGTAATGGATTCAAAGGTAGCTACAAAAATGACATGCATTATGGTAAGGAAAATAGAGGTAAATGTAGAGTATGGTGTAGAATTTAGTCTATAGGATGATGGATAGTATCATATCAAGATGGTAAACAGTGGAAGACAATGTGTCATGGGCAGCAAGGTTGTGGCAAGGCAACTATAGGAGTTCATGGTAGTAGAAGGATGTGATGGTGCTAAGGTAAGATAGAAGTGCAATTGTAATTAGGTAATAGCATGAAATCCTAAATTGGTCCTTTATTCCATCAACACTACAACCTAGACAATTGCAACATAGCACAACTAGGCCTTGTGGCCCTATAGTACTATGGCATGACTAGCCGATATCATAGTTGGTAATAATGGGTGGCCTTAACCTTTTAGGGTTAGGGATAGGACCTAAGATCAAATATTGTGTATGTGTGTGTGTGTGTATTAAATTTTAATATTCAAACCATAAACATAGATATAGACATTTAATAATAACCATCTAACAACTTACTTTACTTGTTAGTAGAGTGAGATCTAAAAGTTACTCTTGGATAAAATGGGTTTATGGGCTCAATTCCTAGTTTCAAAAATTTGATATTATGTTTTTTTTAAAATTTTTAATATTATCTTATTCCACCTTGTCCTGGTGGTTGACTTGGTTTCATGGATGATGGGGTATGAGTTTTCATTGGATAAGGGAAGGTTTTGGGTTTATTTTATGATACTAAAATTTTTGATTTTTTTTTGAAAAATTTAATTCAATAATTAAATAATTATTTTTATACCACATGCATAATGAGAAACTTTAAATATTGATATCTCTCAAACCGTAAGTCCTACTAGGAAAAAATTTATATTCTTGAAATTGTCTCAATGAGTACTGCATATTAAACATTTTTCCAAGGTCCAAAAACTAATTTGTATTATTAGGATTTGAAATGACCAAAATAGCTTTTTTATGAAATTAACATTACTAGGCTGACATATGGGTGAAATGTAAATTTCTAGATTTCTTGTATTTAATTATAAATGATATACCAATCCTTAGATAAGAATATAATAGTTTTACCTTATAATTTTATAAGCAGGACATTAGAACATTAACTACCGTGTGTTGGTTTCCCTATGAGTCTCATAATAATAATCCTTATGAGTTCGATAGAGATAAAATAATCTAATGTTTAGGTTTACCTCTTTAAACTTCCTAATACATAGATCTTAGATAAGATGAATAATACCAAGTTACATGGGCTAAGTGTTTATGGGCAATGAGTCTTAGCTTAGGTCAGAGTTACTAATATTTTGGAAGGAACTTGACAAGTCAATTTTTCTTAACCAACAATATCATAATACAATATTGTATCTACGATGTCATTTATTTGATATTGTAGCACAAGCTATGTCATCATATATCTAATATCATGGGATGTGTGCAACCTATAAATACAACACCTAGGCTCATGGATCTGCATAAGTTTTCATTCCACTAGTAGCAAAACTCTTGTAGTTTCATTCTGTAGTTAGCGATAGGTTGTATGGTTGTAGTGTGGTGTTGAGTGATTGTACATATTTATTTGAGTGAATTGTTCTTGGACATAGTTTATGATCAAGAATAAAGATTGAGATTTCTTATCATCATTGTAGCATCCACTTAGTTTCCTTATTTTCACTTAGAATAAATTTTCCTATTTTCCTAGTTAATCATATACTTTAGAAGCATTTTAGTTTACATGTTAAATGTAGGAGGTATGGATATGTCTGATTTTGAGTGCTAAGTGTAGTTATCTAGTAACCCAGTGGTGGCATTACTTGATTCTCTCAATAATAATACCACTTGGTAATCCTAGTGATAACTACATGAGTCCAAGGCATGTACGATAGACTAGGACCTAATATGCATCATATTAAGCTAAGTAACATTTACTTTCTTGAAATTCCTTAAACTTAGGATTATAAAATTTTTTCATTTCATCATGTTTACTAGGAGAAAGAATGGCCAAACAACATCAACTATCATATACCTCATGGTGAACTAAACCATACACATGGATTTCAATAGCTCCTTGTGGAAAGACAACAATCTCAAACTTAAAATATTGCTAGCATATTAACATTGCCTCATCCATTAATTATGATATGGTCACATGTGAATGCCCGTGACTTGTATGGTTGGGTGTTGGATTACTCCATCACTCATCACAGGCACCATTGCTGAGTACAAGTCAATGCATGCTGAGTAATTGATTTTATAAAGTTCATTGTATGAAGAACCCAAAGTTAAAATTTATATTCTTCTAATAACTCTAAATTAAGCACACTTAACTAAACATGTTAACCCACAACATGGTTTCAAACAAAGATACATCATCATGTGCTAAAGAGACAAAAAGGATCAATGAAAAAATCAGTGATGAAGAAGAATGGAATATACCAATGTATGCAAGGATCTCTTATGCTCATCATGATCCTTATTATCCTAATTTTACTTCACCTTTTACCAATATGGGCAACTAAGGTGGAGAGATCTTCAAGGTAACATTGTTCTACCTCTAAAGCACTCAACACCCATCATGCTTTAGATGACTCTAAGGAATATGAATCTAAGTAAATCACTTAATGGGTATCATGTGACCAAACACATGACATAGCCCTATCAACCCACTAAGGAGAAAGTCAGGAGAGATGCTTTCATGGAGATTAAACATGTCCATGATAAATGAAAGAAAGTCAACACTTCTATTTTCTTAGAAGATATTGATGATGATGCATTCATTGTGAGCAACTCCACCAAAATCATGAGGTCCATTGACAAACACCTATCATCTGATTGGAGGAACCTGTCAAAGTTCAACCATATTCCACCCTAGTAGAGACACCTAAGAGGGAGGCTACTAACTCAAAATATAAGTAGGACTTAAGGCCAATATTCTCTACTAGATCCTATAAAGAAAAATACAAAAATCATGAAAGAAGGATAGGCCAACATCATTCTCCTACTACCTCATCCTTATCCCTATGATCATTAGTGGACTCTAATAGGAGGAGTTCTAAGGCACCTATATCATGATAGAAATGAGAGAATAACTAATGATCACTATGACTATCACCCAAGGAATTCAGATGAGGAAGATGAAGATTATGAATGAAGAAGATGTAGGGATGAAAAGAAGATTGAGAGTGACATGAGCACTGAAGAGGGTTTCATCACAATAGAGCTAATGAGCCTAATTATAATGATGAACCCCTATTAGCTATTTAGAGCATGATCAACATTAGGGAAGCTATGTATACTTCAACCAAGCATGTTAGGATTAGCTATATCAAATGGCTAGATATGAATAACATGCCCATATTTGAGGGTGATTATAATCTTGGTCCTTAACACCACCTTCAAGCATTCCATGATGCATGCATCCTACAAAATATTAAAAGTGATTGGCAAAAATTGAAGTTGTTCCCATGGATATTCATGAAATAAGTTGAGAGCTCATATACATCACTTGAACTAGAATCAATCAGAAGATGTAGTACCATGCTAGAGCTCTTCAGTGATAAACATAAAAATTATTAATGAGTGTTCAATTTGCAAAAAAAAATCTATGGATGGAAGAAATGGATCCATTAATCCCTTGATGTAGTAATGATCAAGTATTATTCACAACTACAAAAATGCCTAGGCCATCAATTCTCACAAGGGGAATAGCTAAGGCACATTGTAGATGGATTACAAAATAAGACCAAAGAGATCCTTGAGGTTTATGATTAAGGAAAATTATTAGAGATATCTACACATTGTATATAGAGATTGATTAATCAAGTAGCAAAGGAAGAAGCTGATGTTAAAAAAAAGAGAATCAATGAAAGAATATAACAAATACTCATCTATCAGGAAAATAGATGTAACAATTTGTGATAACCAAAAGGAAGAAACCTTGGATTAGGTAATTTGGAAAAATACTCTAGCAATTTAGAAATTTGTAACTAACATCACAACAACGGTAGAGAAAATGTGGAACTTAGTTAATGAAAAATTTGCAACAACATTGAAGATTATGAAAGAGAAAATAGAGTAAGCCTTTGGAAAAGGAAAGGGCAAGAAAATGAAAAGAGATTTGGGATGAAAAGACAAAGTAGCTTTAGTGGCTGAGTGTTTAGAAAAAAGCTCCAAAGATGAGGAAAGATGTGCCATATGTCAATATGAACATCCCAAGGGATGTTATATAGTAATGGCACACTTATAAGAAATAGAGGCACATGCACTTAACCCTAGATTTGTCAAGAAGTAGATGCCCAAAAGATTACCTTATCCTCAAAGTAACTATAGGCAAAGCTTCCAACCCACATAATATCCCAGGGAAGCTTTACTAGAATCACAAGAGCAATACTATCAATAAGGGCAACAACCCCAATCATCAGCCATGCCACCACCATGCGAAAAATATCCATACTAGTAGCTAGATCCATATGGATACTTTCTGCAATGCCCACTCTCTACTGGAAATGCTATTATTCAAACTCCACAATATCATCCAATTAATTACCACATGCCAACATGAACAAGGACATACTCCAATCTATATAGGCATCCACAAGCAACTAATTTATCAAATCAAACTCCTCATTTTTTTCCATCAATGGTACCATCCACTATGCAAGGGGAATTTCCATCACAACCGTAGTAAAGAAAAGTTACAAGGAAAATGAATATACAAATATAAATTCATACATTGGATATTCTTACCATGGTGATATTGATATTCTCTATTATTATGCGTGGATAGAAAAGTGAAGAACCCAGTGGGAACAAAAAGGGTGTGATATTAAGGGGATTTGTGGATTCTCTTGGATTACTACTATGAGTTCTATCCTATTTCTTAGGCTATATTATATCTTGTAGATCTAAAAAAATTTGAAGTAATAGTACAATTAGTGTTGCCTTACCATGCAACTAGAAAGACATGTTACCCATGCCTAACATAGTCCTCTAGTAAGGTTGACATAGTTAAAAATAAAATATATGGACAAGAATAAATTTTTGGAGGTTCCATTGGAAAGACATGTTATCCATGCCTAAATGTAGGTGGCTTTTTAGGAATATAAAAAGTTATAAAATGTGCAATGAATAAAATTCTCCCTTGTCCAATAGGCCTAGTGATGATACTCCTTGCAACAATAGTAGTCTTATAGTTGTAACTCCAAGAGATAAAACAATGCTATGTCATTGGAATGTTGTCTAGACTTGGTTTGAATATTTAATAGAATGGCTAATGTTTACTTTAACCACTAATAAAACACAAGAATTCATTATGCTTATGTTAAGACAACTCACATCTCGATTTCTGCAATCCCTTCTACAACCATGTCATCTTACTTAGCCCACTTGTGTAACTATTGTATATTATACTTAGCAAGTGATTCCACATCATCTTGAGCCTTCCAAAAATAATAAATGTTAATAAAAACTTCCCTTACCAATTCAATACATCTATTCATTCATCAAGAATTCACACCCATTTCTTATCCATTCAAAATACTTAATGAACTTCCATAGCTCGAGATTCCTTCTTTATTCACTTTCTATGCCAAATTATTAAAACATATGCATCATATCCATCCCAAGACCCTCAATATATGATTCATATTTTTCATACATTACAATTGACTCATTTTCTAAAAGAAAAATCAGTGAAAATTTTGAAATTTTTTAGTGTAATATCATAGTTCCAATACCAGATCACCTCTAATATCATATCTTTGATATCAAATCTATGATATTGAGCATTAACAAAACTATATATAGTAAAGGGAACTTAGAAAAATTTTCATTTCTCACTTTTGAATCTAAAGAGATTTTTTGCCATTTTTTTCTTCTAAACTAATTGTTTCGACCTCCTAAACTTCAAATGTTTATAACTCCACCCTCAAAGATTTGATTTTCATAATTCTTGAACCTTGTTGATCACAAAACTCTCAAATTAGTTGTAGGGGATACTTAGAATGACATCACTGAAATTTGAGTCAAAATTCTCTAATGCTTGGAAGGCATTTTAAGGGTAATTATGAAAGGAAAAATGAAATTTTTTAACAAAAATCAAACACACTAAATCTAGAAACACTTAAATAATCCTCTTAATGAAATATACCAACCAATATATAACATAAATAAGAGAAAAATGGATAACTATGATGGATTATAAGGAAACTAACATCTAAAGGGTTCCTTTTAAAAGATTTTTCTATCTTTATAATCATAACAACCTAAGAACTTGATCTAGTAAAAGGTATGAGTAAGGAATGAGTTATTAAGAATTGGAGTAAGCATTTTAATAATTTTAAAACCCTTGGTTATTACAAATGGTCCTAAAAAGAGATGCAACATGAGAGCCTTCATAACTATCAAGTAAAAGGAAAAGAGGTCATAGATGAGGCCGAATGGGAGAATAGGCCCCACAAGCACAACATGCAAAGTAGGAAGATCAATCTTTTAGTCTCCATCAAGAAATTCCTACTATAGGAAACTCAACCCAAGTATAGGTAGAACATCCACAAGCACCAACACAAGGACAATGCCTCACACTATCACTAGATTGCCTCCAAGCCATCAAGCAAAAAATGATTATGTCCAGTATGATTGTAGAGCTCAACTTTGGTCCATTCCTAGAATTTGCTCCAAAAATAGTGAACATGTAACTTCAAGCATCACCATTATGGCCTACACTCACAAATAATAAGGAAAGGTATTTGGAAAAGACATATCAATTCTGGCATAACAAAGGAGAAGATGCAATAGTTTACATCGAGGGAGTCTCAATATCCTATTTTATAAAGATGATAGCTAAATCACTCAATGTGCCTAATGAAGGAGAAAAATTAGCACAACTTTCCACTAGATGAGATACAGATATAAGAAAACTATATTGTAAAGAGAATATGGAAAATATGACAAAAATTACAATGAACCAACTCTTGAAGAGAGAATTTACATCAAAATTGGCACATATCACCTATTTTCCACAAAAATATTGAACACAAAATCAACATATGTGGCAAGAGGAAGTGTGATTTTAATTAAAAAATTTAATATAAACATCATACACCTCTATTTCCTTGAGATAAAATAGTGTTTTCAGAAAAATAATATAGGGAAGCTAATACTTCCATTTCCTTACCTCATCAAAAAGTTTTGCAAACATGCTAAAATCCTAGGGTACACTAATGACATCCCTAAAAGGGCTCATAACACTTTCTATGCTAAAATTCATAAGTTGGTACCACCAAAGAAGGACTAGGCAGATAGAAAAATAAATTTTTGGGAAACTAGTCAAACTACTATGTAACAATAGCAAGTAGGACCTAGTGGTCAGCAGCAAGAGCAACAATAACAACAAGTTCCACTATCATCATTCCAAGACTATAGGGCATCAATTAGTCATCTATACCAAATTGTAGAGACCATCAATTGGGAAACATGTGAAGAGATCAATCTATATAAAGTCATTGGCAATGCCATCCAACCCATTATTTCCATAGATCCTCTTAGTGGATAAATTTTAGTATAGTTGGGAGGAGAAGACCAATGGTCACATTAACTTTATGTAAAAACTACATTATTTCAAGTGGTGCTAAGAATTGGTGAAGAAGCCATGATTATGATTATGCAGTAAGAGCCATAGAAGTGATCATAGATCACATAAAGTAATCATTAAATGTACCTATTGTACCAAAAACTAATCTTTTTAAGGCTAGAGATGCTCAAATTCTAGTTGGTACCTCAATGACTCCTATAGATCATGAGGACATGTTGGAATGACTGCTTTAAATTGGGAGAGTCATGAAAAATATTTTTTTTATTCCAAGTGATGTCGCTACAATGTAGTTAGAACTAATTGTAACCAAAGGGATGCTGGTCATGGAAGAGACTATGTAAGAGCATGTAAAAAATAAAGTTCACATATTATAAGCAGAGCTAAAAACCCTAAGGGTTGAATGGAGAGATCCTACTCAATTTTTTTCACCTGACTAGTTAGCGTAGTTCAGAATAGAATAGATTAATCAACTCATGGAGCATAATAAGTAGATGGAGAATGAAAAGGATATAAGCCATTTGGAATTCCTTAGTAGTAGAAGCATAGACATACATGCATGCTAAGGCACTCACCATAATATAGGAAGAAAACAAGTAATCATTGCAGACAATGCCAAGTTGACCAATGTGGAAAAGAAAAAAAAAACATTCTTAAAAGAGAGCATCCATCAAATAAGAGAACAATTGATGAGGGTTATCTAGGATATGAGCTATCTAGCATGAGAAAACAAAATCCTCTCAATGAAGAAGGTACACATCATTTGATAGAAATTAGCTATTAAAATAAGTGCATGGAAAAATAAGGTAAAAAGGCATGAAAGGCTTAAACAATACTTCTACAACCAAGTGGGAAAGTACAAATAGATCAATGAGAAGGAAATCCAATGGTAAATGTGGATCATTAAACTTAGAAGAATATTATGAATAAGTTCCCCAAATAAAAAAATTTTGACATAAAGCACAGACTAATTTTAATGCAGTTCCCCAACTTGGGTAGTCCACCCTTAGAGGGTAGCTCACAAGCACATCTCTAGACTTTATTCCTTCCAAAATGTGGTTTGAAGGATATTGCATCCTATACAAGTTCTAAAGGTACACTCTCAAGTGATTTGATGCTAAAAATTCACTCAACCCTGCAAGATCCCAACAAGCTTAGAATGTGGTATTAAGGATCTGACTACCTTTACAACTTTGAGCTTCACTCTAGAGTTTTGTGGCACTACACCAACACTCAATCCCATAGGATCTCGACAAGCTCAAATAAGATGCCTTCCCACAAGAAGCAAATTAACCATTCAAGATAACAAGAGAGAATAATGATTATAAGGGATGAATGAAATCTGGTTTGCTAATCCTTGTACTTGAGGTAAAACTTACCTTACAATAGAAAACAAATAGAACAATGAGGAGCAACAATGATTACAATGATTCTCAAATGATTACTCAATGATAGTAAAAAAGATTGCACATTTCCCAATGATTATGATGTATTTTTATATCTACTATGTTTTGAAATCCATCTTTGAACTCATGCAACAGCTAGCTAACAATCATGGAAGATGTCTTCTTCATGACTGAGACATCTTTTTGCATCTTGCCTCTATTCTAAGAAGATAACTTTGTCTAGGGAAAGACATATTTCTAAAGCTAGTCTTCATTTTGGGAAGACATCTTTGTCTAGGAAAAGAAATCTTTGTTTGATGAATGGTGTCTTCTATTTCTTAGAGATGTCTTTGCCTATGCATCCTTCAATTCTACAAAGGCATCTACTATTTTCTTGGAGAGGTCTTTCCTTAACCTTTCATTTCTCTTGAGTTCATTTCTTGTTCATGTTTTGGAGCTTATACAAAGCTTCTTATCTCAATCTAGGTTCTCTTCTTCCAAACACAACAATCACACAACCACACAACAATCTTGTTCTCCATTTTTCTTAACATTTTCACATACCAAAAGGTTCACAATTTTTTCCTTTTTGGTAGTGGCCAAAACTTAAGAAAATTGGTTAGTCTTTTCTAAATACACAATACTAATTCTTCACCTTTTTAGACATAATCAAAAAGGTGAGGCAAGCTCCCCCTAAATAAATGCATAAAAAATGTTTTTTTTTAGTTTCATTTTTTTTGTGTATTTTTTTTAGTGGAATAAAGAACAAAAATAATTACTTGATAGGAGAACATCCTATCCTCATATCTTTTCATAGAAAAGCCAATCAACATTCATCTAGACATTTGCTAAAGTCATTAGCTAGTTGACTCTCTATTCCAATAAATTATAGACTTACATGCCCACATTGGGTATGTTGTCATATAAAGAGATAGCAAGTCTAAATATGTTTAGTATGAGAATGTTGAATAGGATTTTTTGTCATGTTGATGGCACTCTTGTTGTCATAGTAAATGGAAGTTGAGTTTACCTTTACTCCTAAATCTTTAATAGTTACTTTCATTCATAGTAATTGAGCATAATAAGTACTGAATTAGAAGCTACATGTCATAAACTTTGAATTAGAAGTAGTTAAGAGTAGAAAGATGCATCAGTGAATCTAGCTAAGAGAATGACTAACTATTGAGAATTGAGAACCAAGGCCAGGGCATTTAAAGAGGAAAAAAGGTAGTTTATGATGTTGTATGTCAAAGTAAAGAAAATATTCTTGTAGCTGCCATATCCATGGGATGTACCAGATCCATAACACATTATCTAATCACAATGGATGGTGCATGACCCTATAATGGAGGAAGAAAAACTTCAAACATTGCTTAACAGATATAAATTTTAGAAGCTTAATGACAAGGGGAAGTAGCTGATGGAAGAGCCACCACCACTAGGCACAACTTAATCTACATGAAGCTTCTTTAGTTTATGTCTTTTTTTTTATCATATAAATGTGTCTAAGCATTTGTAAAGCACCATTACTACATTTAGTGTCATGTAAATCTAGCTTCCAGTTTTGTAAGGGACTTTATCCTCATTTTCCTTTAACTCAAGGACAAGTTTCTACTCACTTGTGGGGGTATGATAAAGTCAATTTTTCTTAACCAATGATATTGTATCTACGATGTCCTTTATTTTGTATTGTAGCAAAAGGTACATCATTGTATATTTAATATCACAAGATGTGTGTAGCCTATAAATACAACATTTAGGCACATGGATCTACATAATTTTTCATTTCAATAGTAGCAAAACTCTTGCAGTTTCATTCCCTAGTTAGCAATAGAGTGTATGCTTGTAGTGTAGTGTTGAATGATTGTAAGGTTTCTTTATTTGAGTGAATTGTACTTGGACATAGTTCATGATCATAAATAAAGATCAAGATTTCTTATCATCATTGCATCATCCACTTAGTTTTCTAAAGTTTACTTAGAATAATTTTCTATTTTTCTAGTTAATTATTTACTTTACAATCATTTTATTTTGCATGTCAAATGTAAGAAATATGGATGCGATTGGTTTGAAGTGTTAAGTGTAGTTATCTGGTAACCCAATGGTGGCATTGGTTGATTTTCTTAGTAGTACTACTACTTGGTAATCCTAGTGATGACTACATGAGTCCTAGGTGTGTATGGTAGACTAGGACTAGATATCTATTACATTAAGCTAAGCTAGATTTACTTTCTTGCAATTACTTAGACTTAGGATTAGAAAATATTTTCATTTCATCATGTTTGTTAGAAGAAAGAATGGTGAAGAAACATTAAATATCATGTACCTTACAGTGAGCTAAATCATACACATAGATTTCACTAGCTTCATTTGGGAAGACAACAATCTCAAACTTAAACCAATTACTAGCATATTGATATTGCCTCATCCATGGATTATGATCTAGTCACAGTTGAATGCCTATGACTTGTATGGTTAGGTGTTGGATTTCTCCACTACTCATCAAAACTTAATAATAACCTTAATTAATTTTTCTAGCATAACTAAAAGATTGGGAAGAGTAACCTAAACCATTGTATCCTTATCTTACCAACATCTCTTGCAATTTATAATCCTTTGTAAGGTGTAATTATAATCTTGCTACTTGAAGGGATCTATCTAGGACATGATACATGTTCATGGTTCATTTGTAAATATGTGGTCATGATTAATTTTTTCATGAAAAATTATTGAAAGGATATCTTTTGGCTTACATGGATTATCTCAAACATGAGGCACACCTGATGGTGATTTGTAGCTCTCCCTAGGTCATGACTTCATGGTTTTTCCTTGGATTGTAGTTAGCTCTTCAATCTGATTAGCCCATGGATTGTGGTTTTTTCTGATACTAAATATGAAATCCTATTCCTAGATGTCATAGAAAATTTTAAATATATGTAACATTTGACACTATGTGCAAAGAAAAATAACAAGGAAAATGAAAAATGGAAAAAAGAATAATTCAATATATCTAGTCCATGGTTTTCATGTTCCTTAGAATTATCTTCCTTCAATTTCCATCCTTGACTATGCAACACTACCACCATGGTTAGGCCTATCTCCAACCAAAGGGGATGGCTATTAATCTTCTTGTCTCACTTTACTTGGCATCTATTACTCACTTTTGCCAACTTTGCAACTCCATGGTGATATGACCTCTAATGTCCAAGTATAAATGCCTTAGATCAAACCCCCAAATATCAACTCAAGAAACATGTCCATTATTACAACATGCCCTTTTAGGTCTTAGGTATAACTTGCCCTTTAAAGTCTTGTTACAATAAAGAAAAACATTGGTTATGAAGAGACACCTTCTTCATTATGCAATAGCATCATTTTGGAATGGATACATGACACTTCTTCTATATTTTCTAGTTTCAAAAATTACTTTTCTAAATTTTCAAAATCATATAATAGGGTATTTATTCATGAAGTAATTTTAGATAGTAAAAGAATTGCTTAGTTATCTTGACTTTACAAAGAACCAACTAATAAAATTTATATTTATGAAATTATTAGGAAGTTATTTATAATTTGAAAAAATTAAATACTATAAAAGATACCTAGAAACTAAGGTTATATTATGTTAATTCTAATCTATCAAAAATTATAGCAATTCTAGTAATGCAAGCTTGAGAGATGATAACTCAACATTTGTTCTATTTGTAAAGCTAAAATTTTAACTAAATATTTCCATAGATATTACCTTTCAAATAAATCTAATGTCACATCAATTTATTATATGATGAGGAAAAAATTACCTAATCATTTATTATTATTCATTTTGGTAAAAATTGAGGATTCATAACGTTTTTCAAACTATAAAGGTAATTCATGTAAATCAAAATAGATATTATATTGAAATTTTATCTACATATAGCCACCTATTATATATTTCTAATGAAGTTAAAATCACTAAAAAATGTTTTGAAGTTTCTCAAATATTATCAAAATAGTAAATATCCCCAATTCTGAAAGTTCAACTTCCAAGATTAAGTAGATAATGATGAATGATGTCAATGTATGTTGATGAATTAATGATGAAATAGTCAATTTTTCACTAATATTATATTGATGATTTTATGATACAATTTTTCAAGAGGTTCCTTCGATATATATATGTGACAAATAAGGCAAAGTTTACTAAAAATAATATAATATAGTGTTAATGATAAAAAACACTTAAAACTATATATATGTATGTATGTATGTATGTATGTATATGAGTTTGGGCCAAAATAATATTGAAACTACCTATCAATTTGGAAATTTTCTATATTTTATTAAAAATAAACTCTAATTAAAGGATCATCATCTAGAGTTTTAGTGCTCACCCTACTAAGCAAGGTTCTTAGAGCATTGGTAGATGAGTGACGCCTATCCTCTCTGACTAACTATGCTTAGGCTTGAACCTAAGTCTTTGACTAGAGAAACAAGCATCTTACCATCACTCCAACTAATGGTTCCTAAAATAAAATTGTATTCTATAATAAAAATAAAAATGTTATTATCTTTTACTCTAAATAGTCAACTATCCCTCCTTAGAGTGGAAAGAAATTTTCATTCTTTATTTTTAATTTATCCTTTCTTTATCATGCTTTGAATTCATATTAATTCATTTGATCTTATGAGACAAAATATTTTTTGTTACTAAATCAACAACTTACTATTTCGAACTAATGTAGCTGTGTTTGTTAATTCCTTCTTTTACTTCTTCCTTGATAAGATAGTGCATGATCTTAATGTGTTTGGAGTTTTTGCAATGTAAATAGTTCCAGAATAGTTGAATTGTTACTGTATTATAATAATAAAAATTTTTAGGAAGAATAACTTCAAATACTAAGTGTTAGAGAATTTTATTCATCCAAAGTATGTTTTGGAGGCATTTAGCAATGATAATAAATTCTTCTTTACAAGTGGATAAGCTGATGGATGAATTTTTCTTCAATTTTCAATATATTGGATTTCTTCCATGCATAATGAGAGCTCCTAATGTGGATTTTCTATCATCATGATATCCTCATGAATTAGCATTTGAATATGCATAAAGATTATTATATCCTTTACTATATTGGATCTAAAAGTTATAAGTTTCTTTTACATACTTAAGGATATACAAAAGTGCTTACGTGTGACATTGTCTTGGTTCTTACATGAATATAGTTAAGTATGATGTTGTATATTCTAAATGTATTCTAGTGTATTAGAGAAACCAAAGTGATTCAATTATGGTTATATACATGGTTGCATTTGTGAGAGGATTCTTTTCTTTACTAGTTGACTTTAAACTATATAACAAAGAATTGCTGACTAACTTCCCATTCTTTAGATTGAATTTTTCAATGATGAAATTTATATATTTCATGTGATGAATCTTCATTCCATTCTTATCTTAGTTCACTTTAATTTCTAGGAGGTATGTGAGTTCTTCATGATTCTTTATTTTGAATTCAATTTTTGTGTCATTCTTGAAATCAATCTAGAAGCCTTTTATTAGTGACAACAAACATAATGTTATCTACATATAGTTATATGATAATGAATTCATCACCTTTCTTCTTGAAATATAGTATTGGTTGAAACATGCAATTTTGATTACTCATTTTGTTGATATAGTCACCATTTCTCTATAACCAAGCCTTAGGTACTTGCTTTAAGTCATATAGAGCTTTATTAAGTTTGCATACTTTATTCTCTTTACTTTAATAACTCAGCCTTTGGGCTAGTAGATTTATGCTTCTTATTTGATCTATTTATTTATAAATTCTCAATTAACATCCATTTGTTGAACCTTTAGATCTTTTTGTGTTGCTATGCAGAGAATGAGCTTGATGGCTTCAGGACTAGCCACTAGTACAAAGATTTCTTCATAGTCAATGTATTTCTTTTATTTGAATCCTCTTTTCATAAGTCTTAATTTATGTCTTATGACTTCTCATTTATCATTAAAATTTGTTTTATATAGTTACTTACAATAAATAATCTTTTTATCTATTGGTTTGTCCACTAATTCTTGTGTGTTATTTCGTAGGATAACATTGTACTCCTTATCCATTGCTTCTTTATAGACTTTGATTTCTTGACTTCATTGACATTGATTAATTTAGTTGAGACTACTAGATGTGTGATATTTGTAATATTTTAAGATGTTTTAGTTCTTCTTTCAAAATGTTTATCTATCATTTAATTGTGAGGATGATTTCTTTGAACCCAATGTTTTGAACTTTGAAATGTATCTAATTTTTCTAGCTATTTGTAAAAATCACTTTTACTAAACTTTGTCCTATCAAATTTAACATTTCTTGAAACATGTCATTTTTTATTCATTGAATCGTAGCACCTACATTCACTAGCATAAGAATCATAGCCAAGAAAGATGCATTTCTTTCCTTTGATTTTATGTTTGTAAATGAATTGTTTTGGAATCTTTACATATTAACAACACCCAAATATTCTCATATGACTTAGGTTAGAAAATCTGTTGTATATAGCTTTGTACGGAGATTTATCTTCATTTCTTTTTTGGTGATGATTCTATTTCTTCAGAATTAGGTTTATTGATAATGTAGAAATTAATCTTAAAACTTACATTATTTATTCTATTATAGACTTTTTTAACAAATATGAGAGGGTTGGAAAGATTAGGAACAAAATACACATTAGAAATGGTAATTTTTTATCCATTTTTTAATAACTACATCATCTTCTATTCCTTAAATGATTAAGTAATTTCCACTTACAATTTTAAAGTTTTCAAGATTATTTATTTTGTAATTTAGAAGATAATTTTTGAAGGATTTCATATGATTGGATGATCCACTAGCTATAATCCATGAATCTTACTTTATTTTTTTTAATGGGATTGAATGTTACATAATTATTTGGATCTTCTTCTTAAGTATGCTTTTGAGATGATGATGAATTATCTTGTACTATTTGTGAAGTTTGTCCATACATTGTTTCAAAAACAATTCTAGTACATCATTGTTCAATGGTATGAACCTTTTTTTCTAGAAGTTCTAATATGATATTAAGTCTTGATGTTTTCTTTGTATTCTAGATTGATTCCATTTGACTATTCCTCTACCTAAATCTCTTCCTTTTCCTCTTGTATTCTATTCATCATTTTTTTTCTATGTTTGTTTCTCAATCTCTATTTTGATAATTAAATATTTCTCTTCCCATGAATGCTCCTTGTCTATCTCTTCTTCTTTTATTAGTTTTGTAGGCTTGATCATCTTCACTAGATGATGAGCCACGCAAAATTCGATGCTGCATACCATTAATCTTTATCTTTGTTTCTTTTATTGTAGAAATTTTCACCTCATCTATGACTGACTTGTGAGTCATATCCCATGGAGGAAAAGTTCCAAAATCAAAGAATCATTAGGATAATAAATGGCTAGAATCAAATCCAAAAAAATTCCACACTTATGCTTATCACTCATAAGTAAAATTATGAACCTTTATCCTAACTTCTAATCACAAGTTCAAGAATAAATATTTATAATTAAATCAATTTTGAGTCAAAGTTACAATCATAGATGATGATGAGAATTACAAGGAAGCCTTCACCTAAATTGTGATTCTGCCTTGTTTTCTAGATAATGCAACAACCTCAATAGCCCAACACTGGACTCTAATGGATTATGTCTACCACAAGGTTTCAAAAAATTCTCACTTAATAATTCCTCAAAGAAATTAAACTTCAACTTGATGTGGTTTTTGCTTGGGAATCAATTCTATACTTTCTCTTTTTATGTATACATATTTCTTTTTTTATCTATCTATCTATCCTCTTTGAATCTTGGTCATGTATTTCTAATCTAAGGGTATCTAAAATGAAATATGGAATAATTAATCCTTATTATAGGCATCAATGTCAATCTATATCTACTCTATCAATTTCCATTGTAGCCTCAATCTTTTGTGAGCATCGTCGCAAGTTGCTTGTCTTTATTTTGATTGATATCTAGATTTTCTCCTCGTAGTCAATCCATGATATTGATCCTTATCACTATCATGATTTGGATTGATTTTTTATGTATTAATCCTTATTGCTATTGTGATTACCTGCAATAGCCAAAATGAACAACATTAGTTCATATCAATCTCAATAGCAAAAATTGATGATTTTCAATGTCATATGATAAAAAAATAAAAATACTTTATCCATTACTATGCAACATAAAACATTTTATGGGGTTCAACACTAGACTATTTATTATTCTTTGTAATTTTTAGCATTTTTAATTAAACAACTAATTCATTGATACTATGCATGTTGAAGTTTTCCACCATGTTTTCAAATCTTGGATCTATGTGGAGAGCTTCAATAACTTGTTGAACCTTTTGTCTATTTGTATATTGATAGCCATATTCATCTCCTTTTTGTTGAACACTTTCATTTATGTCAATTTCCAATGTATTGGATTTTTATTTGTATATTCATTGATACAATTGTTAATTTTCCAACCTTTTTTCCTTTCCTAACTAGATATTGACCCATACTTATTTGACAATATTTTGAAGAATATATCTACTATAAATAACTATGAAATACTAGCCAATATCATCATGAGATCCAAATTATTATTCTTCTTCTTTGTTTTATATTCTTTGATTTGTAATATAGTGAAATCTTCAAAAGCATGAACAAATTTAGAACGTGTTCCAAATATTTTGCAACAGTCATTATGTTCAAGTAAGTATTTCATCATTCTCATTCATAGGCTAAAATATTTAGATTCATCAAAGATGATGGAGCATCTAACTATGTCTCTTGTGATTATTTTTGTAGATAAAGTTGGTGCTCTATTACCAAGTGAAGTAATTTTATATAATGAAAGAATTGCTTTGTTATCTTAACTTCATAAATAAATAGATCATAAAATTTATATTTTCAGAATTATTATAAAGATCTCCATAATTTGGAAACTATAAGTACTATAAACCATATTCAAAACCTAAGGTTATTTTATATTCTTTTTAATCTATCAAAAATTATAGCAATTCTAGTAGGGCAAATTTGAAAGATGATAACTTAACAATTCTTAACTATACTATGGTAAAATTTTAACTGACCTTATCATAGATATTATATTTTAAATAAATATAATATTTTATTAAATTATTATCTAATGAAGGACAAATGATCTAATCATTAATTGTCATTCCTACATGTAAAAATTCAGGATTCAAAAAATTTGCAAAACTATGGAGCTAATTTCTTGCACACCATAATAGATATTGAACTAAAATTTTAGTTACATATATCCACCTATTCCATATTTCTAATATATCTATAATTAGTAAAATAATATTGTGAAATGATTAAGATATAATTGAAATAGTAAATGTCCCAAATTCTAATTGTTCAACTTCCAAGATTGAGTAAATAATTATGAATGATATTGATGTATGTTGATGCATTTATGAATTAATGAAAGATTAATGAATTGATTATGAAATAGTGAAATTCTTTCTAAAATTATGTTCATGATTTCATGATATAAATTATCAGGATATTCCTTTAATATATATATGTAAGTAGGGTAAAGTTTACTAAAAATAATACAATACAACCCAATGATAAAAACATTAAAAACTATATATGTGTCTATGTATGTGGATTGGGTTCAAAATAACATTACAACTAACAAGAATTCTAGAAATTTCCATTTTTCAATAACATAAACTCCTATTATATAACAAAAACGAAGAAATTATTGTCTTATACTATTAAAAGTCAATAATCCCTCCTTTGGAGTTTTTATTTTCTTTAGAGATTACAAAGATTTTGCTTACCTTTTCTTCTCTTCTAAATATTGTTAAGAAGATGGCTAGAGAAGAAGAACTATAAAATTATATTGTTAAAATGTTAGATCAAGAAAAATCAATCTCAAAGACATCTATTTAATAGAATTTTTAGTCAATCTTAGTAAACATGAAACATGGTAGGGTTGACAAGATCTTGTTTCTAAAACTACATAAAATATAATTAAAAGGAGCTTATTAGCATGAAAGATTAACATGGTCAAATGATACGTAAGCCAATACAAATAATTCATAGAACCTACATTTGGTTCTACCAATCTCTTTCTCACATAAGATTATTAAAAATAAGATTTGTTAAAACTAATAGTTATAATTAGGATCCATTTTCATAAGAAATCTCTACTTCCACATTAACTAAAAAAAATATGTAGAGAAAGGCTCTTAAAAATATTAGCTATTAGTACCAAAAACCCATTCTATAAGCCTATTCTATAAATTTATGATCAATGGATAGGAACCTATAATAGCTACCACATGACTAAAAAAAAATAGCTTTCGGTTCTAAAGCACTTTAATTCCCATATTGGCAGAAAAAACCCCAAAGTCTAAAACCAAAAGTTAGTTACATCTAGAAATAAACTATCATGTTATATTTTACAAAAAATGCATAGTATATTTAAACAAAGTTATGAGACCCACCAAGATTGAAGTACTAATGATAGAAATAGAGAAAGAATGTTTTAGATAAAGGAATTCTTTAATTAAGATTTTCACATTATCTACATTAGTAGAGTTGATATTCATAACTAAAAAGAAATTCTTTTCAATCCATCATCATATTTGGCCATGTTAATCCTAGGCCATCTAGAATATAAATTAAGTTCTATTCATTTTTTACCCCTAAAGATTCATCATTTAAGCTAAAGCTCAATTCAATAAAATTAATAGCTAGAGGTGAAATTTTATTCTATCATGATTGATTATCATGTCAGCTGATAGAAGAAGAAAACTGCCATTTTCATATCAACAGAAAAGAGAATCTCCAAAGTAAAAATATCAAATCATTAACTAGAACTAATTTTCAATGCTAATTAAGCTTAGTTCTAAAAGGAAATTGTTATTTAGAACATCATTCAACTAATATAAAGAACTAGCATTTAGAATCAAAATTTTGTTCTTAACAAAAGCTCCTCCATCTAAGTAGTTAAGTTTGGGTATCAAAAAGGACCAAAAGCAAATGTTTCTCCACACTATTTATAACTATTGAATAGAGCTAAGATTTAGTTCTAAATAGTTCTCATTCCATGTCAGTCTACTCATTAGTATTCATCTATAAAATAAAAACTTAATTTAAAATTTAAGCTTTATCATGTGTGCTGAATGTAAAGGAATGAAACATAAAAAATGTGATTTAATGAACAATCTTAAGACACCAAAAATCTACAACTTGTCAACCTAAAGCTATACCATCTAGATGATTTTTAAAATATCTAGATGATTTACAATATAGAAGCATACATGAGAAATACAAATCAAGAAGTTAACCTTTGTATTTTAAAGAAGCTCAATGCATGTTAAAAGCCAAAACTATTTACATGATTTTTGAATCATCTAAATGAAATGAGCTTATGATAAAGAAAAAATTACTAGTCAAATTCCAAATCTAGCCATCAACACTAAGTAAAAACACACTATATGAAACAAATGATTTTAGATTAACTACACAAGAAAAAGACATCTAGATGAAAGTAAAATATTCTATATTCTTTCTCCAAACCTACATTATCATTGTAGCCTATAGCATGAAAATATATTAAAATTCAGAGTAAATGTAGCCAAATCAACATTAAGAATAGGTTATAAAACGCATGATTTTAACTCAATCTTAGTTGACATGTAAGCTTATCTAAGTGAAAATAAAATCATATAGATAAATTTGAAGAGTTACTTTAAATTTAAAGGATATGCTAGAAATAGAAAATTACAGCAAAGTTTAAAATTTCAAAGAAAAAGACAGTTTCTAAAAAAAGAGATTGAATTGTAGAAGTTGTTAAAGAGAAAACATCTTTCTCTATAGATCCATTAAAATCATAGCTCAACTACATGTGATATTTAAGATCATGGAAATTTTGATAAATGTTGAGAGCATACACTAGTGAAATAATTATTCAAGTATGATAAATGCCCAAAGCATACACTAGTGAAACAATTATTCAAGTCGCATGTGAGAAGTTTTAGATACAAGAAAAAAAAATAAAGGAGGCTATGGCACTACATCTAAAAGAGTTGCTTGATGGGATGATGATGATTTTGTATAAATATACAAGTGACATCCAAAGCTAGAAGCATTTCACTAGTTAGATTTATTAAGTAATAACCACAAGACAAGGAGACTTAAATATTATTCAATTCAATTCCAAAATACAGAGCATAAATCTTGGAATATAACTAGAAGATTTCAAATTTCTCTCTAGCTATATGAAACTGGTAATTGGTTATAACAAGAAATTCAAAGACTTGTGGAATGAGAAAAGAAATACATGGTTGAAATTTTTCTATTAGCTAACGATAAAACAAATAATTCACTAAATTAAAACCTATAATTAGTGAAAGATGTAATATGTTAGATAGATTGACATAGATTGCAATTAGAATAGAAGGCTACAAATACATTATTATAACTTATCATAGGTTTTGGATTCATAGGTTTTTTTCAATAACTTATCATTATTTTTAATTTTAAAGTTTTAACAATTTCTTAGCTAAATGTTAAAATCATAGAATAGCATATTTGTTAGCTCTAGAACAAGTTATTTTTTTATAAATCTTATAGAGGTTTAGGTTACCTTTTGTTTTCTTATGGAATTAGATAACTTTATTAAATATCAACTCTTCATGAGTTTAACTTTAGAACTAAGAACATAAAAGGGGGGTTGAATAAGTTCCCCAATTCAAACAATCAAGACAACCAAAAGCACACATAAATTTTCATGGTTCTTAAACTTTTAATCCTTGTATATCTCTAAACTTTTTTCCCTAAAAAACTAGTTCAAATGGCACTAGAACATTTACAAAGTTTGAGCTCCACATGGAGCATTTTCTTACACAAAACACACTCAAGCCCGTAAGGTCCCAACAAGCTCAAAATATGGTTTCAAGGATTCCACAACCTTTTGTAATGATGTGAGCTTTGCACAAAGTGTTTTCTCATTGCAAACATACTCAACCCCGTAAGGTTCTAACAAGATCGTAAGATGCCTCCTCGCAAGAAGCACATTAATCTTATAGGGCTACAAAGATTAAAAGAGAATCAAGGAGAGAATCTGAATGCATTTTATAAGTTCTTTGGAATGAAGCTCTCATAATACAAAATATAACTTACAATAAATAGAGAATTGAAGGACACAAAATGCTACACAAGATGTATACAATGATGATCAAATCATATGAATAGTACTTTTCCTTTTCACAAGGATTACAATCTATTTTCTATTATTTTACTTTTCAAATGCTCCTTAAAATTCATGTAATAGCTAGAAATATCTAGTTGGAACATCATATTCAATCATGGGAAATTTCACTAGAAACTGGCCACTTGTAAGTGGGATGTCCCACTAGAAATTATAACATTTCACTTGGGATGTCCCAGTTGGTATGTCTCAGTAGTAATTGGGATGTCTATTGTTTTAGTGGAATGCTTTGCTAAAAATTAAATCATCACATCTAGGACATCTATTGATCTTCTATGACATCTAGTAAAATATTGAAACATCTTCACTTGGCTTGTAGGCTTCATGCATCCTTGAAATCTTCCATCTTGGTTGAGACTTCTTGTCATCTTAACATAGCTCTCATCTTTGTACTATGAAGCTCTTGTCTCAAACTCATGGAGTTCTTGTTTTTAACACTAATAATCTCTTATCCTGATCTTAATCTCTTGTCATCTTATTCTTTTCATGTTCTTTCTTAGCCTTGCAAGATCATATAAACACATTTTTCACATCCTCTATCTTCATGGTCTTGACATACCAAAAGATGAATAATCTCCCCCTTTTTTGTGATGTCCAAAACTTGGGAAAATGGGTTAGTATAATTTATAATATTATATGATAGAATGTTAAAGGTACAAGCATTTGCAAATATAACTAAGGATGAAAAAGAGATGAATATCCATTAATGGGTATACATCCTTTAGCATGGATTACATAGGACTTATATATATATATGAATTCCATTGAGAGCTACCCATATCTATTCATATAGCAAGTTAAGACCATTAATCTATGAACCACATAAAATTAAAGCCACTTAACTATTATCAAAGTTATTTTCATGAATAAGTAACAATTGAACTTCAAGCACTGAAAATAAGAATTTGTCTCTAATACAATAAGATATTAGTAACAAAAATACTATTTAATATATAGGCCAAGAGTTTAAATTTATATCAGCATACTTGATATGAGTATGAAGACTATATTTATAATAAATGCCAAGTCTTAACAAATAGGCTTTACCATATATTTCTTATTACCAATACCAATATCTTAAGGATATAATCTTCTACCCCTTAATGAACATCATCAAAAAGATACCATAAGTAGATTTCATGATCAAGGAAAGAGAGATAGTACATTTTTCTTTGAGGATCTTATCTCTAAAGTTCATAAGAATGATTAAGGCTACATAATTAATCATGTTGAATGTCAATCATACTTGTAACACAATGCTTATAAGGGAATTTGATACAACTATGGCAATTTCAAATGCTAGCACCAATAAAATCCATCTTTAGGTAAAAGATCCAAAAATGATTTTACCAAAAATAACTTACAATTTTACCTTATATACTTTACCAAATTTCAATATGAATATACATTTTCTTACTCATTTTCTACCATGAGTGCTAGAATAAGAATTCTTAAAACTTGAGTATCTTTTTGTAAGAGTGTCTAAAGACTCTCCCTACACTAGTGGCCCAAAAGATAATGAATATTGATAAGGTACAATTTATATAAGTTCTAACACTAATGAGATGATGTAAACTTACTAGAACCTACCTTGTGTGTTTTTGTACCTTGATCCTTTCATGAGATAAGTCATTTCAATGTCCATTAAAAGTTTTATGGTTACATGCTTTTTTCTATAGCTCAAGATCTTGTAAGATCCAATGAGGATTTCTTTTGATATACAAATATTTCGAGTAGCATCCATTCAAAAATTTTCTAACCAATAACAACTATTAAAATAAACTAATCAAAACTAAGTTTAGCAAGTCAAGGAATAAAGATTATAATCATACTAACCTTCACTTACCTTGCATGATTCTAAGCATGGACATGATTAATTATGTTAGGGATGAGGCCCTCTATTATAAAGTACCTTCCTTTCTTGCACCTAATCCTTACCTTGTCTAATATAAATTTATTTGTTTGAGTCTCTTATTTTATTTGAGGTTGCTGCTTCAAGCTTGTGTTCTAATCCTTCAATATCACTAGCTCTTTTATCAACATGTGTAGTCATCCCTTTCTCTTTCTTTTTCTCTTTAGGTCTTCAAATTTTTCTAAACTACAATACATTATTTATAGGCTCCTTTTAATCAGACCATGTTACTAATTTATAATGCTTTAACCATAAATAGCAATGAGATTACATATGCCCATATTCTTCATAATAATAACACATAAATTTTCTCATTTGGGACACATGTTCAAGCCTAGGTATATATATCCAATTTGGTGAAGTGCTTGTATATGTCTCATAGTGAAAATGATTTCTTAGTCCTCCTTTACTATTTGGATCAAATTCTTATTTATGTTTCATTTGTATAATCTCCTTCTCTTTTGTTAATCTATTATTGATAAGCTTCAAATCTGCAAAATCTTTGTTAAGCTGCTCATGAGAAAGGGTTAGCTTTTGCACCTTAGCCCTTACGTTTGAGTCTTTCATTTCAATATTTGAGTACTTCAAATTAAGTTATATTATCTTTAGCTCTTTAGTGTCCAAGACCTTGTTCATTTTGATGCATAAGTTTTGAAACAAGAAAATTTCCTTGCAAGGTAGATCATACCTTTCTTCAATGATACATTTACATTCATCAACTTCTACTATGGGATCTCCATGAGTAAGATTCATGCAAATAAGATGTGATACTATGTAGGTGTCATCTATTTCCTCCTCATTATAATCCTCATTCTAGCTTATGTAGAGATTCTTAGCCTTCTTATCTTCTTGAGCTTCATCATTAGAGATTAAATCATTGATAAGCTCTTGATTAGTCATATCTAGCATTCCATGAAAGAGGTATCTGTACTAGAAATTTTGAATTGCTTACCTCTTTTCTTATCTTTATTATACAATAATTTGTTGATGAGTTAAGTACATTCATCCAAGAAAAATAACCATACTACTAATGTCACATACTTAGAATATGCTTACATTTGAGCCTTTCAGTACACAAAGTTAATCCCATTAAACATTGGTGGCTTGGTGTATGATTCTTCTTCCATCACTCATTCCCGAGTTGTTATGATCAAAATTGAAAGTACTAGTCTTTGATACCACTTGAGCACCAAGAACTTAGAAGGAAGATTAAATAAGTTCCCTAATTCAAATAACCAGTACAACCAAAACTGCACACAAATTTACGTGGTTTTCTAACTTGGGTGCTCCACACTTGAAGGGTAAAATCCTTGCACACCTCTAAACTTTTTTCCTACAAAGAATGATTTAAATGACACCAAAACCTTTATAACGTTTGAGCTCTACATGGATTTATTTTTCACTATAAACACACTTAACTCTAGAACTTCCAGAAAAGCTCAAAATGTGGTTTTAAGGACCCTACAACCTTTACAATGACATGAGCTCTTCACAAAGTGTTTTCTCACTAGAAAGACATTCTACCCTACAAATTCCCAACAAGCCCACAAAATTCCTTCTCATAAGTGAAACACCACAAAATTTTGTATGTTATAGCCAATTTTCATCATGTGGGTTTTACCACATGAAACTTGAGGCAAAACTTCATTGTAAATGTGAAGATTGTAATCCATAAGGGGCAATCTCACATATCCCATACTTTTGGGGCTGAAAAATTCCTTATAATTAGTCAAAGGCTCGTTCCTCAAGTGAAAATGGTCACCTAGTACTATATTTGGACTTGGACATGTTCAAAAATGCCTTTTGAAAGGCAAAAAATGGTAATTTGATGGGTTTTATGGGGGGTATACATTTTCCCACACTAGACACTTGTAGGAGGGTAAATCTCACCTACCCAAACATGGAGAAGTGGGGGGTCTCTCCTCAGCTTGGAAACTCAACCCCCCTCCCCCTCTAGCATAAAAACTACATGCCCCTAATGTGGAAGCAACAAAAGCTAGATTTCAACACTCCATGCATTTCAACATTGACCAACCACTCTAGTAAGGATGATAGAAGGCTCAATGTGGAAGATCTATCCTCAACATAGAAGGTCTGCCCTCGTTACTATTTATAGTTAATAGAATGACCATCGGGGGAAGGCACTT
This sequence comes from Gnetum montanum, assembly GCA_015680685.1. NCBI lineage: Eukaryota > Viridiplantae > Streptophyta > Gnetopsida > Gnetales > Gnetaceae > Gnetum > Gnetum montanum. The sequence continues at coordinate 312,949 of MNCI01015036.1, forward strand.
ACTATAGATAGTAACACCCAAAATTTGGGCACCCATCTTACCACTACAAGGAAAAAATTTGTGCAATTGGATAACCAATTTTTAGCTATTTTGTAGCCAAATTATAGCCATTTTGTAGGATCATTCATGGCCTAAAGCCTATAAAAACTAGCCTCAAACACCATTTACAGGTTCCACTCTTTTAGCACTTGAACACATTAAGCATACATATATTTTTCCAAGAAATAATTCCACACTTGGGCATTTTCAAGCATTCAAGATCTCTTGCAAAATTGCATGTTTTCATTCCCATAAACCTAGTGTGGAAGCATTATAGCCTTAAGACTTGTGAACGTTTGGTATCAATGTTCAATTTCTAGGGCTTCCAACCCCCAATGTGGAGTAATCTAGTAGCCAAATTTTTCAATTTTCTCATCCCCCCAGTAACACAAATTGTAGATCCACAATTTGCAGCAAAGGAGATTCAAATGCATCAAGAGTGGATTGGTATCTAGATCATGGAGTAGATCACATTGGCTTCAATGATTCTTAAATTTCTATCTTAGTGAACCCTCCTTTGCTCTCTCATGGACATTTCTTATACACATTTCTAGAACTTTTCCTTTATTGTTTTAATAAAGTTTTAAAGTTTCATTTTTTATGTGAACCTTGCATTTGTGTTTCATTTTACAAATCTATAATTTTCTAGTATTATTTGAATCATTCATTTTACATTTTCAAAGTACCTAGTTGATCTTCCAAACTAACCAGGACACCCTAAATTTCATTTTTTTAAGGCCTTAGGATTTAGGATTGAGGCTGTCATGTCAAATCCATTAGTTTTTTCAATGATCAATTTTTCTAGTTTCAATAGTTTTCTTGGCATGAAAAGGAGGACCTCTATTCAATTTCTATGTCTAAATTAGCTTGCCATGTTTCCAACATTGCCTTTGTTGCAAAAATCTACAAGTTTAACATTAAAACCTATAAAGCCTTCAAAACCTAACATTTCATCACATCCCATTTAAAATCAAAGCCTAATGTGGAAGTTACAGGTGTTTGGATTTCTAAGATTTTCACAATATTTGTTATTAATTTCAAAGCCAACATTGGCATCCCACCAAAACCTTCAAAAAATCAACATTGGCCCTTCTCCCCTATGACCAAAAATGTAGTGTGAAAGTTGCAGGTAGTTTCGATTGTGACTTTTCATAGTAGTTTCTATGAATTTTTTAGCTAAATCTAGCATTTATACCTTTTCCTTTCTATTCCTTTTTGCTACTAATTTTTCTAGTTTCCAAAGTTGGTGGTTCAACCCTTCTAGAAACCATCAAACTTCCAAAAGTTAGCTCCTCCTCCCCCCACCATCTTTCTAAGCTAAGCAAATTGGCTGCCTACTAAACCAATTTTAGTGGAAAAATAATAACTTTCCACTTTGGTTTTTAGCCTTTCTCCCCATCAATGTTGAATTAGAAGATGTGATATTCCCATCATCTCATCCCCATTCTTTACCCTCTATCATACCCAACGTAAAGGTAGTTAGTAGGCCAGCATTGGTGAAGCTTGTTACCAACTTTCCACTTTGGTTTTAGGTATTTCCATCTCAATCAATGTTGTATTAGGTGTGAGATTTTCATAATCTCACCTTCCCCCTTCTTTCCACCCTATCATACCTAGTGTAGAGGTAGTTGGAAGGCTAGCATCAGTGAGGCTTAACAACAATGTTCCTAGCATTCTATCTTTGGTAAAGGGATAAACCCCCATTAACCCTCACATACCAATTATAGAAAGTACTCCATTTTCAATCATTTTTGCTTCCTTTGACCATTTTTAAATTCCACTTGTTAGGATTCATCTCTATTTTTTCCTTTTATACCCTATTTTAAGCCATTTTTAGCACTACAACAATGTCTTTCTATTAATCCACCAAGTTTCCCCTCATCCTCATTGATGAAGGTTCTAGAAAATAAGCCATGAGGGTCTATGACCTCAAAGACCTTGCTATCATTGAATGAAATCAATCTTTGAGGGTTACAGGAAAATTCTTAAGTTTGTAGCCATAAATGAAGATTTATATATCTTCATTTGTGCTAAAATATAGGTTGGCATGCATATTTCATGTTTGGAAACATAAGCCAAAAGGTAGTTTGAACTCATCCACTATAATGGTAAGGAGTACATCCCTTTCCCTTAACACCAAATACCTCTAACTAATATCTATATTGGTATCTTAGCCTAATTTATTGAGATGGAGGATGAAGATGACAAACATAGCTTAGAGAAATAACAAGAAGAGGAGGATGAATTTAGGATAGAATTTGAGCCCAAAAACATCTTGGGAGGATTATTCCAACAAGCAATCCCCAAGGCCATTGAGCCTTTCCCTCATGCTTTTGTTTTCTCCATGGGCATGGTGCCACCATCTTCCACTTCCTCCTACCCTACCATAGCTAATCCCAAACTATTCATAGCCACACATCAAACTCAATCGATACCATAGACTATGATCTATAACCCATCTATGTTTTTTTTTCACATAGTCTAGATCCATACAACTACTAACAATGGTTATCACCACCAAAAATCCATTAACTACCTATTTGGGGCTCACCCTAGGACCCCAAGAAACTCATGGATCACACACCCCCATTATCCTATTTGTGCCTCAAGTGCCAACAAAAACATCATTTTCCTTGTTTGGCCCACAAGCTACAATCATGGCACAACCTCTTTCTTCCATACTACAATCCATAGTGAGGCCACATGCTTCACAATAGATTCCATAACCATATGTGCAAGCTCCACAACCAACAAGGCCATCACAAGGCCTAGATCAAGCCTTCCACATGATCTAGGACTTTATGAAGGAGTTAAAGAGGCTCAAAGCCTGTACTTCCCAAACTATCAAGATTATGAATTTCTACTAAGATGATTCCATTAGTCCTATGGTCCCATCCTTGATACTTCCTCCTAGTGTCCCTATTTCCTGGTTTAGTAAATACAATGGAGAAGGTGACCCTAATGGTCACCTTATAACCTTCATATCTGAATGCTTACTCTTATAACCATGGCCTCATACCCTCATGAGTATTTTTCCCATGTCCTTCACTAGGAAAGTTCTTGATTGGTACCATGCCTTACATAAAGGATCCATATCCTCTTTTGGGGACTTGATGGCTGAGTTTGTTAACCACTTTAAGTATAACTTAAAGCCTGAAAAAACACTTGACCAACTCATAAAGTCAAGTAGGGATCCCTAGAACCCATACAAAAGTTCATTCAACAATGGAATGGAATATTGAATGAAATACTAGGGCCTATAGTTGAAGCCCACCTTTAGCCATATACAAAGAGGCGATAAACAACTTTATCAAGTTCAAACATTACTCTCTTAACCCATGATTCCTCAACTAAGCTTTTCCCAAGCCAAGAATATAGAGGATGTTGTAAAGGCTAGTCATGATCTGACCTATGTAACATATAAAAATCAACATATGTGGAGAGACAAAGAAAAGAGTAAACAAAACAATAAAATCATAGCAATTTTCACCAAAGAGGCAAAGATCACTAACCAAGGGCTAAGGACAAACCTAGCCAAGGCCCCTGCTAATGACCACAATAACCAACCATCAACCTTTGGTGCCACTACATCAACAACAACTAGACCTAATTTCAAAAGAAAGGACATGTCCAAATACACTAAGTTACCATTAAAACCATCAGAGATATTAGACCAACTTCTAAATAGTAGGTGTATTCAATATAAAAAAATGTTTAAAGCTTTTCAAAAGAAGCATGATAGGCTCTATGAAATAGCCAAAGACCCCACTAGAGTAATGAAAGATGATCCACAACTAGACTACTTTTACCATTATCACAAACTACCTAGTCATGACATAGACTTCTACCTCACACTAAAGGATGACTTGTAGAGGATGATAGATAGTGGGAAGCTAGTCTTAGATTCTTCCAACCAACCGTAAAATCAATCAATGTAGGTCTACAATGACCTATTGAATTCTTATGATAGCCATGACATCATTTTATCTTTCAACATTGATAACAATTGGAGATCCTCAAAAGAGCCATTTATGATCTAAGTGCCCCCTTATGATGAAATGACTTCTTAAGCTTACACTAGCTCAAGATCCCCTTTTGCCATAAGATTACCATCACAAGTGCCTTTGAGGGATCCTTTTATGATCAATATGAATTAGCCTAACACAACCTAACTAGCTATAGCCCAACCAAATGCACAACAACATCCTATGACAACTAATTCTACTACCTTCTCCTCACAACTAGTCGTTGTCAACCAATAGAACTTAACTAATAAAAGGAAGAAGTAGAAGTAAAAGCCCAGTAATACGAGGGACAAGTAGATAAAGACATGAAAGAAAGTTAGCTCACCATCCTTGTCTTACAAATATCTCTTGTAGTTGGTGTACCTTGTTGAGGCATAGTTGAATCTCTTAATCACTAATATCCATGAAGTCTCCAAGGAAAGGAATCCTCTAGGTTGATGGAATCCATCTTGAACATGATGTACATTTGTGATCCTCTTGTAGATGTGTGGTTTGAGATTCTATTATCCATGAATATTTTCTTGAAGAATAACTTATGTCTTAAATAGATCACGCCAAACATAAGGCATATTTGGTGTTGGCCTATGGCTCTCCCTAGATCTTGGCTCCATGATTCATCATCAGGTTATAGTCATCCCATGGTTCTAATTAACTCTTGAATCATGGTTTTCTCTAATATCAAACATAACATCCCATTACCATATGTCATGGAAAATGTCAAATATACATTATATTGGACATTATGCATAAGAATATAACATAGCAAACATCAAATATATGGAACATTTGACATTAAGTGTAATGAAAATAAGAGGGAAAATGCATCAGAAAAGATGAAAATAATTCATTATTAATGTGGAATAATATATATGGATCATGCTCTAGGTATTCCATGGGTTTTTCTTCCTTTAACATTTGTTTCTTAGAGGCAATCAAACACTACTACAATGGTTAGGCCTACAATCAACTAGAAGTGATGGCCAGTCCTATTCCTATCCCTCTTTAGCTGACTCCAATTACTCAACTTTATCAACTCTACAACTCCATCATGATACAACCTCTAATGCCCAAGTATAAATACCATGAGTTAAACCCCCAAAGATCACCTTGAGAGACACCTTTTTTATCACAACACACCCTTTTGGGTCTTAATTACAACTTCCATTTTGAGTCTTGTTATGATAATCATAACACTTATTATGAAGAGATACCATCTTCGTTATATAGTAGCATCATTTGAAAATTGGAACATTACATCTATGGTCCATTTTTTGAACACTCATCCATGAGTTCAGTGATGGGAGAGGTACCATATCTCATATAGGAATTGATAGGTGCATTTTAACTTTTTGTTTTATAATTTTTTGGTTTACAATTTTTATCATACTTTTCTAAATTCATTAGTACTTTCTTCATTCTTTATTATCTTTTCTATTCTTTTATATTTTCACATTTCTTATCATTTTTCATTCTTTAATATCTTTCAAATTCTTTGTGCATTTTTCTATTCTTACTTATTTCTCATTCTTATATACTTATAATGTATCATTACTCATGTACATATTTTTATTGATCTTGCTAATAAAGTGTAAAGGAATAAATGAGATGTAGTTAACACAATGAAGAATTTCATCCTATGTTATCAGATCATTAAAGGATTGATTATATAGTAAGATCACATCATTCATCCACTCATTTCCAATAACAAGAGATTCTTACCATGGACATAGTGACATTCTTTTGATAATAAAAATAAAATAAACTTATGATCATTGTGCTTGGATGGAAAAGAGAAGAACCAAGAGGGAATGAAAAGGGTGTGACATCAAGGGGATTTTTGGATTCTTTAAAGCTAATACTATGATTATTATCCTACTATTAAGTTGTATTATTTACTTGAGTTCTAACAAAAAGTAAAAGTGTGTAATAAAATAAATTCTACCTTGCCATGTCACTAGAAAGACATGTTACCCATGCCTGAAGGTATTCTTTTGGTAAGGTTGACATAGTAATAACATAATAAATAAATATAACAAAAATTTCTAGGGGTCCCACTAGAAAGACATGTTACCCATGCCCAAAGGTAGGTAATTTCCCAAAAATTTCAAGGTTTCTTAGACTTGCATTAGTTATTCATGCTTTTAGACATGTTATCCATGCTTGAAAGCACTCCTTTGTCCAATGGTAAAGTCTCCTTTAAAATAAACTATGTTGTTAATAAATTTCTTCCTTGTAATTCATGGCCAAGTATTAATGTTTCTTACCATTCTAATAGTCTTATGATTGTTAGTTTTGGATGATATAATTTGATGTCATTGGTAAGTGTTATGGACTTGGTTTGGATCTTGAATAGAAAGGCTAATGATCATTTTAACCATGCATTACATATATAATTCATTATGCCTATGGAAAAATGCCTCATATCTTATTCTCTACAATCCCTACAACTATCATTCTATCTCACTATCACTATAATTTGATGATTTTTTACAATTTAGTGCTATTTTCTTATTAAGGAAATACTAATATGTGTGTTTTGGAAGATAGATGTCATTTACATTCAACTCCTTAAGTACCTACAAATACTTGTACATGTGGTTATATAAGGGCATTAATGGAAAGAGCCCATTTTGAGGAAGAACCAGTTATATAAATCTTTTTCTTCATATCCAATGATCAATTCCACATCATCTTGTATCTCCTAATTACTTAAATAATCATTGTTATTTTCCTACACATCCACATTCATTAATACATTTAGTGATTTTGAAAATTAGTCTACTAAAAGCTTAATTGACTTACATTTCCCAAAATCCTTCTTTTACATGATTTCAATGACAAATTCTTAGATTCTAAACATTTCCTATGATTCAAAACCCTTTAGATAGTCTCTACACCTTCTAAACTATCAATTTTATCTAATGTTTCTAAAAACTTTGCATGAAATTTTAAAAAATTCAACTATGATATCATAGATATGATATATTAGCCCCTACGATATCACATTCACAATGTCATATTTGTGATATATCCCTAATAGAAATCTATATATATATATATATATATAGGCATGAGATGTTAGGAACTTTTTTCATTCTCTTATTTCACACCTAGGGATGTCATGTTATTTCTTTAACCTTCAAAATTCATAGAGTCATATCTTCCTTACCGCACATCCAATTTGAGCCATTCAAGTTTTCTTTTTCTCCTGGAGTGACCAACTTAGTAATGGAGGAGGATACTATGCATAGATTTTGCAAATTGCATCAAATGTTTATAATTCCTAGAAGAACAAGTAATGGTAAGACTTATAAGCAATGATTATTCTATAACCTAACATAAGCTAATAAACCTAATTTTTCCTCCCAAATAGCCATTTGAACATGTTTACATAAGAAATTAAAGATTGTGATAACTCATCCAGGATAAATCTGTTGTTAAACATTAAAAATTATTCAGTTAATGATTTTTCTTGTAAAATATTTTATCCAAAGGTACAAATTTCTCTAACTCTACCATCTTACTTAAAAATAAAATTGATAATAAGGAATGATTTTGATCAAAACCCAAAAACTTGAGGAAGGATTATGAATTCTTAGAGATTTTTCTTAATTATTTGGGTAATCTTAAAATTCTTCATGATTGCAGATGCCTTCCAAGAGACTTGAAGTAGAAGGACCATCACAACTAATGGGGAAAATACCTATAGGAAGAAGTAGAGGACAAGTTGGAGAACAAACTCTACTTGTAGAGTGAGAGGTTCATTCATATAGCATTCATTAGCCCACAACTATGACAGGACAATCTATGTAGACAAAAGCTAATGCACCACCTACTCTAGAGTATGGATGGCACCTCAAATTCTCAAATGAGTATTTGTAAGCAATTTAAGAAACGTCCATTATGTCCACTATCATAATGAAGTTAAATTTTGAACCATTTATGAAGTTTGCACCTAGTAAAGACCACGAAAAACTACAAATCTTTCCTTTATGGTCCACCATTTTAAGCAATGGTGAATGATACTTGTGAGAAGTCTGTTAGTTTAGAAGCATAAATAATATAATGCTACTATGAATGCTGATGGAGTCATAGTGTTGTGTTTAGTAGAAGCAATAGTAAAGGCACTAAACATACTAAATGTTAAAGCCAATATAGCTCAAAGATCTGCAAACTCCAATACCGATGCAAGGAATGTCTGGCTACAAAGGGCCTATGGAACCATTCTGAAGGAGTATAACAAATTGTCCATGACCAAGAATACTTAATCCAATATTGGAACATATCATATATTTTCCAAAAAAATTCTTAATCAAATTTCCACCTATGCTTCCAGAAAAAGTACTATCTTGATGGGGAATTTCTAGGCCAACATTTCCAATTTGCTATTTTTAGAAATACAAATGAGATTTAAGAAGAATAACTCATGGAAACCTACTTTGTCATTTCCTTGTATTATCAAAATATTTTGTTTTGAAAAGCATGAATTTTGGGCTATGAAAATGATGTTCTTCAAAAAGCCCAAAATGCCTCATATGCTAAAAATTCTAAACCAATGCCACTGAAGAAGAATTAAGTTAAGAAGCTAATAGGTACTAAACAAGTAGCAAGCTCCACACTTGCAAGAAACATTCTAGTCATGGAAATAGAACATGTAGTACCTAGTGGATCAACTCTAGCTACTGATAGACTAGAATAAAGTGCTCCATTGGCACAACTAGATTATAGACCCTTAAAGATCCACCTACAATAAATAGTAGATGCCATAATTTGTAAAATCTGAGAAGTCTCAAGCATGTACAGTGTAACAGAAAATTCCAATAAACATATCATATCAACAAGACCCATAAGTAGGTAAGTCTCTTTACTTGTAGTAGAAGATGTAGATTGAACACAACAAATTTTGAGAAATGCTACATCTTTCCAAGTAATGTTTCAAATAGAAGAAGAAGCCACAGTGATGGTGATGTAACATCAAGATGTAGTAGGAGCAATAGAGGTTATAACAGACCATGTTAAAGAATCTTTCAATGTTTATATTGTGCCACTAGCTAATATTACTAGAGCCAAAGATGTAGAAACTATAGCATGAATGTCAATGATCCCCATATGGCACATAGATGTATTGGAAAGACTACTACAAATAGGACAAGAAATGCCAAATCTCTTTGATATCCCTAGTCAAATCACTATAGTCCATTTTGAATTAATATCAACAAAATAAAAATTGATCATGATATAAATCAGAATCCAACGTGCTAAAACTATAGGAAGAATTGACTACATTGAGAGTAGAAAGACAAGAACCTACATGGCACATTATACTTGTCTAGTTAGAACAATTCAAAAATGAACAAATTCATCAAAAAATGAAAAAATATACTTAACTGGAGATGGAAAAGGAGAATATTGTATGGAATGCTTTAATGACATATATACAAATAAATGCCCATGCCAAATCTCTAACTAAATTAGAAGAGAAAAATAAGAGAATTGTTGCAAAAAACATGAGGTTGACAAGCAAAAAAAAAGTAAAATAATGTGCTAGAAGAAAGCATCAATCAATTAAGAGAATAATTTACTTGAGTGAACCTTGACAATAGAAAATTTACCCAAGATAAAAGAATCTTGTCAATAGAAGAAGTCCACTCTATACAAAAAAATTAGCAACTAAGATTCATGTATGGCAACATGAGACCAAGAAACATGAATGGATGAAAGAGCATTTCAAAGACCAAGTAAGCATATACAAGCAAATCAATGAAAAAGAGATCTAGATGTCCAAAGCCAAAATCAATTTCATTATAGCATAGATACCTGATTGGCAATCCATATTGGATAGCATTGCCTATGTCCATCAAGCCAAATTAAAGAACAAAGACTTGTAAATTTAATATTTAATAAAATACATGAAGTTAGCAAATCTCCAATATGATAACTTAGCCATGTTGATACCAAGTAGACCTAGAATAGAATTGAAGTAGCAAATGACTATAGTCTACTCAATATATGAAAAAAGAGTTTACAAATAGAAAAGATACCCAACAAAGTGTTCATCTAGCAAACTCAAAACTCCAAGTAGTCAAAGATAGCTACTAGGACAAAAAGGATGTAGTAGTAACCCTATCTAAAAGGATGATAGATTATCAAAAATTAAAGAAAGTGACCATAGCCTTTGAAGAAGAAAGAATTTAGTTTGTGGCATAGTACATAAAGGTAAAAAGAAATATTTTTAAAACTATTGTATCCCTGAAAAGTATCAATTTCAACCAATGAAACACCGTGAAAATTATGAGTTGGCCTCAGGCAAAGATTCGCAATTCAAGTGAGAGCACGCATCGGCTTTGTTCGAAGGACAAGTTTATGCTCTATTACGCACGACAGCGTAATGAGCGTAATAAGCTCCAGAATAGTCGAAGGCAAAGTCTAGAGAAGCACAACAGTTCGACACTTCTTCTCGTGGCGCATGAATAACTTGTCTTTACGCTCATCACGCGGCGGTGCGTATCATTGCATATTTCATCACTAAGGCTAAACATTGTTTACGCTTCGATTATGCGCAGCTGCATAGTGAGCATAAATTAGACATTGTTTATGCTACGATACACGCAGCTGCATAGTGAGCGTAAATTAGACATTGTTTACGCCTCATCACGCGCGGCTGCGTAGTGAGCGTAAGACAATTTTAAGCCTATTGTTTTTATATCAGATTACGCTCATACACGCAACACAACGTGAATGAGTGTAATATAGCCTGGAAGCAATTGAAACACGCTCAACATGTACCTGCTCTTCACACGCACAACACGCAGACGAGCGTGTTGTGCGTAGTCACAGTCTGACTTAAAATGGTCAAGTCAACAGCGCCCGAAACACACAGAACACATGTCATCAGGGTTGCGCCTTTTTCACGGAGTGTCGCAGCTTATAAATACCTCAGTTGACAAAGATACAAGGGTTGGAAAATTAGAGAAGTAGAGGCATTTTTCTGAGCACCAGAGCACTTATCACTTTTGGGGCAGAGATACAGAGAGCAGCGCTAGGACATTTGTTGACAGTATCACCTTACAGCAGAAACAGAGCACAATTCGTTTTGAGCACTGGTGACAGGAGTAATCATTCTACTGGGGAGACTCTATTGGTTAGAAACAACTGATCGGTAGACGTCAAAGCTTGGCCTTCCTTGCATCTTGACTTTAGCCCGCGAGGTAGATCTGACTTCTGTTTGAACCGTTTTTCTTGTTGTTTTGTGCTTGTTGCACATCCAGCAATCGGGGATTCCCCAGTGTAATTTCTCATACAAAAATATACATCTTTTCAAGTTAAAGCGCAGATCATGAAGCTACGTGCTTCTCTTATGTTAGCCTCCTTTTATCGTATTTAGCATTATCACTGTTGCAATCCATCTACATCATTTTCCCCTTGTTTTACAATTCCTCGAATCGGATTACTCTTACGAAATTTTATCGGTTTACTGATTAGTAAGTCCCTGTCTGATCGACAAGACCATTCAGGGCGCCACGGATTCGTTTTTCCAGCATAGCCCTCGCATGGATCTGTGGCTAAAGCTATGTACACGGAATCTCAGTCGGTATTTCCAGCTGCCGATGTTTTTCGTCATTACAGTTTTCTGGTGCTAGAAGGCGGGCCTTCAGGCTCTGATCTGAATATTTCGGGTAGCCCTATTAGCGATCCATACCCTGAACCATAGATGTAATACCTCTAGGGAAGTCTACGGTCAATCGTGTGGTATAGATCAGTCGCAAGGACAATTTCTTCGAAATCCTTCAGGGTAGAAAGCCTTTTTGCGCTTTTGTTGCCAGCCATCTTTCAGATCCGATTACTAGTCACCGTTAACTTCATTGATCAATGGATTCCTTGTACACAGCCACAACTGTCGCGGTCCCTACCGATCTGGGTGTCGCACCTATCAATCCTATGGCGGTCATAGGACCAGCTCCTGGCGCAACGGGACCTCAAGGACCGTTGCGCCGTTCATTGAGGCTTCAAGGAAAAGAACCTATTTTCATAGTTATAACCCCTGAAGAATACAACTTCATATGCGTTAAGATCCAGGCGAAGCTAGCTCTTAGCCGAGCTGAAATCGAAGCTAAGAGAAACTTTGAGGTGCTCCACCGGGGGGGCTATGACTTTAAGCCAATGACTTACGACATAATTCTCCTAACCGAACACCAGCACAAAATTATAACACAGCTGGTCATGGCCAAAGGCCAAGGTTCATGGGCTACGGTAGAGCCCCAGCATAGGGAGGAAGAAGACGAATTTGCGGCCCAGTCGGAGCCATCGTTCCATACTATGGAACCTTCGTTCCATACTCTGAGCCCCCAAACCTATGTAAATCCCACGTTTCCCTTCAATGGAGAGGGTGCACCTATTGACCCAGCCGTGACCGCGTAGGTGTATTTTCCTGCCACGCCGCAGGCCAATGCGCAGCTGTCTGGGTTGCAAACGCAAATACCGCACAATAACACGGGGGTGGTTCCGTCACCACGGGTGCTTAGCATCCCGGCGGTGGTCCCGGCAACCACCGCGCCCCATTTCATCCCTCAAATGCAGTCTTACACTGCATCGATGACTCGCCCAGCGCAAATGTTCCCACCCCCACCAACTCAGCAAAACACCGTAACCGTACCGCAGCAAGCCTTTGTTCAACACCCTGCAACAAGTCGGTGGATCAACCCTGCTGCACAACACCACCCGCCTGCGGTGCACGGTGCGCAGCCTTCGATCGCACCTGCGGCACAATTTTCACAAGTGATTCCTCAATATACCTACCATTATCCCGCGCAACAGGTAGGAGTTAACCTCTCATCTCAGACCAGTGGACGGTGGTCTTCGTAGGCCCCCCAGCCCACGGGAATCCCTGCTCCACCAGCGGCTAGCCAACCACTTCCTACCTTCCAGTTTCCTAGGGCTACCCGCCCAGTCCAACCTCCTATGCCTGCTGCACAGGCACCTCCGCCAACAGGGCTGGACCAAGCCTTCCAGCTTATCCAGACGCTTACCGAGGAGGTTCGACGCCTCAAGACCGCTGGGTCTGATACCATTCAGATCATGAACTTCTACCAGGATGATCTGATCAATCCAGCAATCCCAATGCTATCGTTGCCACCAGGGATGTCCCTCCATCATTTTACCAAGTATAATGGAGAGGGGGATCCCAACACCCATCTAGCTACCTTCAGGTCTGAATCTTTGTTGTTACAATAGTGGCTACACACTTTAATCCGAGTCTTCACGATGTGTTTAACAGGGAAGACTTTAAACTGGTATAGAGCTCTCCCACGCTCTTCCATTTCAACCTTGAAAGAGCTGCTGACTCAATTTGTGACCCGTTTCAAATACAACCTGAAACTGGAAGTCACGTTGGAACAGCTTATGGGGGTGAAACAAGCCCCACTCGAGCCAGTCCAAAAGTTTATACAGTGTTGGAATGCTACCCTGAATGAGATCCGCAACCCGATCGCAGACTCCCATCTACTGGCTATATTCAAGGGAGCAGTTAACGACTTTATTAAGTCTAAGCTGTATTATCTTTCCCCCGGCAATATACATCAGGCCTTGGCCCAGGTCCAAAGCATCCAAAATGTTGCGGAGGCCAACAAAGACCTGGCATATGTCGCCTACAAAAATGCACACAACAAAGCCAAAGACAAAGGCAAGGCAACGACAACGACGATAGCCACGCTAACTAAAAGCGCAAAGAACAAGAACAAGAAGGCCCCCATGGTAGCGCCTCCTGAGACCACGGCTAGTGCCAGCACCAGCCAACCCACAACTACCCCTGAAGGCCCCTCCCAGCCAAAGCCAAATTTTAAGCGTAAAGATCGTTCAAAATATGTGGCTTTACCTGTGAAACATTTCGAACTGCTAAAACAACTATTAGCGGCAGGGCACATTCAACCTAAGAAGGTGTCCGAGGAGGCCCTGAAGCGTCACAGATGTCACTGTGAACTGCTGAAGGACCCCTCTTTTGCCCTACCTAACGAACCAGCAGTCCCAAGATCTTTCAGGCTCGACCGTTTCTGTTACTACCACCAAATGTGTGGTCACAACACGGATTACTGCTGGGCGTTGAAGGACGAAATTCAACGCATGATCGACGAAGGTCATCTAAAGTTAGACAGCAGTAACTCGACGTGTCCAGAAAACCAAATGCTGCATGTGCATAAGGACCCATTGAATGCAAACTATGATCCCTATACAATCACTGTGGTAAGTATGGACAGTGAGCCGAAGAGTCTGCCAAAGCAACCTTTTGTTTTGCGTGTGCCCGCTAGCTCACCAAGGGGGCCAACTACTTCATCGGTAGCTAGGGGGGTCTCACGACCACCTTTCATCATACAGGCACCTTCCCAGGTATGCCCTCAGTCACGCGCCAGTGCTCAAGCCGTGGCTCCATCCGCGCCCATGCCTAGAGCACCCTTTATTATCAGGGCGCCAGAACCACGGCCTGCTCCTCTCACGTAGGGGCAGACCTCTGGTTAAAATAACCAGTCATCCCCTCCTAAGCGAAAGGAGGAGGGCCCTTCAATTAACGCAACAAAAGACCACCTTACGCTTGGCTTCCCTAAGCCCAGGCCCCTAGCCTCTGTGCCTTTGGCTATGCCTCAGAAGCAGGCTAAAGGTACAAAAACGCAACCACCTTCTCTTGGAAGAAAAAAGAACGATCCTCCCACTAACACCGCTCCGCCTTGAGAGATCTGTCTCTTGGGCCGAATGGAGGAGGAAAAGGGGGATAAACAACCCTGCCGAGAGAAGGACCTCCTCGATGCATTCACGCAGGTCAAACAAGCTCTCAAGAAAAAGAACACAACACTGAGCCTGTACGACTTACTGATGACTTCTCGAGAACACCGTGAGGCCATGGTACATATGTTGACATCCATATTAGTGGATGCCAGCCTACCAGCAGAAGAGGAAGCGATACACGCTATCATGTTTCCTTCCGAAGCTGAACAACCCAAGCCTTTCTCTTTGACCTTTCATGATGGATCTATCAAAGATGATCCTGAGAAATGTCGAGCGACAACTGAACCCATGTTTATCACTATCCGGGTCGATCAATACCGGATCCGGAGGGTGCACGTGGATGATGGCGCAGCAACTAACGTCGTTCCCTATTCCATTGTAGATAGGTTGGGGTTGGTCGACCAGATCACTCCCACAACGACAGCCTNATCTTAGGGAGGTCGTGGTTAGCCCAGCTGAGGGCGGTCTCGTTGCCGATACATCAAGAGATACACCTACCCTACGCCGGAGGGGAGGTTATCATACGCGGCGACGAAGTCACCCCCAAGACCGTCAATAATATTGATGAAGAACGGGGTTTGGAGATTGAAGCAACTAACGATCAATCCCATCTCCAAATCCCTAAACAAGCCGACACCAACGATGACGGTCTAGCCTGGGCCGACCTGCCATTTCCGGATGATAGCGTAGAGGAGTCAAACTACAAGCCTCCTCACCCTTATGCAGCGTTTAACGTAAAAGCCTCTAGGAGACAATTGCGTATCGACGGTTGAAAAATGGTCTTCTGCGTGCGCCACTTTTCTCTTGTAGGTTAGCGTAATCCCCATTTAACGGCTTCTTTTGTTTCAACATACTTTTACACTACTTTTGCTTTCTGTGTTTACGCTTTGCATTTTTTTTTGCGTGTTTTGTCGTTCCCGCATCATTTACGCTGTCGCATTATTTTACGCACTTACACAGCACTACATTTTGTTATGTGGTTACGCAGTTTCGGCCCGCAACGTCCTTAAACTAGTTATGCAGGATTATTCACTATCATCATTTACGCAATTACCCTCCGGCCTGCAACTGCCTTAAACTAGTTACATCGGAAGATGCGTTACAATCATTTACGCTTTCTTTACTTTACGCTTTTGGCCCACAACGGCCTTAAACTAGTTACATCGGAAGATGCGTTACAATCATTTACGTTTTCTTTACTTTACGCTTTTGGCCCACAACGGCCTTAAACTAGTAGCTAGTTTACGCAAACTCACATGTTGGCCCGCAACGGCCTTAAACTAAGAACTACGCTCTATCATTATCACTTAGGTGAACTTCTCAACAATTATGCTTACACTCTACAGGCAAAATGCAAGAAATAAAAAAATATGTAACTAACATTTAACGCATCCACCAAGTTTTATAACATGTCTTTCCAGTCATTCGTAAAAAATATTACACTCAAACATTAATAAAATTATGCGTAAATTATAATTACGCATTTCCCCTACTACCACTGTCACCGGTATCCCTTAACTCCAAGTCTAGTCCCAAAAGGTCGTCCTCCAGTGGGCCGTCGTTTTTAGGAATTATGCCCCCACCGAAGATTGCCTCTTCATGAGGCCCTCGTTCCGGCATTGGCCCCATAGGAGGACGCTCTTCATCGTTGCATTCCTCCTCTGCTTCCATAGTTTCCTCTCCTAGCCCTTCAGCTGGCGTATTTTCTCTATCTTCTTCTGGTACCTAAACACAGAAACCATCAAAAATTAGAATAGACGACGCTAGTCAGAAAACTTTCCAACTAAGTCATGCGTAAACTTACTCGCGACGGCCCTACTTCCGCGGCAAAGGGAAGCTTGTCCAAGCCAGCCCACAAGCGCTGCATAATCTCATCTTCTGTCAGGTCTGGCCACACATCCTCGTCTAACGCAGCTTCAGCTTTCACCTTCCCTTTCTCCATGCTACTCCAGCGGGGTGGATCGGGGAAGAAGGTAGGGATCGTAGCCTGATTCCCAGGGAGAACCATTGCCCTCTCCGGGGATGCAGTTACGGTCACCTCCTCTTCGAACTTCTTGAAAGCTTCAGACGCTCCGATGGTGTCCACCAAAACCTCCAGGGATCGAGCTTTGACAACGGAATCGCGGTAGCATTTTCTATAAGTGGCACTTTCCCTCTTATACAGATGCTTGTGGTCCTTCTCCTTCTGCCCCCACTCCTGTACGCTGGCGCAGTAGTCCCTCCAATCCCGTCTTTTCTGAGCTAGGAGTTCAATTTGCATCCTCTGCTCTACTAATGCCCGACTGGTCTGTACGCTATTCTTGATGGCCGTCCAATAGCGTGAATGATCAATAAAAGTGGTACGCCAGTCTTCATCCCCCGTCACTCGAGCCTGTAGGAATTCGTATTGCACCCTTAGGTCCTCGACTTCCTTGGTCAAGGATTCAACCCTCTGCTCCGACCGCTGTAGCTTTTTCCACAAGCTTTCATTAACGCCCCTACTTTCCCATACGGAGCGCATCGAGTGTAATGCACATTTACGCATTTCCTCATAAATATGGCGTGGCACTACTGCCCCATCAGATGAGGGCTCCGCTGTGTTCAGATCAATGGGCTCCGCGGGATCCCATCGGAGGTCAGCTCCTAACAGAAAACAAGCATCAATATGGATGACACATTACGGCTATAACATACCAGTGCCAGGTTCAACACGTTCTAGATGCTCGATCATGTCGCTGACGATGCCTTCCATGAAGGCAAATTTGTCGGGGAAGTCTCGCCACATTTTGCTCACAGTAGCAGACGTTGGCGCATCCTCTTCCCCTGTAGCGTAATTTAGTTAGACACTCCATCTATTAACAAGATCCTGCAAACACTCTAACGCACTCATTACCTCTGCTAGTGACAGTGGCAACTTCACCAATCTCTTCCGCCCCTTTTTCTTCACGCACGTGCTCCCGTGTGCCGCTAGTTCCAGTAGCTGGGGCCTCCTCACGCACCCCATCCTGTATGCAACTTCCACTAGCAGTTGGGTCTGCCTCATGCACTGAAACCTGCACACGGCTCATATTAACAGTTGGGGCCTCTTCTTCCAAAATTGAGGCCCCCTCCGCACGGCTTAATATCATTGCCCCTGTCTCAGGGGTCAATTGCCCTGTCATTTTTGCTGTTTACACCACCACACGTTAGCTTATAATTCCAAACCATCTAAGTAAAGCATTGCGTACTACAATCCTTTCACACTTAGCAGGCGAAGACTTATTCCGCTGAACCTTGACCGCAACAGTTTGGCCTGCATCACCCCCAGGGGCCTGAACTATGCAGAGCCTCTTCCGCCAAGCTGCCGGTTCCACAATTTCCTCTGCCAGGTGTTTCCCCCGCGAGGCATCGCCGGTGTAGGTAGGCATGATCCGGCCTACGCTGTCGAGGCCTCGCACTTGGGGCACCGCCAAGCCTTTAGTCATTACAGACAACGACTCCCCAATCCCTTCCGGCGGATCTTGCCCACGGGTGGTGCTGAGAATATGGGTTATCCAAGGTCTGGATAGCTGGTCCCGGTCTTGCTGTGCCCAGACCCCATTCTTCTGAATGACCAGAAATTCAGCAAACCGCTGAAGGCAAGCTATGAAAAAGGTGTAATGCACATTGAAGCGAGACTCGAGCTTCTTGCGAAGCTTGACCATATCACTGCGCAGTCCCTTGGCCAAATAGCTTGCCCAATCGAACCGGGTTCCCTCCTCCAGAACCTCTCGCATAATACGAGTCTGTTCTAAAGAAAAGAACTTTGCCTGCAAGAGGGTTTTGGGGAAGGTCCAGGCCTAAAAAAGGGGATAAAGTGTCTTGGCAGTCCCCATCTCGAATTTCTCACAAGGAAACCCCTTGGTCTCTTTTGGGATCCTCACCCACTCCTTCAGAAACTTCTCAACTTTAGGGCTCCTCTTGGTCTTCGCCTTTATGGGAAGGCCATTCGAGGGGACGCCAAATAGGTCCGAGAAGAGCTGAGTGTCAATATCGAAGTTTACGCGCACGTTATGCATGCGCGTGCAAAAACGATCCACCTTCTCGCTGAAGGAGTTGACCAAGGCTATCATTTCGCTGGCGGGGACATCAGGGGTCGTAGCCAAAAATAGGTGCATTAGCCCTGCTGCCTGGATCTTAGCGTTCAGCGTGACTGGGGCCGCCGAGTGGCCGAGCCAACGCTGTGCCTCCTTAATATCACCATAACGGAGGAGAACATCCCTCGCCTCGTGGCCAGAAATCGTAAGGGTAATCTCCTGGGATTCCCTAACTAAAAATTATAAAATGCAAGTCAAATAAAAATGCTATTGCGCAATGTCCACAACTCACAACTACACGCATAACATTAGAATACGCAGCGGCCTTACCAGGTCCGAAGGGCAAAGGGAATGGCGGTAGGTCCCTCTGCACGTCCTCAACCGTAAGGGGTGAATCAAAGGTCCAGTCATCGTGCAGCCACCCGAGCTCCTGGAAGTTCTTAAAAGGGCGCTCGTAGTGGGTGTGATACTCACGCATTTCATGGCTGATTTTCCCTATAACACCGGCACGCACGTTGTTAGTTGTGGTAAGCGCCATTATTGTCGTTTCGGCCCAGGCCAACACATCACCATCACCAATTAACCTGTTGTCATGTATGAAAAACCTGTACCATACAGCGTAGGCTTAACTTACATTTTGCACATAAACTCCTCTTACAATTCACATCAATAACAGACATTATAGCAATAACAAAGACAATACAGTTGGCCGAATTTGCTTACCCGTCCGCGTAGTACACCGTGCCTTGCGGGTTCTGGAAGTACGTCGACACATGGCGGACCACGAATAGTGTGTTATACGCATGATAACAGCTGAAACGGGCCATATCCCAGATCCAGTGTAAGCTCCTCAGACCTCGGGCGCTGAGGGCTTGGTCCTCGGGATGACCCGTGTCGATGGCCCCATCTGTCAAGTAAGCCAGAATCCCCTGCGCAGACCCCGCCAACAGGTGCTCTAAAATGGCAGTGGAAACATCACCAGTCACATTAGACCAGACAATGATGCTGAAGTTGCGCAGTAAGAACTGCAGAAACTCCAGCACCCCTTTTCGGAACTAGATGGCCTTCCCCTGCACTCGCGTGTGCAGAGGAGGGACATTGGGGACGATGGGGTTTACCCAACACAAAACCCCAATGAGGTCTAACACAACCAGAATAGGCTTTAGCACAACATTGTATAGAAACACACTACATAAATCAACGCCTAGATTCACAGTTTCATCATTAATACAGAAACTTTACAAATCATGTGTAGCCCTCTATGAGGAAATCGCCAAAACCCTTGTAACAGCGCAAGGTCTATCTCTAACAACGGCGATAAATGCAACCAGGCCAAACCCTCATTGTAATGCAAGGTCCATACCCCAAAACCCTCATTTACACGAAGAACGCTGTATAGCACAAACGCTGAAATAGCACGAGCACGCAAAGAATGACCTACTGGTTCAAAGGTGTCGGGTCACGCACTTCGACCACGGCCTGTTGAACATGCGCCAGGTTCTCTTGTACCTCGTCGATTTTAGCTAATTTAGTGTTCTTCTTCTTCATCTTAGGTGCCATTATCACAGCTTCAACACTTGCACAGCTTTGCACCGTCAAATCTTCTGCTCTTCTTGCTCTTGCTAGAAAATACCTGCGAATGTGAACGCACAATAACCAACAGTCCGTTCTAACTAGAAAACCATCTATTTGTATGCGAGAATCACCGACTTGATATCCAATTTTAGTGGGACTTTCCTGAAACGGAATCCGAAAATCCAGATATTAATGCAGTTGATGTCGCATGCACCACTATCCGAAATGACGTTAAACTACCACATCTTATCGCCTCGTAATCGGGTTACATTGATTACAGCTTGTCTATAATATTCAAAATTCAGTTAGCCTTCCACGTTCGGTGACATTGCATCACTTGTCTCCTAACCATTTACGCACTTGGCGGTTTTGCAGGACAGACGGAAAATGGACGCCACAGTTTCAGCACCCCTAACTCTGACTGGCCCATACGGGAAGTTAATTAGACAGTTTGACTCCACGCTAGTAGACGTTAACCTCCTTTTAGAAAGCGTAACTATAGCGGCATCGGAGACGTCTCCAGAATGGCTAGAACAGTCGACGCGCACGCTAGACCTGGAGGCTGGGGACATAACCAAAGACCCCCTCAGTGAGGTCCCTATCATTACGCATAAGGGTGAGACTAAAATGCTCAAAGTCAGTTCTTTGTTAGACGATAAATGCACGACACTATAAAACAGGTCCTGCAAGACAACATTACTGTCTTTGCATGGTCATATGAGGATATGCCTGGGTTAGACCCACGTCCAGCATAATATCATCCTAGACCCACAGATTAAAGCGGTTAGGCAAAAGGCACACAAAATCAAGCCAGAGATCGCACTAGCCATGCATGATGAAATCACCAAGCTATACCAGGCTGGTTTCATCCGCGCGGTTGATTACTCGGACTGGGTATCTAACATTGTGGTTGTGCCGAAGAAGACCGGGAGTATACGCATATGCATAGACTTCCAAGATTTGAACAAAGCCACAATCAAAGATAACTTCCCATTGCCGAGTATCAACCAGCTAGTGGATAAAACAGCTGGGCATGCACTTCTGTCCTTCATGGATGGCTTTTCAGGCTATAACCAGATTCGCATTAACCCAGAACATCAACTAACCACGACATTCATGACACCCTGGGGTACCTTTTGCTATACTATGATGCCTTTTGGTTTGAAGAACACCGGAGCCATGTATCAATGAGCCATGACATACATCTTTAGTGACTATCTCCTAAAGATACTGAATGATTATGTAGACGATATAGCTGTGAAGTCTTTAAAGTCTGATGATCATTCAGGAGATCTGGAGTTAGTCCTAAAAAGATGGTCTAAATACAAGCTTCGGCTTAACCCGAAGAAGTGTGTATTCGGAGTCAAGACTGGACGCATGCTAGGGTTTGTGGTATCGGAAGCCGGCATACGAGTTGACCCTGACAAGGTCAAAGCCATTGTCGAGCTAACGCCTCCGACAGACCTCAAGCAATTACGTGGGTTATAGGGACGCTTGCAGTTCATTCGCCGATTCATCTCGAAATTAACCGATAAGCTGCACCCTATGCAACACCTGCTTAAAAAGGGGGTCAATTTCGAATGGACGGAAGATTGCCAGCGTGCGTTTGATAGTCTAAAATAGGAATTGCAACATCTACCAACGGTTTTCCCGCCACAAAGGGACTTACCATTCTACATTTACCTCGCTACTTCGGACGTAGCGTTAGCAGCGTTACTTTGTCAAAAGAAGGATGATGGGTCAGAAGTGCCTATCTACTACTTGAGTCATGCTCTATGTGTGTACGAAACGAGGTACAACGACATCGAGCGTAATTTTTTCGTAGTCAAGTTAACGTCATCTGTAAAAACAACATTCTTAGAGCCATTATGCATAGTTTATACGAGAGTAGTAAAATAGCTCGCTGGAAGGCTATCACGGCAGAATTCAACCTGCACTATATTGGCCAATCATCCATGAAAGGCCAAGCGATAGCTGACCAGTTAATAACTTCACCGATTAACAGTCAAGCAACCATAGAGCCAGAGTTCCTGGACAAACATGTACATAGTCTAAGCCCTATCTCGACAGGCCTCGAAGCAACGTTATATTTCGACGGAGCTTCCACTACTAGAGGCGGCAATGCTGCCACTATTCTTACGCTATCGCCTGAGGATGTGCGTCTACACGCTTATCGCTTAACCTTCCCTTGTATGAACAATGTGGCAGAGTACGAGGGGCTCCTCAGGGGATTACTAACTGCCGATGAACTCGATGTTCAACACCTGGCGGTTAGGGGTGATTCGATGCATGTCATAAATCAAATCACTGGAGTCTACGCCTGCAAAGCTGTACATTTGCAGCCTTACTACAATCGTGCTAAAGATCTTCTGAAGCGATTTACGACCTTCCAGGCCCAACACGTCCCACGCACTGACAACACGCTGGCCGACGCACTGGCCACCCTGGCTTTACACATGCCTTCACACCTGATTAACACCTTCCCTGCATTAATTACAGACTGCGCAGACCCTATCATTCAGGTGGTGCAAATCTCCTCTCTTCTCGAGGAAGGCACGCCTGAATGGTACGATGACATTAAAGCTTATCTTTTACAGGGTGAACTACCGTCTGCATTAACACGCGCATAGAAAGACGCAACCCGTAAGCGGGCCAGGCAATACATCATCATCGGAGACAGCACTCTCTGTAGATGCTCCTTTGATTGCGTGTTGCTTACTTGCGTTGACAAAGACCAAGCCCAACACATAGTCGGCGACGTTCACGAGGGAATGTGCAGTGGCCACGTAGCACCACGGGCTATGGCCCTAAAAATCTGATGCTTAGGATACTACTGGCCAAGCATGGAAAAATATTGCTTGACGAAGGTTAAAACCTATGACACATGTCAGCGTCAAGCAAATCTTATACACGTGTCACCCACAGAATTACATACAATGCAGATAACATGGCCATTTCAACGATGGGGACTGGACATCATAGGACCCATCGCGTCAAAATCTTCTGCAAGGCATAGCTTCATTATTACCACTATTGAGTATTTTACAAAGTGGGTAGAAGTTGTTCCCCTGCGGAAAATGACGTCCTAACAGGTTTGTCATTTTATCTTAGACAATATAGTAACCAGATTTGGTCTCCCGATGAATATTGTGACTGACAATGGGCCACAGTTTAGTAGCATGGAAACCAAATCCCTCTGTGATAACCTAAACATCAGACAGTCTTTTTCTTCCCCTTATTACTCGCAAGCGAATGGTCAAGCTGAGGCAACGAATAAAGTAATCATCAATCTGCTCAAGAAAATGCTTGACGGCAAAAAAAGGCGGTGGCACGAACAGATCCTTTATGTGCTATGGGCGTACCGTACTACGTGTAGGACAGCTACGGGTAGTACGCCCTATAGCCTAGTGTACGGGTCTAAAGCAGTGCTGCCTCTCGAGTTGCAAATCCCTTCTTTGAGAATGGTCCTCTCCGCGGTTATAAATGAGGCTCAACACACCGAGTCTCGGATCACGGATCTGGATTCAGTGGAGGAGAAGCGGATACAGGCCCTTGATACAATTGAGAAATACCAGGACAAACAGCAACAGAAACATTGCCACAACCTTCAGCAGCGCCCGATCAAGAATGGATATCTTGTTCTCAATGCTGTGCGTGAACCAGTGGGCAAGTTCTCTGCAAACTGGGAAGGCCCTTTCTTGGTGATCGACGTGTATAGTAACGGAGTGTTCAAATTAGCAGACGTCAACGGCAACGAATTAGCAAACCCTGTAAATGATGTATACTTGAAGCGGTATTATATCTAGCAGCATCTACGGTGTCAACAACAGGTATGGCAGTACTCGTCCGCTACGACGTTAAACTGGCACTGATCGTCCGCTACGACGTTAAACTGGCACAAAGCGTCCGCTACGACGTTAAACTGGTACTGACCGTCCGCTGCGACGTAAAACTAGCATCTCCTACACGCATCCGCCATGATGCTAAACTGGCACTGACCATCCGCTACGATGCTAAACTAGCAAGCTATTACCGTCCGCTACGATGTAAAACTGGCAATGTTGTACAGGTCCACCAAGACGAAAAACTGGCACCGTTTGCACGCGTCCGCCACGACGCTAAACTGGCACAGGTACGTAGCCATCTGCTGAGATGTAAAACCAGCGTAGATCCATCCCTGGGCCACGACACAAAACTGGCATCCACAGCATGGTGTGCTGAGACCATAAATCAGACATGCCATCGTCTGCTACGACGTAAAACTAGCACTGCTCGGTTTGCCCGGACTTTAAACTGGGACCATGGTCTGCTGGGACTTAAAACTAGTAACGGCAGTCTACCAGGACTTAAAACTGGGACTTACAAGCTGCTGCCATGTAAATCAAGCGAGCGTGATCATCTTTGTACAGCTGCACAACAAACGGGGTGGGATATTGGGATAGTCCTGGCGTCACCACCCCGCTGGCATCCTACTGATTCCTCAGATAAGCTGAGAGACATCTTACTGATCCCTCGGAGATGCCTCCACTGTGCCCACTGCAGCGGTGGTACCTCTGTGAGTTTAGTCTCACCAGCTGGAGCCTCGATGAAAATCCTCGTCGACAACCACTTCGGCGATCTCCGCCCATCATCGCCATCGGACGCCAGCTTCGCAAATTCATCTGGCTGGTTCCTTGTACAACCAGTCAACTGCACTATGTCTGATGCCTTTTTTGTGAAGATATGCTGGGCCAATCGTCAGGATTGGCGGCTCTACCCGTAGGCTCTGGCTCCTTCTTTACAGCCTAATCACTCTATCACACATCAAACGGTGCTCATTTCAACAATCTCGCCTCTTGTCCGCCTGAGCAATGGCACCCTCTATCTTCTTCTGTGGTTGCAGGTTACTTGCATCGGAGGATGTCGTTCAAAAGGTGCGTCCATCTGAGCGGTGAAGTGCAATAGCGTGTTGAAATGGCTGCTCAGGTTTGCCCGACCACTTAGCTCTGCACGCCTATACCCATCACAATCCTACACTTAGCTCTTGTTTCCTTCATCCCCACCACCCGGTTCCCATACGCAAAACCCACATATGCAAGTATTCATTTTCTGCACTCGCGCTAGCAGAGACATCACAGAAGTGATGTGCAACGCTCCTTCTGCAAGCATTCCTGCTATAATCTGTAACAGAGAAATCTCAGATTGACGCGCCATGCTCATCTAAAAGCATTCCTATTAACATAAACGAATGTACGTTTCTGTGTGTACGAGCGTATTTCATACCCCTACCATCATAACTCATTTTGCATCTTCCCCAAACCTGTTTCCAGCCATATCCTTCTATCTCCCATTTCTTCTAGCTTTGCTCTTCCGTGTTGACAAGGCAATCCTCGAGTAGCCATGGATGGACGATGTTCTTACTTCTACCAATTCGGTGTTTCGCATTCTTTGTCGACGTCTCTCAGGTAAGCCCTCCAATCGTCAACAAAGAGGGGCCATTGAAACACTGTGAAAATTACGAGTCGGCCTCAGGCAAAGATTCGCAATTCAAGTTAGAGTGCGCATCGGCTTTGTTCGAAGGACAAGTTTACCTCTATTACGCACGGCAGCGTAATAAGCATAATTAGCTCCAGAATAGTCGAAGGCAGAGTCTAGAGAAGCACAACAGTTCGACACTTCTTCTCGTGGCGCATGAATAACTTGTCTTTACGCTCATCACGCGGCGGTGTGTATCATTGCGTATTTCATCACTAAGGCTAAACATTGTTTACACTTCGATTACGTGCAGCTGCGTAGTGAGCATAAATTAGACATTGTTTATGCTTCGTCATGTGCGGCTGCGTAGTGAGCGTAAGACAATTTTGAGCCTATTGTTTTTATATCAGATTATGCTCATACACGCAACACAACGCGAATGAGTGTAATATAGCTTGGAAGCAATTGAAACACGCTCAACATGTACCTTCTCTTCACACGCACAACACGCAGACGAGCGTGTTGTGCGTAGTCACAGTCTGACTTAAAATGGTCAAGTCAACAACGCCTAAAACACACGGGACACATGTCATCATGGTTGTGCCTTTTTCACGGAGCGTCGCAGCCTATAAATACCTCAGTTGACAAAGATACAAGGGTTGGCAAATCAGAGAAGCAGAGGCATTTTTCTAAGCACCATAGCACTTATCACTTTTGGTGCAGAGATACAGAGAGCAGTGCCAGGACATTTGTTGACAGTATCACCTTACAGCAGAAATAGAGCACAATTCGTTTTGAGCACCGGTGACAAGAGTAATCGTTCTGCTAGGGAGACTCTATTGGTTAGAAACAACTGATCGGTAGACGTCAAAGCTTGGCCTTCCTTGCATCTCGGCTTTAGCCTGCGAGGTAGATCTGACTTCTATTTGGACCATTTTGCTTGTTGTTTTGTGCTTGTTTCACATCTAGCAATCGGGGATTCCCCAGTGTAATTTCTCATACAAAAATATACATCTTTTCAAGTCAAAGCGTAGATCTTGAAGCTACGTGCTTCTCTTATGTCAGCCTCCTTTTATCGTATTTAGCATTATCACCATTGCAATCTGTCTACATCGTTTTCCCCTCATTTTACGATTCCTCGAATCGGATCACTCTTACGAAATTTTACCGGTTTACTGATTAGTAAGTCCCTGTCTAATCAACAAGACCGTTCAGGGCGCCGCGGATTCATTTTTCCAGCATAGCCCTCACGTGGATCCGTGGCTAAAGATGTGTACACGGAATCTCGGTCGATATTTCCAGCTGCTAACGTTTTCCATCGTTACAACCAACATCACTGAATTTTCATGGATAGGACATGACCCTAGGTTAGAAGAAAAAAACTTAGAGAACTATTTAGCAAGTATCAATTCTTGAAATCTAACAAGAAGGAAAAGAAGCTAATGGAGAAGCCACCACTAGCAGGAACATGAAGAATACTACATAAATCTTATTTTCTTTTGTTTTTCTTTTTATCATATGTATCAACCATCCATTGCATGATAATTTTGTAACACCACTCAATCCACAATGTGGAATTTCTAGTAGAGTCAGTTATGTATATATGTGTCATAATGTCAAAGTATATGTAATCACATAGATTTATAGAAAACTCTATCCTCCTTTTATTTAACTCAACGATGAGATTTTAGTTAGTCATGGGGGTATGATAAAAAGTTATTATGCAAGTCTACAATATCATAGTTACGATATCATAGCTCTACAAACATTATCATAGATTCAATGTTGTGGGCCATGGTCATTCCTATAAATACTAATCCACCATCATGTCAAAAACTAACTTCTCATCAATACTTAGTGAAATTCTTGTATATTTTTTTCATAAAGTTAGAGCTAGATTAAATGCCTACCATGTGGTGAATTATAGTTGTATGAAATCTTTATTTCAGTGGATTTTTCCTAGACATAATTTATAAAAGGTAATAAAGATCAAGATTGTTCTTCATCATTGAAGCATATCACTTACCATAGTTTTACTTTTTCATAATGTTTACTTTTATTCAATCATTTACTTTTAATAAGTTATTAACTATTTCAATATCTATTAGTAAGGAAAAATGAGTATGATTGGTTTCAAGCATAAAATATAACTATTTGATAACCTAGTAGTAACTTTGCTTGATTCGCTTAGTAGTAAACTTACTTAGTAATCCTAGTAATAGTTACATTAACCTAGGATATGTATGGAAAACTAAGAATAGATGATTATTCTTATAACATAGAATATATTTACAATTCCATTATACTTAGAGATAGAAATTATAATCATTTTCACCATGTTTACATTTGGCATTATTCAGAACCACTCAACATTAGTTTATCTTATACCTTATTAAGAGTTAAACCATATGATTTGCGCCTGGCTAACTCTAAGTGGGAAGATAATGATCATGAACTTAATATCAACTTACTAGTATACTTACATTGCCCATCTATGGATTATGATCTAGTTGTGCATGAACACTTATGACTTGTATGATTGGGTGTTGGAATATCCAACTGCTCATCATACATTAAAGCCACCTAAAACCCACATAATAAATATCATTATGATTAAGAAATAGGCTTGAAAATAAAGGTAGTATAGAGCTTGAAGAAAAATTTTCTATAGAGAAATCTTATTTATGTCATTACCAAAATTGATGGCTTATACACTTATAAGCATGAAAAGAATTATCTTGAAATATTTCATATAGAAAATATAGGCACCAAAGGTTCTTAAGAATAAACTAATCATAAGTAAAGAGTATAGAAATAAAGAATTAAGCCATTTATGATATCTCAAAAAGATGATGAGTTTAAACATACATAAGCTTATGAAAACTAATAATTATATTAAAAATTGATACTTAAATATAAAATTAAGAACTATATATTAATATAACCATAAAATAAAGTACATAGAATTTTCACAATTTAAATTAGTTTTTATCTACCAAGATATCAAGGGATCAACCAAAGACCAACAAAATAATAATTGACTAAAATAAGATCAAGGTACCAAGGACTAGAATTAAAAAAGAAAAATAAGGGCTAGTAATAAAAATATCAACACAAGAAATACTCATTTTTCCTCCTCTAAAATTATGTCTTCTATGCTTTCTTCTAACTTTGAACTAGTAGCACAACTAAGTCCAAACTTCTCCTTCTCAAAGCTCTTAAAATCAATAGTTTTTGTCTTAGCTTCCTCCTCACTCTCATATTTCTTAATATCTAATAGAGTTTTAGAAGTGAAGGAAACTTATTGATCCTCCTATTTTGGACTCTCCTTAAGTCTATAAGCATGTTGTGATCACATTTCTTCTTCATCATCATCTTGAACTTACTAGATTATACTAAGATCTATCTCATCAAAAACTACATTGATCACTTACTTAATCATTAGGAATCATTTATTATAAACTCTATAAGCCTTACTAGTTGTTGAATATCCAAGGAAAATTCCTTCATCAATCTTATTGTCAAAATGTTTAAGATTTTTCTTATTTTTTAAAATAAATCATTTATAACTAAAGACTTTAAAATAATGCATCTTTGATTTATTATGATAATAGAGCTCAAATGATATTTTGGTAGTCTTTGGCCTAATAATAATTTGATTTGATACAAAGTAGGTAATATTTATGGCTTCTCCCCAAAATAATTTTAGCAACATCTACTCCTAAAATAAGGTTCAAACCATTTTTTATGACACTGAATTCTTTCTTTTTGCAACTCCATTCATTTTTATTTATGTTGTTGTTGACACTTTCATAAGTCCCTAGGTGATTGGCCAACCCATCTATGGCACCTTAAATCTTTTTTCTAGAGGCCCTTGGGATTCAAGGCTAAAATTGCTCTAGCACCTGGGATATTCTAGTTTCTATTCTAGAAATAAAATTTTTTAGGTCCAACAATTTTCTAGTGCTAGAAGGATGGCTTCTACCCAAATTCTTAGCCATAAACCCTTTATCATTTTTTGCCAAATACCAAATCTTTTACATTTTCAAATTTTAGAACTTGTAAACTTATTCTATCAAGATCAACATTATTGTCCAAACCCCTTTCCCACATACCTTAGTGTATTCATGGTAATTAATTTGGATTTTTGTTGTAATTTCATAGTAGTTGTTTGTTTCTTGAAAACCAATGTATTCCATTCCATAATCCATATTCCACTTTAGAAGCCATATTCCATTCTACAATCATATTCCATTTCAAAAGCCATATTCCATTCCAGAAGGCCAATTCTATTTCTGAAGCCTAATTTCATTCTAGAATCCATATTCCATTCCCAAAAGCCATATTCCATTTTGGAAGCCCAATTCCATTCTAGAAGCCCTTTTTTCATTTTAGAACTTAATTTCCATTCAAAAATCCAATTTCATCTACTATATAAATCTAGTGCAAAAGAAACATTTTCCACTCTCACTACTCATAGTTGTTGGAATAATCACTTTAAACCCTATTTACTGCATAGTACACAACTATCTACTACACAGTATTTACAGAAATAATTTTTTCATTACCTTTCCATTTTTAGTTAACTAAGTTAGTGGATAATACCACTAACTACATTTTTGACTAAAAATAGTAAAGAAAAAAAGTTAAAATCATCTCTTTGATAATGTCTTTTAGCCTATCAACCATCCTCACACTTAGCTAAACAAACATGATATCCAACCAAGATATAATTCATTTCTATGACCTAAAAGACCCCATGGACATAGAACAAAGGTAATCACTTAGACAAAAGGATAAAAACCTAGATTTCATGATTATCAATGAGATGTTCTATAACTTTCTTTGTGCCAAGATACAAGCCAAACTCTTAATACCATGTTCTAAATCTAACATTAAGTGTTAGTTCAAAATTGTAGACTGGGATGGGAAAGAATACATTCCATCTTGTTATGACCAAATCCCCCTCACTAACTTTTATCCACAAATGCTCATACAACTCATAGAGGTTAATGAGTTTAGTAAGGAATTAGCTCAAAGGATCATTAAAAATGGAAAGATGAGTTTGAAGTCAAATAGGAGCTAGACACCTTCATTGGAAGTCTTTTCCAATGTTCGGCTTTCCAAACCACTACACTCAACTCCACGTCTCTTATCTCATTTATGGCACAAGTTCCTTAGCCCAACTCTCCGCATGTCTATTGTACCACATTTGAGTCTACACCCATTATTTCCATAAACCAAAAAAAATACATTTCTCAATATACCTCCTTGTTCTTGCCGATACTCCTTACCACACAACCTTACTCCATTCACCCAGCGTTGGTGATACCTATCTCACCATCTCTTTTTTTTTCATGCCAACAGGACCCTCATTGGGACCCCAAGAAATACAAGCCTCTCATACTTCTTTCACTTCCTTCATACCACATGTTCCAACTCATACCTCTTCCTCCTTATTTAACCCACCTACTACAGTGATCACCTACCTCTTCTATCTATATCAATACCCATCACATAGCCTCAAACCTCTCAAATTCTTTATAAATCATTAACACATGCAGCATAAGCTATAGGGATGTTCCAAGGCCTAGATCAAGCCTTAAAAATAATCCAAGACCTTACCAAAGAGTTGTAAAAACTCAAGGCCAATACAACTCAAATGGTAAAGGTTCTAGACCTCTACCAAGATGATCTTATAAGTCTTGTTGTATCTTAAATAACCTTAACCATGGTCTTTCCTATTCCAAACCTCACTAAATATAATGGTGAAGAGGATTCCAATGTGCATCTAGTCACCTTTAAATCTGAGTGCCTCTTTTTGTAAGCTTGGCCTCATAGGATATTGAGAATTTTCCCTATGTCCCTCAAGGATAAGGCTCTAGACTAGTACTGAACCTTACCTGGAGGTTCAATATATTTCCTTGGGGACTTGATTAACTAATGTTTCAACCACTTCAGATACAACTTGAAGCTAGATGCCACATTTGATCAACTAATGAAGGTGAAGCAGGAGTCACTTAAACTAGTTAAAAGGTTCATTCAAAGGTGAAACTTAAATCTTAATGAGATTTTAGAGTCTATTGTTGAAACTTACTTCTTAGCCATCTACAAGGGAGAAATTAATGACTTTATCAAGTTAAACAATTACTACTTAGAGCCCCAATCACTAAGCCAAGCCTTCTCATAAACCAAGAACATTGAGGAGGTAGCTAAGGCAAGCAATGACTTGGGCGACGTGGCCTATAAAAATCAACATGCAAGGAGGGATAGGAATAAAACCAAGAAAGAACATAAAATTATGCTTGAAATAACAAAAGACTCAAAATAAGGAGAGAGGCAAGGATCACCATCATGCAACACATCCCAAGACTCATTACAACCATCCACTTCATATGCCCCAAATCAACCAAGATGAAATGTTGGACGAAAGGCTAGGTCAAAGTACACTAGGTTACCTATGAAGCCCTTTGAGCTTCTAGAATAATTATTTAAATATGATTATATACAATATAGGAAACTATCTGAAGAAGCTCATAAGAATCATGATCATCTTTACAACATAGCTAGAGATCCAATGGTAGCTACTAAAGATGATCCTAAGCTACCAAAGTACTTCAAATTAAATAGGTATTATCATTATCATCAAATGGCTATTCATGACATCAATTTTTTCCTAGCATTAAAGGATGACCTCCAAACAAGGATAGACCATGGAGAGTTGGTGTTGAATAAGACTAACTCTCCAAGAGCTAACAGTAGCTTCTATACTATAGCCTCATTCATGGAAACCAAATGATCTAATCCTCCTAAGAAATCATTTATCATCAAAGTATCATCACAGCCCCAAAACATAAAGCCTAGATAGCCCTTCATCATATGGGTACCACCCTTCCAACACCTAAGAATACTTTCATCATACATGTCCCCCATTCAATGGCTTGAACAACACAATGTAATCAATGAGTTGCTAATCCATCAAGTCCTAGGTAACCATTTGTTATCCAAATCCCTTCACCTTAAACAAGTAAGCCTATAACAACCCATGACCAAAGCCCACCTATAGTGGCCCACAACTCAAAGGTTAGCAAGAAACCATCATTACAGTAGTGAAAAAATCAACCTATCACCAAACCAATAACAAATTCCACTCAAAGTAACCAATGATAAATTACTTCAAAATAACTTACACCAAGATTAACTACAATCATGGAAATAGGGTCTAACACACATATATTGAAACCTAAGCCACAAACCCTAGGAAGGTGTAAAGGAGTTAGAACCACTAACACTAAAACATCACATGTCAAGGGAAAAGGTTTTCTCACAAAAATGGAGCAAGGAAAATCATTATTAAAGCAAAAAAACACATCACCGAACTTGTATGACTTGGTCATGAGCTCGCCTACACATAGGGATGCACAAGCTCAAGTGTTAACCTCTATTCCTATGAGTAGTGACATGCTTGCCAACAAATAATTAATTCACTCTATCATTGAGAAAGCTTCACTTGGAGAAAATGGACATCAACCTATGCTCCACTTGTATGATAGTGAAGTGAAGATTGACTCTTAAAATGAAGAGGTGCTATCTACCCCTCTCCTCATCACTATATGTGTTGACAGATACAAGGTCTATCATGTTCAAGTAGATGAAGGGGCATCAACTAATGTTATATCCTTTTTCATTATTAACAAATTAGGCTTGATTGATAATGTTCAAGCAACCACTACCTTAGCACTCAAGTCATTTAATGAATCATGAGTAGTAGTATGAGATTCCATCTACTTGGATTACATAGCCAATGAGTAATTCCCTACATTTGCCAACTTCCTAATAGTTGAAGAGATACCTAGCTTCAACTTGATCTTAGGAAGAGCATGGTTAGCAAATTTTTACATAGTCTCATCCCCTATATATTAAAGGATTCACTTACCCTATAAGGGATCAAAAATTGTCATTCATGGAGATAACATGTTGCTACCTTTGGTTAGCGATGTCAACATTGACCAAGATTTAGAGCTAGAGTTTCAAGAGAAAACTCTCAATACTTCAATTGGGGCCACCAACAACAAAGACAATGATGATGCTAGCAACATCAATGCTACAACATAAAGTCACCACCAAAAATTCATACAACTCATCTTGGTTAACAAGAAAGGTGGTGAACATAAAGTTGTACCAAAAGGATCCCTTCACCTGTTGAATGTCAAACAACAAGCTCATAGTAAACATATTATCATTTCTTTTGTTAATGGTCATTTATTTACTTTCACAACATTATTTCATGTTTCATGGTTGGTTTTAACATTGTATGCTCTTTTGAGAGCATCCCATACATACTAGGCAAGTATGGATCCTAACCCTCTAAGGCCTAAAACTAGTAAAATCACAGCTCTCCATGGTCTTAAACTAGCAAACATTGTATGACCTTCCATAGCCTTATATTGGCAAACATCTATGGCCTATTTACAACTTAGTTTACATCCTTATAGCCTACAAAATAACAGTTTACAAAAAAATATGAAAATGATAGTTTTATACCAAAAACATGGAAATGATAGTGTGAAACTAGAAATTTGGTTTCCACATTGAATTCCATGCTTATAAAAACTCAAAACACAATCCAAGGTTGTGGACCAAAATTCCACAAAATTGAACATCAAAACTAAGAAAAATGGCCATTGGAAACCATTTGTAAAAAATTATCAAAAAAATTTAATTTGATTCAAACCACTTCCAAACCCTTCTCAACACTTCAAAAAATCCCCAAGATCATGGGACGTTGATGGGAAAAAACTTTTAAAGTATTAATGTTGCCCATCTTCACAAGGGTAAATGCATAACAACCATAAAACCTTAATTCTAAAGCACTCTATAGAAACACTCATAAAATATTAACCGCTTATCTGATTTTGATGATTCGTTGGAATTGTAAAACCATGAAATATAACCCTATAACAAGAAAACATACAAACTATTAACCATTTTTTTAAAAAAAATTACAAAATTAACCTAAACATGGCCATCATGACCAAAACCCAATTTCACATGAGGTAATGGAAAAACTTGCGAAAAATTAATTGTTGATTCAAATTCAATGATTCCATAATCATTGGAATTCTTGAACAATGAACTAATATACTACAACCATAAAACTCAAAAATTCATAACCTTTTACTATATAAAAAATTTTAAACTTACACTAAAAATAACCAAAACTAAAAACCCACTTGACATAGCCTAACAGAAACATCCATAAAAAATTAATCATACTGTAAAACTAAGTGGTTTAAAAAATTAATCATATGAAAATAATCAATAACCTCATAGCCTTGAAAAATTAAAATACCAAGCCATTTTTTAATGAAAAAATTCACAAGTGACATTGCTTTTTGGGTGGGAAAAAGCAAAAAACCCATGAAAATCATGGAAAATAGCATTTATTCTAGAATGCAAACAAAACTCTAAACCTAGGTAACATTGAAAACAAGTAAACATGGCCTAAATCTATAGTGGGATTTCGAAAAAATTCAAATACAAAAAATACACAAGCCTAGCTCTAAGAAAATGCAAGGGTTTTAAGCTAGAAATGGAATAAATGGAATAGCCTTTCATGGAAAAATAGTTAGGCCTGACTACACTTGAAATTACATGCCTATGCTAGCCCAACATAGTTAATAGTGAAGCCCAACATAGTTCACATGAAAAATCCCAAAACAATCCATTTCCATTTCCATTTTTGTTTCCATTTCCTTTAGAATAAATGGAATAAATGAAATAGAATTTCATGGAAAAATAGTTAAGGTTGAATACACTAGGAATTGCATGCCTATGCTAGCCTAGTGTAGTTACTACTGAAGCCCATTGTATTTCACATGAAAAATCCTAGAATAGTCTACTTCTATTTCCATTTCTATTTTCATTTTTTTCACATTTCCATGGAAATAAATGAAATAAACTTTCAAGGAAAAATAGTTAAGGCTAGCTACATTGGAAATTGTGTGCCTATACTAGCCCAACATAGTCACTAGTGAAGCCTAGCGTAGTTCACATGAAAAATCACAAAATAGTTTTTTTTCATTTTCATTTTTGTTGGAATACATGGAATAAATGGAAAAGACTTTCATGGAAAAATAGTTAAGGCTTACTATGATAGGAATTGCATGCCTATGCTAGCCTAGCATAGTCACTAGTGAATCCCAACGTAGTTCACATGAAAAACCCCAAAATTGTCTATTTCCATTTTCATTTCCATTTCCATTGAAATAAATGGAATAGACTTTTATGGAAAAATAGTTAAGGCTAACTATGCTGGGAATTAGATGCCTATGCTAGCCCAACATAGTCACTAGTGAAGCCTAGCATAGTTCACATGAAAAATCCCAAAATAGTCAATTTCCATTTCCATTTTCATTTCCATTTCTAACACTAACTACAAAGGGAATTATATGTCTACACTAACCTAGTGTAGTCACTAGTGAAGCCCAACGTAGTTCACATGAAAAATCCCAAAATAGTCTATTTCTATTTCCATTTCTATTTTTATTTTTATTGAAATAAATGGAATAAATAGAATAGACTTTCATGGGAAAATAGTTAAGCCTAACTACACTTGAAATTGCATGCCTACACTAGCTCAACTTAGTAATTAGTGAAGTCCAACATAGTTCACATGAAAAATCCAAAAATAGTCCATTTCCATTTATGTTTTCATTTCCAAGGTTGATTATGCTGGGAATTGCATGCCTACATTGGGCCATCATAGTACACATGGAAAATACTAAAATGGAATAGAAATAACTCAAATTGACTCCTAGAAAGACCTAGAACCCTACCAAAGCATGCTAACACCTTGAAACTCTAGGAAATAATCTAATATCCATCATATTTCACCACAAACCTCTCAACTATGTTGGGAGTTGGCCTACACTAGGCCAACATAGTCAATAGGTATTTGGCTATTCCAAGATCCAAATAATCACTAGATCTGACAATTTTAACACTAAAATCCTAGATAGTAGCACTAGTAACCTAAAAAATAATTAACATGATAAATTAGGCATGAAAATTCATCAAAAATCATATTTCATGCATGAATACATTGGGGAAGCCTATGACTATGCTTCCCAACATAGTCACAATGAAAACACATTTTTTAACAAGGACTACCAATAGTATATTACTCAAAATGATCAAAAACTAACTTAAGAAGCTCAAAACCCTATCCTAGCTCATCCAACTATAATTTCACTCTGCATCAACCTTGAAAACACCAAATTTTCCATGACTACACTGACACCATGCATGACTATGCTAACCCACTATAGTGTGATGGGAAATTCCATAAACCACTTTCGTTGCCTAGTTTTGACCTCCAAGTAGTTAATTTAGTCCTTCAATGATCCTATGCTATCTTGTGAAGCTAATAGAGCCCTAATCCAATCCTAAAGCCTCATGTATCCACTTATTTCATGTGACTATTTTGGGGCCTACCTTAACTATGTTGGCCTAGTGTAGTCATGAATGGAAACATCATTTTCAACTTTCAAAAGGTGGAAAATAGAGCCAAAACTTTCTAGTCCTCAATACCAATCCCCTACACTAGCTATCTAGGCCATGTAGAGCTTGAAGGTAAACATATCAAGCTTGGGAAATTTTCCATCAATATTAAGTATGGTAGGAAATGCATGACTATGTTGGGCCAACATAGTCACTAGTAGGGCATAGCGTATTCATAAGAAAAAGTCTCAATTTTACCTCAAAATAGCCCTAAAAAAACCTTCTCAAGTGTCTAAACTCTAGCACCCCTATAGCCTCATACCATGACCCACTAAGACCTAAAACTAGCAAAATCTAATCCTGTTTGACCAATAATGATCAAGTTTTTACCACATGTATTTCATTTTGATGGGTTTGACCTTGTTTCATGGAATTTTGACTTGTTCTGATCTTGTTATGCATTCTTGACCTCTATTACCATCAGTTGACCTCATGTAGCTTCTACATCACTTTAATTTCATCATACCCACATTATTTTCTTTATTATGGCCTCTATTCGTCCTTGTTTAGCCTTTCATTGGTGTTAAGTGGTGGGGTTTGACCATCGTTGATCATCATTTGACACTATGTAACCATTGTATGCCAAGGCCTTAAAGTGACAACATGGCATGCTAAGGCCTAAAACTAGCAAAAGTGTAAACTTAGTTGACCAGATTTGATCTTATTTTTCATACTTTCATGGTGCTTCAACTTGTTTTGACATTTATTTGACCTTTTTTCTGTTTTATTCTGTCTTATTTATCTTCACCTACATTCCATAGCCTTGGTTGACCTTGTTTGCATATTGTTTGCATATATCATTATTTACTAATTTTTACCCAAGTTCCATGTAATGTACTTATGGTTTATATGCAGGATTAGAGAATAGTAAACATGGATGGGAATTAGTTGGCCAATCTAGTTAATCATTCATATCCAAAGCCTTATTATGACTAACACATCATCTTTGTAGATATCAACAGTTGGCATCAACAACCTTTGCAACTAATAACAATTGAGCCTACATGACCTATTTTTTCATAACAAATGAATTGTGAAACTTTGTAACATTAGTGGCCTTGGATAGCTTAGTTTACTTGTATGCCCTTATGCATTGTATTGTAACAACATGACATTTTGGTTTGGTTTCTTATTCTCTTGGAGTTGTGCTTATAAGATGAAGCTCAAAACTCATTATAAGGGTGCAACTCATTATGGTAGCAAGTTACCATGTGACCTCAATGGGCAAGGTTTAGGAAGCTTTCCCTACCATACCAAGAGTTCTTATTTCATATTATCATCATTACCACACCTTGAGCCCAACCCCATAGCCTAATTATAACCTTCCTCATCCTAAATGATTATGCTAAGCAATGTTTGACACTCATGCATTGTGACCATATGACATCTCTTCATTATGCTTCATCTAAAAGTCCAATGAAATTTAACACATCTCATTCAATATGAAAACCATTAAGTCCATTCAATGTAACAAATCTCATTTAATGGAAAAACCAAATCAAAATCATCCTTTATGATGAAGCCCAGTGAAGCTTTCAACCCATTAAAAAAAAGGAGTGGAAGAAAATTGTCAAGAAGCCTAATGACCAATAAAGCCCAAAAGGATAAATTGACGGCTCTAAACATGCAAAGGAAGGAGCCTAACTATCAAAGAAGCCTTTCTCAAACACATTGTTGAGTGACCAACACTTCAAAAGATAAAGTGTAAGAACTTATTGATTAACCAACATGTTGGTGCCATATTGTAGCCATGATGTTAACATTTAGAATTCATTGTTAATCCTCATGACCATTTCTTTGTAGCTAAATACTACCTTTACCCTCTATTATCTTATCATAATTTTATCTCATCATCATAAGCATTCTTTGACATGATTCGACACTACTAGATCAAGTGTAGAGAGGGAACATTAGTGATGAACCTACATTAATTTTTTGTATTTTTTTCAATGCCTCTCAAGTCAATGCTCCAAACATCAACAAATAGGGTCCAATGAAACATCACCAAAAAATTCATGTTGCAAATTGTAACCTTCTTTTCCCAACTTAAGTCAAGATTCTATTGTAAATGTAAGATTTGTAGTCCATGAGCTACAATCATGCATACTTTAGCTTTAGGGGCTAAAAAATACCATAAAAGTTTCTATTGGCTTACTTCCCAAGTGAAAAAAGATACCTCATATCTATATTTGGGCTTGGAAAGGCTAAAAATGCATTGGGTATGGCCAAAATTGGCATTCTCATGGGTTTTGTAGACGTATAAGGTCAACAACGTTGGAACCATTCCCCTCCCCCACCATCAGCCACCACCCCCCCCCCCTCCTCCAAGCATAGATGGAATTATTGAAATTTTCAATTTCCAACCAAACATAGTCACCACCAAAACCCAACAAAGATGTAACATTAAAATTGTTGGGATTTTCCATTTTCATTTGTCATTTTCCATTTCCGTTCCTGTTTTCATTT
Organism: Gnetum montanum; assembly: GCA_015680685.1. Classification (NCBI taxonomy): domain Eukaryota; kingdom Viridiplantae; phylum Streptophyta; class Gnetopsida; order Gnetales; family Gnetaceae; genus Gnetum; species Gnetum montanum. The sequence goes on from MNCI01015036.1 coordinate 352,877, forward strand.
CCATTTCCATTTCCCATTTCTATTTTTCATTTCCATTCCCATTTCTATTCCTATTTCCAATTTACATTTTCAAATAGTGGCCAACGTAGCCACCAGAAATCTTCAAAAAGTGTAGCGTGGCTTATGTAGATAACATTTTCCACAATTCCTACATTTCCCATAGTTTACAATGTTTTCCACATTTTCCAAAATTTTTAGCATTTTCCAACAACATTAGCATACTCCACCAAGTCCAAAATAGAATGGATGTTATCAAAATACTCACAAAATTTTTTTCACTATTTATAATAAATGGATGGCCTTTGGTGGCTATGGTGTATTCCAAACTTACTATAAATTATAACTATGCTAAGAATTGTAACCATTGTAGCCTACAAATTGACATCAATCTATCAGTAGTCATGACAATGATGTGCAGGCTCTAAAACTAGCAATTCCACACCTATAAACCCAAATGTAGAGACCTTATTCTAGTTCCACCACTTTGGCATAACAACATCATAACTATTTCCATAGCTTGAAAGCATTTTGCAAGCAAGAGTCCTTTACAACCTTGTAATTCCTTTGAGCAAACTTGATATCTACATTGGGCAAAGAAACTTCCATGTAATATCATTACATCAAAGGTAAAACATTAATCTATAACCATAATTGTTAATTTTGGTGAAAACTAGTATGGAGTTGCTAGAAACTTGAGTTGAAAACTATCCAAATCATGGAGTTTCAAGTGTAGAACACAGGCTCCAATGAACTTAAAGCTTCTTAAAGAAAATTCTCATGCACCTACCACAAAATATGTACTTTTTGAATCTACTATTTTATTTTTCATTTCAATAAAATTGTAGTTCATTGTTGTACAAATCTGAGTTCATGTTTTCATTTCTATGTCCTTTTCCATTCTAAATCTACAATTCCATTTCCATTTACATTTTTGTTTTCATTTATATTTATGTTTTCATTGATAGTTTTGTAAGTCCCTAGGTGATTGGACAAATCATCTAGGGTACCTTGAATTCCATTAATGAAGACCCTTGGGATTCAAGGCTAAAACTATTATGGCACTTGGGATATTTCAATTTTTGTTCTAGAAACTAAATTTTCTAGGTCCAACATTTAGTAGTAATATCACTGTTTCATTTCAAGGATATGGATTTTTTCTTATAATTTTGGCATGTTTCACATACCTTATCCTTCTTGGATTAGATGTAGAGAAATTCTTTAAGAATTTCATTTTTAAAGAGCTTTCTAAGATTATCAATGTTCAAGTGTTCCAACCTCCTATGCCACAACCATCTATCCTGCAATTTTCTAATTAAACACTTTAAATTTATATACTTAAATCACAATTATCAAAGATATACACAGTTTCTAATCTATGTCTAATAAGGATCACTTCATCAATTATAGATTCTTTAATGATACAATGGTTAGCTTGAAAAAATGCACATTTTCCATCATCATAAAGTTGACTTACACTNTTGGTTGAGCGCTTCTTTGTGCAGTCGGGCAATGTGTCCAAGCTCCAGGGGCTACATTTCCCCTTCCTGCGGTGCTTGCAGGAGGGCACCCGGGTTAACCTGCCACGCTTCTTCCTCGAAGCTCTCCACCTCCAGCGGCGGGGTCGCCGGTCGGGGCTTATTTTGGCTCTGTGGAGGGGGGCGGGGGTGCAGGGGGCACCGGGCCCGTCCACTGCGCCCGCTAGGGGACGTCGTGTTGCCCCTCCCCCTGTTCCCCCCCCTTCCCCTCCTCCTCGGCGGCTGGCTGCTCTCCGTCTCTCCTGGGGCCGCCGTTCTCACCGTAATCGTGCCCTCTCGCCCGACCCCCCCGGCGCCCCCCGCAGTGGGAGGCGTAGCTTCGGCGGGAGGTTGCTGCTGCCAGGGCAGCGGAGCAGCGGTTGGCGGAGGCTCGGTGGGCTGTAACGCTGGCCGAATGGCGGGCCGACCACGAAACCCAGCTCCGGGAGCAGGCGCAGCAGCTGAACAGGCAGCATACGCTGGCGATGGAGACCCTGCGTGCCCAAATCACGGATGAGCTCTGGGATCGGCTCAGGGAGGAGCTACGGCAGGAGGAGGCGGACCGGCAAGCCTGGGAGGTGGCAACCCGGGAGGAGCAGGAGCGGTTGCAGGAGGAGGAGCTGCAGCGGCAGCGGCAGCTCGATCGGGCGCATCAGCAGAGCGCCCGTCAGTGGCTTAGGGGCGGACGTTGCCCATATACCGTCCTTGGTATTAATTGTGAGAGCTCCTGGGGGGAGCTCAGAAGGCACATCCGCCGCACGTCCGCTAGACTCCACCCGGATGCGGGGGATTCGTCGCCGGATCGACGTGGGCGCGAAGCTCTTCTGCAGAGGTTCCAGCAGGCCGCGAACTTCGTCGACACGGAGGATCATCGGGCTACTCTAGACATGCTCCATGAGTTGGAGTCACCCCGGTGTTCCTGCCACCAGCTGCCGACTCACCCCTAGCCCTTTCCCCCTCTCTCTCGTTCCCTCCGCTTCCTCGTGGGGGTTGTCGTTTGTTTGGGGTGGCCCGCCCCCGCCCCCCCCCCCACCGACTATTTTTGCGCTTGCCTTCGGTGTGGGGGGTGCGCCCCCCCCCCCCCCCCCCGTGGGGGGGGGGGGGCCCCCCCCCCCCCCCCCCCCCGGTTGGGGGGGGGGTCTTCGGCCCGCCCTTCACGCGTCGTTTGGACGCCTGTACGGCTTCGGGGTTTTCGGTCGCTGGCTGGGGCTCGGCGTGGTTTTTTCTGTTTTTGTGGAGACCCAGGGCCCCCCCCCCTGTACTTGTACTTGTATAGTCGTGTAACTTTCTTTCAGTAATACATTCCCGAACATTCTCTCAAAAAAAAAAATCTATGTCTAATAAGGATCACTTCATCAATTATAGATTCTTTAATGATACAATGGTTAGCTTGAAAAATTACACATTTTCCATCATCATAAAGTTGACTTACACTTGATAAATTATGCTCTAACCCTACAACATAAAGAACATTATCAATTCTAGGAGATTTCTTACCTCCAATCATACCTTTTCCTTTAATATATGCCTTGTAATCTCCAAAGGTAACAATCCCATGAACATAGCTTATCAAAGAGACAAATCTATCACCAATCATATGTCTTAAATATCGACTATCAAGATATCAAAAAAGTGGGTGGTTTTTCTTAAGGTTTTAGCATGGCCATGTATGCCCTACACATCATATTCCTTAGGGTTTACAACTTATTATCTTTTTATTTTTAATTCTCCCTTGTGTACCTACCTTGGTTAGCTTTTAAAAATCTTATATTTCCATATCTAAAATGGGCTTTGTAAGGATGTTAGTATTGAGTATTATTGTAGTTATGAAAATGATAGAAATGAATACATTATCTTCTTAAAAAGAGGTTATACCTTGACAGGTAATTCCATTTACTATGTCTTATTCAAGAAGATAGTGTAGGTTTGTATCCAAGTTCTACTTTAACAATAGCTTACCTTGATTTTTTCACTACTGATTTCATAGTGACTATCCTTTGGAAAAGTTCCTTTGGATCAACTTGAGGGTTCTTTTTCTTCTAAGCTTAAATCTTTATCTCTTGTTTATGGATCTTCTATTTTAAATTCTTGCATATAGTTGTAGATCTTTTGGTATGTAAAAACTATCACATCCCCATTTCCAAATGAGGTTGTTGCATAACAAAGATGATGCCTTTTCATAACAAGTGTCATTGTTATCATAATAAGTCCCAAAAGGCTAGTTGTAATTAAGATCCAAAAGTTTTCATTGTAATAATAGACATGTCTCTTGAGGTAACCTTTGGGGATTTAACCTGAGGCATTTATACCAAGGTTTAGAGGGTGTGCCATGCATGGAGTGGTGGAGCCAGTATCTGCAAGTGACAAGAGCGAGGTGAAGTGGGATAGGAAGTGAACTGGCCATCCCTTCTAGTCAGGTTATAGGCCTAACCATGGTGGCAATGCTGGATTTCCTATAAGGGATAGATGCAGAATGAAGAAAATACCAAGGAACACTCTCAAAGGATGATCTATATACATTATTCCATATCAATAAAGCATTCTTTTCTTTGTCTTTATACATGTTTCCTCTGATTTTCTTTATGCATAATGTTGAATGTTACATATATTTGATGTTTGGTATATTTTCTTCTTATACATAATGTCTAATATAATGTATATTTGATGTTTTCCATGACATTCAAGGATTGGATGTCATCAACAGGTTTAGAAAAATGGGATCAAGGTTGTTTGTGTGGTTGTGTGGTTATTGTGCTTGTAGGATAAGAATGTGGAATGAAGATAAAAAGACTTCTAGAAGATTAAGCACATTAATATAGAATAAAGAATTCAAGTGCAAAGAAAGGTTGAAGAAAGACATATCCAAGAAATAGTAGACATCTTGATAGAATTGAAGGTATCATAGATAAAGACATCTCTACAAAATAGTAGATGTCTTTCATTAGACAAAGATGTCTCCCCAAAATGAAGGTTAGTTATAGAAAGACATCTTCCCAAAATGGAGGCCAGATGCAAAAAGATGCCTCAACCATGAAGAAGGCATCTTTCATGACCATTAGCTAGCCATTGCACAAGTTCCAAGATTAATTTGAAACCATAGTGGCTATAAGAAGACATCATTCTAATTTGGAATAGTCCAATCCTTTGTACAATCATTGTGTAATCATTAGACTATATTTGTAATCATTGTTGCTCTTCATTACATATCTTTTTTCTATTGTAAAGTGAGTTATACCTCAAGTACAAGGATTAGCAAACTTAGTTGCATTCATCCCTTGTAATTATTGTTCTCCCTTGTTGCCTTGTAGGGTTGATGTACTTCTTGCAAGAATGTATCTTTCTTGAGCTTATCAACACTCCAAAGTGAAGCTCAATATTGTAAAGGTTGTAAGATCCTAGAAACCACATTCTCAGTTTCTTGGGACCTTGCAAGGTTGAGTGGATTTGTAGCATTAAATCACTTCATAGTGGAGCTTAGAGCTTGTACAAGGTGTGGTACCCTTCAAACCACATTTGAGAGCAACAAAGTTTGAAGGTGTGCTTGCAAACTACCCTCTAAATGTGGACTATCCAAGTTGAGAAATGATGTTAAATTTTGTGTGTGAGCTTTTTCCCAAAGAATTTTAATTTGAAAAACTTATTCATCCCCCCATCCACTTCTAAGTTCAATGATTCACAAGTGGTATCAGAGCCTAGTACTCTTCTTCATCATCATCAACTTCAATAGTGAACAATGGAGAAGACATCTTATACAAACCCATCCATGTTTTTGATGGATTCAACTTTAATTATTGTAAAGCTAGAATGCAATGATTCTTTGAATCCATGGAATTTGAAGTTTGGGAGTCAATCCTTGAAGGCTATGCTTTGCCTGTTAATAACTCCACTGGCATCATTAAGCCTCGAAACAAATGGACACAAGAAGAAAGATAAGTTCATATTTGAATTAAGAGTAAATAATTTTTTGTACAATGCTTTGAATAAATCTAAATTTAATAGAGTAATAGAATGCAAAATGGCCAAAGAAGTTTGGAAAACTTTAGAAGCTACTTATGAAGAAATATCTATTGTTAAGCAATCAAAATTATTAGTTTTGCAAAGTGAATATGATAAGCTTAAAATGAGAGAAGGATACCAAATAAAAGATTACTTCTCTAGAGTGCATGATATTGTTGTAGCTATCAAAGGTATAGGTAAAGATCTAGCCAAAAGTGATGTGATCATTAAGATAATTAGAACTCTTCAACTAGAGTTTAGACCAAAGGTCATAGCCATGGAAAAAATTAGATATTTCTCAACTATAAAATTTGAAAAACTTCAAAGTTCTCTCATTGCTTATGAAATGAATCCCATAAGTAAAGGAGCCATCCAATAAAGACCTATTGCTCTAAAGACTACCTCCAAGGAGAAGGAGCTCAATGAGCATGATGAGGGCAGTGAATATGACATTGTTCTTCTCACTAGGAAACTACAATGATGAATAATGAGAAGAAATAAGGTGACATTTCAATGATGATCCAATTAGTTCAAAGTTGAAGAAACAAGTAAAAAAATTTTGAATTCTAACTTAGACTTCTCTTCTATAGAATGTTGGATTTGTGAAGGAAGAGCCCATATGTCCTTTGAATGTCCTAGTAATTTTAGGTTGTAGCCCAAGGACAAATCCACTAATGAAGTAAATAAAATAAACTTTTATACAAGTTGGGATGATGGGGAGTAGAATGTGGAAGAAGTGGAGGATGATGTAAAAAATTCACATCTCATCTACATGTCCCTTATGGATGATGATGTTAATTCATTAAACAATGATCTTAACAATGATGAAATATTTGACCTTTTATACAATGAGATTTTTTCATTTCAAAGTCTTTACACTAAGTTAAATAAAAAAGTCAAGTCTAAAGATCATGAAATATCATTTTTGAATTTAACTATTTATAATATTACTAAATAACTCTTAGACCTAAGATTTGATAATGAAAGGCTAACCTCATCTTTAGAATAGAACAAAGTGGAACTAGTAGACATCAAATTAATAAATGAAAGTTTGACAAAAGGAAAGGAATCCATTTGAATGGTACTAGGACAAGGAAAAAGTCTGCATGACAAGAGTGGTCTAGGATGCTGCACACAAGAGCAATCACCTTCTATAAGCCCATCACAATTGAATGATCCTCTAGAAGCAAAAGGAAACACATTAAAATTAGATGAGGCATCCATTTTTTGAAAAGGTCCTCAAAGGTTTGATTATCCTAATCTCTCAAACTACCATAGGAGGATTAAGTGATATTATAGTCACAAGTTAGGGCATAAACAATGGGATTGCAATCTCAGGTGTTATCATATAAATAATTCATCATATCATAGGACTCAATGGTCTTATCAAAGTGCACTAAGAAAGGATTTTGTGCAGGAACATAAGGAAGATCATATGTCAACTCAAAAGACCAAAGGAACCATGAAAGAATGGAGAATTAAATGTCAAGAACAAGTGTATCAATATACTCTCACCAAAAAATTCATAAGAGGAAGCCAAGCTTTGGACATTGGAGAAGTTTGGTTGAAAAGAGAATTCTCAAAATAGGAAACTCATTCTCTAGCCCTCTAAACACCATTACCTTTTAACAACAAAGTAGGTAAGGTAAGGCCAGTTTCCATCTCTTTGCTTGATAGCTAATTTATATGATGTGAAAACATTGTTTGTGCCTAGATTAAAAAAGTATTAGAATAATTGTTTAGAGCATATCTTATATTCCTTTTGAGCTTGATGTAATTGGATTTATAAAAATATGTAGTGTAGCACTTGTATTAATTTACTTTAGGCATTTTTCTTATAATATTTTTAGTTGGCTTTTGTCTTGCTCACAATCTTGTATTATTTAAACTTCTTGTAATGATTTATTTCTAATCTCATGACCTTTTGGATATTTTATTGTGATAATTCATAAGTAGACACAACCTTGAAGATACTATTCATATGATCCTAATGCTAACTTGCCATTATAGTACTTTGGTGATTTACAATGTTTACTTCCTTGACAAATACAAAATGATCTTAAAAGCCCAAGAAGAGATACTCATGTGTAGGGAAAGGTTGCTCCTCATTATTTTTTATCATCTTGAAGGTCATCTTTGTAGGGGAGTCTTTAAGGACTTCTGGTTAGAAGACACTCAACCAGCAAAGTATTACTTTCCAACATGAGCAAGGATTCGTGTCATGCAAGGGCATGGTACAACATCCAAGTAAAAGGGGAATTAAATCTTGGCTAAGATATCTTACAAATATTTTACCTTCTGACATCTTTTGGTTACTATTTCAACATTTGTTAAAAATATTCTTGTTGGGTATTTTTGGGCATTCACTTGTTTTTGGATTTGGTATTTGTTCATCTTCACAAGAATTATTACAAGCATATCCTTTCTTTCTTGCCAAATAAGTACCTTCTTGTTGGTTTCATAAGAGTTAAGTATTGATAGAATCATGTCATATTGGTTTACATTATGAGTTTATTGATTCAAAAAGGTAGGTTATTTGATCCTCAAAATTTTATTTTCGAAAAGGGAAAGCTCCTATCTCATTTAATATTTTTAGCTCTTAGAAAGTTTTGCTAAGGGATGTGTTTAATCTTGACAATAATTATTTCAAGCTGATTCTATATGATTAATCTTCGTACTTTGGTATTTAAGTTTGTTTTCTCTTAGACATTAATTATAAAGTTTTTTTATCATGTTTAGATTAATTATGGCCAGTTCTTTCTAACTTTTTTTTTGAACTAAAAAGGCCAAATCTTAATGAATTAAAGATAGCATATGATGAGTGTCAAGGTACCCCTACACCCAACCATAAAAATCATTAAAGCATTACATGTGATCAAATTGAATTATGTGGACCTATAGTTATCTCATACACTAGTTTCTCTAGGAAATGAAACAACATTGAGAATGTTCATTGTCTTCCCAACTACACTAGTGAGGCTCAAGGATATGATTTAAGTGTAATTGAGGTATATGAATTTTTGTCATCTTATATTTTATGGATGTAACCACCTACAACAAGAATATGGGTAGACTAGATTTAAAAGTAATTTCTATTATCTATCTAAACTAACACAAGTAACCACTCCGCTTTCCTGAACACATATAGCACTACTAGGCTACCAAACATTAAGTGTTGTTGGGTTATCAAGTACTATATGAATGCTCAAAGTGGTCATGCTCATGTTCATGAATTGCTAAAAATAAATTATTTAATCAAATGCATTAAAGTAAATAGTAAGAAAATAAAATGCAATAAGGAAAATATTAAGCTATTCTTGGTGCTGCAAGGATTATCAAAAGAGTTCATTTTATTCCCATCATACTACTGCACTTAGGTACATCAGTTCTTGAACAAAGAACCATACATACTTTAGACTCCTTCTATGGGCACTCAGAAAATATTCTAACTCTAGGAAGAAGAAATAGCAAGAGCTTCACTACCTTTCTTGAAAATTGAAAACTGACTAATGAAAAACTTCTCAAAACTAGAGCCTAGGTGCAGTATTTATAGACTCAAGGTATATACCCTAACATCAGACATCCAATGTTGGACATCTAATGTCGAATCCAAGTCCCAACATTACATACCCCACATTGTAGTTGACATCAAATGATGATTCGTCATACACCCCATGACTAAATGTAAGGGTTTTCTTGAGTGAAGAAGAGGAGGAACAAGTTATTTACAATATAACATATTGGGTAGGTACGGGATTATTGACTAACATGACAAACTGACTTAGATGAGATAGACATATAGACTCTGAGTGCCAAAGTGTACAAAATTACAATTTTTACAACATTGGGTGTTCATGAGAAGAGGAGTGAACACCCTAGAGAATATTGACATCCATCACCTCTTGGCAGTAGGAGAATGAGAGAGAGAAGAGATCCTTCGATCACAAATGATCCTCATTTTATGGTATCACTGCATCATCCTTGGTGAAGATAGTCCTACTTCTAGCCCATGCTTCCCATTGCAATCATAATAAAATCATGAATTAGTATAAGATGTGTAACACATAACTATTAAATTCCTTGTCTTCTCAATGGTTACACTTAGCTAGGTTGTCATTGTAGTTGATTGGTTCCTTGAGTAGTGTTAGCGAAAAGGCTAACATATAGGGTTAAAATTCATTAAATTTGAAAAAGTTCAATACAAGGAAATATTTAAAGAGGGTATAAGAATTCACAACAAGGAAAAGAAGAATTCAATAAAGATTGTTGTGAATATGTTTATAATTGGATGTCATTGATGGAGTAAATAGAAAGAATTTGATTGTAAAAATGTATAAGGATAAAGAACTTAACTAACCCAACCAAAAGATATGTAGGTGGGTCCACCCCAAAGCAAGCACAAGCCTTTTATGCCTTACATAATTTTAAACCAAAGAGTCTGTGGGCTTAGTGGATGATTAATGGTTACAAAAGGTTAAGTACAAAAACCTAGAAGTAACTAACTAAGAATTCTAACATATCAAACCAAGACATTGAACCAAAACATGAAATCAGCAGTGAGGTGAAACATGGAAAGCATAGATGGATAAGAGAGAGAGAGAGTGGAATGGAGTTTCTCATTATAGTCACATGAAGTCCCTTGTAGATTTTGTGGTTAAATGACTTGATAGGATCCATCCTTAGTCTAGACCAAAACCAATCACTTTTAGTGACTTCACATCAACATTCTAAGACCAATCCATCCCCTAAGATACAAGAGCACTCCCATAGAACAACCACCATTCCAAATTAGAGAAGAAATAGGAAGTGAGAAATGACCTTAGTTAGAGGAGACAAGTCCCATAACTAGTGCTTGTAGCCTATTTATTCTATCTAATGGGTGAGCTTTGAATTTCTATTATTTTTTTTCAAATGGGAACCACACCATGCAAAGACATGCATTTACTTTGTCTAAGGGGTTTTCTTTAAATCCTCATCTTTTTTTAGCTTTTTTATTTTATTTTTCTTAATGAGAACCACACCATGCAAGGATGTGTGCATTTATTTTGTCCAAGGGGTGTGCTTTGAATTCCCATCATTTTTTTTCTAATGAGAACCACACCATACAAGGACATATTCAATTTCCTTTATTAATTAGCATGGAATAGTAAGAAATTCATGGAAACACACATGTACCCAGGAAAATAGAAAAGTACAAAGAATATCAAATCCCCTTGAAGCCACACCCTGTTCAAACCTTTGAATCCTTCTCAATTCTGGAAACTACCAAAGTCACAAATTTATGAAAGTTTTATTAGTGAAAAAGGGACTACATGTTCCCAAATAAAGAAAACCATAAAGTGTATAGATGGGTGGATGTTGTGGACTCACTACCTATTACATGAGAAAGAAACCATGTTCTAATTATCCATAATGAAATTCAAAGCTAGAAACCAGACATCAATAATCAAATAACAAAAATAGTACATATCACCATCAACTAACACATTACCAATGTACTTGGAACTTATTAACAAAAAGCTAGAAAGTCATACCAAATGAAATAAAATATAGAAGAAAGTGTAAATTATTTAAGAAATATCAAATCTACTAAATATACTAACGATGGTATAAAACAAAAATTAGAAAAGATTAATACCATAAAAACAAAAGATGTAAAACAAAAAGTTGTAAAATGAAAAACATGTAAAACAAAAAGTTGAAAGATTGAGAAGCCACTTGAATGGTTAGCATGGTTGGCCATCTTTTCCATGACTAAGTTGAAAGGAGAAGATCTAAAATATGGAGTGTGGTTGTCCATTGGATAAGGTGCTTATTGTGTTAGGTGCCGTATGCTCATGGAAAGGCTTAATTTGTTGTATGTTAGCTAGTTGTTTCTTGTTTAGGCTCTTAGGTTTATAGATCATCATGGCCCCTAAAGAAAAAGTTTCATAAATGATATTAGGTCCTACCCACAACATCTGGAACTTATTTTGTTGAGGTACATGTGTGGGTTTCCAATAAAGAACCTTATCTCTTAGTTAAAATTTAACTTTTCTAATTTTTAGGTCATGACACTTTTTCTTATAAGCCTTGTGCAACTCATTAGATGATAAGACCACTAATCAATTTTCATCTAGTAGGTTTAGATTCATTAATCTTTCCTTTTGGGCTAGACTTAAGTCAAGGTCAAGGTCACAAGTTGTTGAAAGTGTACAGAGTTTAGATTGAGTAGGAAGTATTGGTAGTTTGTTATACACAAGCTCATAGGAAGAGTAGCCTATAGGAAGTTTCCAAGTTGAGCGGTAGGCCCAAACGGCATCATTGGGTTTTGTGCTCTAGTCCTTCCTATACTTGCTAATAGTTCTTGTTTGTATTCTTATGATTTTCCTGTTGGTAGCCTTAGCTTGACCATTAGCTTAGGGATGGTAAGGTGTTGTGAGTTTTTGTTCAACCCCTAAGCATTGCATGAGCTTACAAAAGTAGTGCCTATAAAATGAGTTTCAATATTAGAAATCAGTGCATGTAGCACACCAAATGTATTTACAACATTTTGTTGTACAAACCAAGTAGTAGTAGAAGATGTACATTCAATGACAACTGCTACTTTTGCTCATTTTACAATAGTCAACAATGAATATTTGTACACCTTTTCATTTGACATGGATGTGATGACCCATGAAATCAATGCCCCAAATGTCGAATGGTTCTAATGGTTAAATCCATTATTAAGGTTCCTCTATTTGAGTAGTCATTCCACCATCCCATTGGAATTCTTCACAAGAGCCAATGAAATGGTGAGCATCCCTAAAGACTGTTGGCCAATAGTACCCTACCATCAAGATTTTAAAGGTTGTGCATCTCCTAGCATAGTGTCCTCCACAAGGACCTTCATGAGCATCTTGGAGCACACATAGTTGATTAGCATCAAGGACAGACCAATGAACCAGGTCATCAACACATACCTTATAGAGGTGTTCATTGATCTTTATGACATGCTTTACCTAATGAAGAGACTGGTATTTCCTCTAATGGTCCAACCCTTGTGGCATCTCTTGAGTGAGAAGATAGGTGAAAATGTTATCATACAATTTTAGCTCATTGGACATTTGTTTAGTTATTTCCCTAGCAAAGAGGATTTCATCAGGAAACATGTTAGAGAGTGGGATTTCTTCCTCTTTTTTATCCCATTGCAATCAAGACAAGTGATCAGCAACCACATTGTTAGTGCCCTTTCAACCTATCATTGTAAGATCAAATTCTTATAAGATCACCAGCCATTGTATGACATAGGGGCTCACCATTGGCTTGTTTATTAGGAATTCCTATAAAGAATGAAACTATAGAACTTACACCTACAACTATTATTATCAACTATTTCAACATTGTAGTAAAGAGAGAAAGAGAGAATGAGCTACCAGATCCTGCTATCACATGCTAGTAGATGCATTGTTATCTCCAGTCCTACATCTACCACCGTCACGAGTAAACTGTGAATAGGGAAAAGAAAATTGTTGCCTCTTCATTTGCTACTAATATTGTTGACCATCATTCATATAGCTCTGCCACTACTAACTATCGTCGATCCATTTCCAAGAATAAAAAAATAGGACTATAGAACCTACCTGCCATGCTCGCCATCTATGCATGTTAGCTATGCCACTATCATCCCAAGAAAAATAGGATGATAATCCCTAGAATTAACAACTTCAATGATATATTTCCCATGGTAGTCTTAAAGACCACATCATTCAAGCATTTTATAAATCATTGTAAGAGCAAAATGATCAAGCAGCAACATAATTCCCTCCATGTCATGCCACCGTAGCTATTCATCTTAGTGTAGGATGAAGGTGAAGTTGGGTACATACTCATTAGGATGAGTATATCTAATTTGGTACTATTGAGGCTTTGATGGATGAGTGCTATCAAGATTGGATGGAGATTCACTCCTGTGAGAAGAAGATAGTGTTAATTAGCAAAACAAAAATCACAATGTGCTCTAAGAATTTGTTGTAGTAATTCGGAAATAAGATATGACTCCTAGATTTGGTCCATCAATTTAAATATGTTTCACTAGGTCCTAGATAGCACACAAAACAACAAAAAGATCCTCGCAATGGTGCCAATGATGAGTGGCAAGGTACCCCTATGCCCAACCATATGAATAACTAAAGTGTTATGCACAATCTGGTTGAATTTTTTGTACCTAAGTTATCTCATATACTAGTTCCTCTACGAAGTGAAATGGTGTTGAGAATGTTCATTTTCTTCCCAACTACACTTGTGAGGCTCAAGGATATGGTTTAAGTGTAATTGAGGTATATGAATTTTTTTTGTGTTATATTTTATGGATGTAATCATGTACAACAAGAATAAGGGTAGAGTAGATTGTCTATTGTCTATCTAGCCTAACACAAGTAACTAGTAGGCTACCAAATGTTAGGCGTTTCTGGATTACCAAGTACTATATGAATATTTGAATTAGTCATGTTCATGTTCATTAACTTCTGAAAATAAATTATTTAATCAAATTCATTAAAGTAAATAACAAGAAAATAAAATGAAATAAGTAAAATATTAAGCTATTCTCAGTGCTACAAGGATTGTCAAAAGAGTTCATTTTATTCTTACCACACTGTTATGCTTAGGTACATCAATGCTCGAACAAACAATCATACACACTTTAGAATCCTTCTGTAGATACTCAAAAAATATTCTAAGTCTAGGAAGACGAAATAGCAAGATCTTTGCTACCTTGCTTAAAAACTAAAAACCAACTAATGAAAAACTTCTCAAAACTAGAGCCTAGGCATAGTATTTATAGACTCAGGGTATATACCCTGATGTTGGATCCATGCCCCAATGTTGCATACTTGACATCATAGTTGACATTAAACAATGATTCATCCACATACAAATTTGATATTTATGTTTTTGTCTTTTCATTAGATTCCTTTGCTTATGATATTTTATCATTCTATGCCTATATCTTCCTTTAAGTACTTATGCCTCTGTTATTTGTATGGACTTCTCTAAAGCAAGAAGTACTTGTATTTCTATTCTGAAAGGTTTCAAATAATTAATAATATTCCTTCCAACTATATGGATCTCTTTGAAAATGCTTTATGTTTCTTAGAGATTTATTTGAATAGAGATTGAGCTCAATGAAAATGGTATGACCACAATTAAATAATATTGCTTTTTTTTGCAAAGGGACAAATTACTTTTATAATATTGGTCATCCCATTAAAATATTATGATAGGCTTAATAAGCTTTATCCTTTTCTACTACTCAAAAAGTGGAAGAGTATGATTATGATTATATTTTTTTATTTATGTGTTTAGTAATCCATTTCTTAAGTTCTGAACATCACCAAAAAGGGGGAGATTGTGGACCTTTTAGTGTGTCAAAATGTTAAGAAAAATGGAGTCAAGGTTATTTCTATGGTTGTGTGGTTGTTATGTTTTTAGGATAAGAATATGAAATGAGGATAAGAAGGCTTGCAAAAAATCAAGCATATGAACAAGGAACGAAGAATTCAAGTGCAAAGAAATGTTGAAGAAAGACGTCTCCAAAAAATAGTAGACATCTTGGTAGAATTGAAGGTAGCATAGAAAAAGATGTCTCTAGAAAATAGTAGACCACTTTCATCAAACAAAGATTTCTTTCACCAAACAAAGACATCTTTCCAAAATGGAGGCCAAATGCAAAAAGACATCTCAACCAAAAAGAAGGCATCTTTCATGACTATTAGTTAGCTATTGCATGAGTTCCAAGATGAATTTGAATACATAGTGGCTATAAAAAGACATCATTCTCATTCAGAAAAGTGTAAGCTTTTGTACAATCATTATGCAATCATTAGACTATCATTATTATAATTATTACTCATTGCATTATCTTTTGTCTATTGTAAAGTGAGTTTTATCTCAAGTACAAGGATCAGCAAACTTAGTTGCATTCATCCCTTGTAATTGTCGTTCTCCCTTGTTGCCCTGTAAGGTTGATGTGCTTCTTATAAGAAGGCATCTTGCTTAAGCTTGTTGGGATCTTGTGGCATTGAGTGTTGGTGTAGCACCACAACACTTTAGAGTGGAGCTCAAGATTGTAAAGGTTGCAAGATCCTTGAAACCACATTCTAAACTTGTTGGGACCTTGCAAGGTTGAGTGGATTTATAGTGTCAAATCACTCCATAGTTGAGCTTAGAGCTCATACAAGGTACGGTACTCTTCAAACCACACTTGAGAGCAACAAATTCTAAAGCTATTCTTGCAAACTACCCTTTGAATGTGGACTACCCAAGTTGGGAAACCACATTAAATTTGGTGTTTGAGCTTTTTCCCAATCAATTTTAATTTGGAAAACTTATTCATCCTCCCACCCCCTTCTAATTTCAATGATCCATAATAGTCTGAGGCTTAGTGAGAGCAGTGAGAAGTCATATTTATCCTCATTATTCGTGTTTTCCTTATCTTTTTTTAGTTAATCATTTTCTTTGAACAACATAATAAAAACAAGATTACATTTTTTATTTAAGTCACAATATAAAGATCTAAGGTGATCCCATATTTTCTTTCTAAATTTGTAATAGCTAACTTGATTAAGTACTTCTAGACATAATGCATAATAGAAAGGATCATGATTTGAGCATTCACCACATGTGCCCGTTTTTCTTCATCTATCCAACTTTTGATATTTTTGAACCTTGTGTAAGAATTTTCATTTATTATTGTGTAAATCTCCATGGTTTCAAAATAAAAATGCTCAACTAAAAACCAAATATCAAAATCCAAGAACTATAGAAAATACCTCATCCTTATCTACCAATAGTTATAGTTTGATCCATCAAAGTAACATGGCTTGTCAGTAGAATATGTACCTTTAATGAACATGATAAAATAAACATAAACTCTTGATAAAGGTTAATCTAATATTCAAAAGACTAAGCTCTAATACCAATTGTCAATCGAATGTCACACCCTAAATAGGGTGTGAATAAGGTATCCTAATAAAATTTACATAATCAAAATTAAATCTAGTAGCCAAAATGACTTTGAAAAGATTTAGGTAAATTAGATTAAACCACATTTAAACTAAGATCAAAATAAAATGTAAGAAAAAAATAAAATGGATGGTAGACACCAAGATTTATAGTAGTATAGCTTAGACCTAGTCCACTTTGTAGGGCTATCCAATCTCTTCTATTTTTAGTTTCCCTACCAATCTTCAAATCCTTGAAAAAAAAATCTTGTTTCAAGGATTTCTAGTCCTTCTTTCTTACAACTAGGATTTTAAGAAAAATAATCCTCAAACTAGTCCTTGAAAATAAAGGAAAATAAAATTATGCTTTTGGTATCTTACAATAAATCAGATTACATCCAATACATGCAAGAGATACAACAACAAGGACATAGAAATGTAATAAAAGATAATTTCTACTAGTTTATATTTTTTTCTTATACATTCAAAATTTTCTTCTTTTTTTGGATCTTTCTTAATACCTGTTATGGCCAATCTCACACATGCTATCACACAAGGCTATCATTAACAAAACTATCCTACAAAATTATATATTGTTTCACCAAGTAATGTTAATGTGTAGGAAGGTGGACCAAAGGTGAACCAACATGCAGGGAGGTGGATTAACCTATGGGAAAGTGGACTAACATGTAAGAAGGTAAAACATTGCTAGCAGGTGGCTATAAAGTGGAAAATGAAGATGACATTAGGAAGGGCCAAGGGGAGTGAGGGCCTCCTTAACAAATCAAGCTCTCTTCCAAAGTAGCCACATCTCTCTCCATTGAGGGGCACAGAGATGGGTAGGGGCCTCTCTAGTGGCTAAGAAACTAGTGGATGGTGTTTTTGTAGACAATGAGCATGGTAGACAGGTCCTGCAATCCTATTTTTTTATTCTTGGAAATGGACTGATGATAGTTAGTAGTGGCAGAGCTACATGGATGATGGTCAACAATCTCAGCAGCAAACCAAGAGGTGGTGGCTTTCTTTTCCCTTTTCATAGTAGACCCATGATGATGGAAAATGTACAAGTGGAGATACCAACACACAACAATGGGATCTAGTGGCTCATTCTCTCTCTCTCTATGGTATGGTGTTGCAGCAGTTGCAAGTGTAGGTTCTATAGTATCATTCCATTTTTGGTAGGTAGTACATCCACAGAAAGGTTCTCTAAATAGGAATAAATTTCCCTCTCTTGTGATGGAAATGGGGCATGTTTTGTCTATGTTTTAGAGATGTGTCAGTGGGCCTCTTTTTCTAGCATCTTCTCTCTCCATCCCTCATTTGTAGCTACAGGTAGTGTTGGCTACAGTAGTGTCTACAATGCATTGGCAGTGAATGGTGGTAGTAGCCAGGAAGCAGGGAAAATTGATTTTTATTACCTTTTGTATTCTTGAATTTTAGACACTCATTTCAATTAAAATTTCTAATTTTTTTATTGTTTTCAGAAGGTGACATAGCCCTCTCTAGCTGAAACTATTCCTAGGTTTCGTACCCATATAGGAGGTGCTTTAGGCAATAATATCCTGAAACGAGTTTTTTCCCTAGTGTTGGTAGAACCAAAATTTATGCATCAACACCTTTTTGGTTCTAGAAGGATAGCATGAACATGCCTTTTGTTTATGAGCTCTTCTTGCCATTTTCTTATGTCTATTTCATTTCTTGATCCTATCTTAGAACCTATTTAAAAAAATCATTTATTTTCTCCCTATTTTTATGCTTCCTATTTTTAAAAAATTTTTGCTATTAAAACCTTTTTTTTATAACCCTTATTTCGGAGTCCCATTTTCAAATTTTTGATTTTGGCAATCTTTACCTGAGTCCTAACTTGGGTGAGATGGTCTTATTATTCAAATTTAAATTTATTTTTTTGAAATTTTTCTCATTTTATTATTTTCTTTTTAATATTTTGTAGTTTTTGTTGCTCCTTGCACTTGCATGCAATTTGTTGTTTGGGGGTTAAGTGTTGTGGCCAATCTTTCCCATGCTATCACACAAAACCATGATTAACAAAACTATCCTATAAAATCATATATCATTTCACCAAGCAATGGTAACAAGCAAGAAGGTGGACCAATGGTGAACCAACATGCGAAGAGATGGATTGATGTGTGAGAAGGTGGATTCACATGAAAGAAGGTGAAATGTTACTTGCAGGTAGCTATAAAGCAGAGAACAAAGATGATGTTAGGAAGGTACGAGGGGAGTGAGGGCCTCCTTAACAAATCAACCTCTTTTCCTGAACAACTGGGTCTCTCTTCATTAAGGGGCACTCAAATGGGTAGGGGATCTCTAGGGGGTAAGAAACCAACAAACAACGTTTTTCTCTCTTTCTCTTCTCCTATTTTTCTTGGGGTAACAATGGCACAGCTAACATGCATGGATGGTGAGTGTGGAAGGTAGGTTCTACAATCCTATTTTTATATTCTTGGCAACGAATCAGTGATATTCAATAGTGGTAAGGCTATATGAACGATGGTCAATAATAGTTAACAATAATAGTTGTACACATAGGTTCTACCTTTTGTATTCTTGAATTTAAGACACCTATTCTAATTAAAATTGTCATTTTTTTTTACTGTTTTCAAAAGGCTACATAGCCCTCTCTAGCTGAGACTATTCACAAGTTTCTTTATCATATGGGAGGTACCCTAGGTAATAGTCTCCTCAAATGAGCTTTTCCGCTAGTGTTGGTGCAACCAAAATTTATGCATCAATACCTTTTTGGCACTAGAAGGAGGGCATGAACCCACCTTTTATTTATCATCTCTTTTTGCCATTTTCTTGTGGCTATTTCATTTTTCGATCCTATCTTGGAACCCATTGTTTTTTAAAAACCTATGTCTTTAGACCCTTTATTTTCTACCTTTTCTTATGCTTCCTATTTCTTGAAAATTTTTGTTACTGAAACCTTTTTTAATAACCCTTGTCTCCCAATACCATTTTAGAATTTTTGATTTTGGCAATCTTTACCTAAGTCCTAACTTGGTGAGGTCATGTTATTATTCAATTTTAAATTTATTTTTCTAAAATTTTTCTTATTTTATTATTTTCCATTTAAGATTTTGTAGTTTTTATTGCTCCTTGCACTTGCATGTAGTTTTTTGTTAGGGGGCTAACTGTTGTTACCAATCTCACCCATGTTATCGCCCTATTTTCAAAAGGCCAACTAGCCCTATCCAACTAAGACTATTCTCAAGTTTCTATACCCATATGGAAGGTGCCCTAGGTAATAGACTCCTTAAACAAGTGTTTCCCCTAGTGTTGGTGCAACCAAAATTTATGCATCAATACCTTTTTAACACTGGAAGGAGGAAATGAACCCACCTTTTGTTTATCAACTCTTCTTGCCATTTTCTTATGGCTATTTTATTTTTTGATCTTGGAACCTATTTTTTAAAAAAACCTTTATTTTTAGACCCTTTATTTTTTACCTTTTTTCTATGCTTCTTATTTATTGAAAAATTTTGTTACCGAAACCTTCTTTTTATAACCCTTGTTTCTAGTCCCATTTTAGAATTTTTGATTTTAGTGGTCTTTACCTAAGTCTTAACTTAGGTGTGGTGGTTTTATTATTTAATTTTAAATTTATTTTTTTGAAATTTTTCTTATTTTATTATTTATCTTTTAAGATTTCGTAGTTTTTTTTGCTCCTTGCACTTGCATGCAATTTGTTGTTTTTCTCACCCATGCTATCGCATAGGGTCATGCTTAACAAAATCGTCTTATATAATCATATACCATTTTACCAAGTAATGTTAACATTTGGGAAGGTGGGCCAATGTGTAAGAAGGTGGACCAAAGGTGAACCAACATGCAAGGAGGTGGATTAATGTGAGGGAAGGTGGACTGATGTGTGAGAATGTAAAACATCACTAGCAAGTGGCTATAAAGCAAAGAATGAAGACAATGTTAGGAAGGGGTGGGGGGAATGAGGGCCTCCTTAACAAATTTGGCTCTCTTCATGAACAACTATGTCTCTCTCCATTAAGGGGTACATAGATGGGTAAGGGGGTCTCTAGGGGTTAAGAAACCAATGGACAACATTTTTTTCTCTCTCTCTTCTCCTATTTTATTGGGGTGACAGTGGCACATCTAATGTGCGAGGATGATGAGCATGGTAGGTGGGTTCTGCAGTTTTGTTTCTTTATTCTTGGCAATAGATCGATGATAGTCAACAATAGCAGAGCTACATGGATAATGGTCAACAATCTCTGCAGCAAACCAAGAGGCAATGGTTTCCTTTTTCCTTTTCATGACCCATGATGGTGGCAGACATAGGGCTAGAGATAGCAACACGTCTACTGGCACATGATAGTAGGATTTGGTAGTTCATTCTCTCTCTCTCTTTGCTATGGTGTTGTAATAGTTGACAACAATAGTTGCAAGCACAGGTTCTACAATTTCATTCTATTTTTGGCAAGCAGTGCATCTGCAACATGGTTCTCTAAACAGGGGCAAATTTCCCTCTCTCGTGCTAGCAATGGGGCATGTTCTATCTATGCATTAGATATGTGTTGGTGGGCCACTTTATCTAGCCTCTTCTCTCTCTCTGCCTCATCTAGCGACCATAAGTAGTGTTGGCTACGACAGCATCCACAACAGACTAGTGACGAATGGTAGCAGCAGCTAAGAAATAGGAAAAATTTATTTTGGTTAACTTTTGTATTCTTAAATTTGAGACACTCATTCCAATTAAAATTCCCAATTTTCTCACTATTTTCAAAGGCCACGTAGTCCTCTCTAGTTGAGACTATTCCTAAGTTTCCATACCCATACAAGAGGCACCCTAGCAATAGTCTCCTAAAATGAGTTTTCTTTCCTAGTGTTGGTGCAACCAAAATTTATGCGTCAACAATAACATTGATATATCAATCTTAGTCTAGTAATCCATAAGAATTATGATGTCCTTAAATGAATGCTTAACCCTTGGAGATAAATTGTGTCCTTAACTTCTTAATACCCTTCTCATTTGACAATGTTCAAGGAGCTTTCTAGCCATTTTTTCCTTTTTATTTTTTTCATTTTCCCTCCAAAAGATTAACCTTCACTAACATTAGCTAACCTATTGCTCTTTCTATCATAAACATAAGCACTATATGTATTTGTCCATTTTGACTTTAGGCATTCAGAACTAGGCAACAACCATCATCTATTAGTCTTAAGTTAAGAAACCTATGGAAAGCCCAATTGGCCTTAAGAATGCTTCGTTTTTATCAATTATAAACTTTCCATCAATTTAGTTTGTCAACCTTAATTGTGATACATTTCCTTCCTTCTATACTTCATCAGTTCCTAGGTATGTCAACCTTAGACAAGGTTGGTTAACATAACATATGTGCATTTTTCTCACCACTGCAATTAGTGAGCTCTCATGTCAATCAACCCTAGGTGGGATCAATTGACCTATCAAATTGTTTGGTTAATAGAAGGATGATTTGGATGATTGAAGGATTGTTGATTTTGGAGATAAGCTTTGTCATTTGAAACTTATCCAATGTATGATCCTTCATGATGACTATAATGCATTTTTTCATTTCAAATTTCCAATTCAATTAACAATATCATGCATCTACCTAAAGATATACCTTTGACTAGTTAACCACATGCTTGACATGTAGTACATACCTCTACACCATCAAGGACTTTGAAAAGCTAAGATGGTAAACTCACAAGATAAATTACATCATCTGCTCACTACAAGATTTCAAATGATCCCACATACCTAGGAGTAAGCTTGTATTTCCTTTTGAAATTTATCAAGCTTTTCAAAATAGAGATTTATACAAACATCTTATTTCCAATAGAGAACTCAAAAGGTCTCCTCTTATGGCTAATGTAAGATACCTATTCATATTAATTATCCTTTAATTAGTCTTGAATGTTCTATAATATTAGTACTAACTCATTAATGATTCTTAATCATATTCCAATAGAGAGAGGTCCTACAAGATTCCCTATATAAGATCTCATATGGTGCCACCTTTAAAATCACTTGGTAGATGTTGTTATAGGTAAACGTTATCAATGGAAAGAAGATATTTCAACCATTTATGTACTAAAGTGTACATACTTTCAATATGTTTTCTAGCACTTGATTTACCCTCTTGACCTATCCATCTATCTAAGGATGGTAAGTTTATCTCATGTTCAGCTTAATGTCCAAACTACTTTGAAATGCATGCTTAAAATGAGAGATAAAATTGTCATCTAACTTGGAAAAAACCTTTGATCAGAACACCATGTATCCACACAATATCCAACAAAAACCACTATTCTACTTCCTTCATACTCACTTTCATCTTTAAAGCCAACAAAAGTATATACTTAGTTAACAAGTTCATAATAATCAAGATGGAATCCTTTACATTCCTCATGCACGAAAAATAAATAGTGAGTTTCATATTAATCACCTTTCATCCTCACTATGGAACAAAATATGAATAAAGATAATCAACTAGTTTTTGGTGCTCAATATTAACCTGTTGACATACCAAACACTTAATCATGAACTCACCAACTTGCTTCTTCATGTTTGACCACTAATACATCCTCTTCAACGTTTGGTGTAGCTTCTTACTTCTAGTATGCATTTAGAACTTACTTAAGTGTGCCTTCTTAAAAACAATGTTGTCTTAAATTTCTAAGCACACTCATACGATCTATGTGTTGAAGCAACTTATGAGAATCCATGACCATTGTGGTCTCATTGGCTTGCCTTAACTACAAACACTAAGGGTCACACTAATTCTCCTCCCAAATCCACTCCAACACATTCGATTGAATTAGGAGACTATGCATCTTACTTGTAATCCAACTTAAGGCATGTCCAACTAGGTTAGTTTTTCTTGATTGATACTAGATGGAAAATTAGTCAACAACTTGATCGACCTTCTCTAACATAGGTTTAGATAAGGCTAATCCATCAAGTTTTGCAAATTCATGTATTCAATCTAAATCTTCATCTTTGCTCTATAGAGATAACGATATCAAATCTTAAGTGCAAACACCATAAACCCAACTTAAGATCATGTGTTGGATAACAAATCTCATGAGACTTGAGCTATCTTGATGCATAAGCAACCACCTTATCCTCTTGCATGAGGATATATCCAAAACCTTCACAAAAAGCATTGGTGCATACATCATATGACTTTCTATAAGTAAATGAAATTAAGGATAAAAATCAACCTCCTCTTCAACTAATCAAAAATTCATTGGCGATGTGTATTCTAATTTATCAAAGATGAAGTGATGTAAGAAAAGTTCTTCATAAACCTCTAATAATAGCTAACCAGACCTAGAGAGCTTCTCATCTCTTTCACATTCTTATTAACTAACCAATCACAGATTAAGATGGTTTTTTGTTTTTCTAGCAAGGTACACTACCATACCTACTTCAAACATCAAGTACATAGAAAACTATATGTATTTTTGCAAGAAAAAGTACTTGGAGGATTGAGCATACAAGTGGTGCTCATGAAGGACCTATAACACTATCTGCAGGTGCTACTCATGCAATTGTTCTAACTATGAGTACACCAAGATATCATCTATGAACATAATAATTAACAAATCCAAGTATGATGTTATACCACTATTTGTGAGAAGCATAAAAATGGCAAAAGTATTAGTTAGTCCAAAGTGCAAGACCAGGAACTTATAATTCTCATATTAAGTCTAAAATATTATCTTTGAAACATCTTCTTCTTCAATTCATACTTGGTGATACCCAAACTTAAGATCAATCTTCATGAATAATTTAGCTTCTTGCAGGTGGTCAAACATATTATCAATGCATGAAAAGAAATATGTGTTCTTGATTATCACCTAATTAAGCTTATGATAATTAGTGCATAGCCTCATACTATCATCCTTCTTCTTCACAAATAGGAATGGGACACCCCAAGGAAAAATACTAGGATGAGTTAACCACTTTTCTATTCATTCTTGAATTTGAATTTTTAATTTAGCTAGCTTGATAGGAGACATCTTGTCTAGTTTTTTAGACATAGGCTATGTGCCTAGCTTAAGAGCAATATCAAACTTGGATGTGGCACACATGACAAAGCAAAATATTTACCTATAAGAATTTCAATATCCATAAGAGTACTAATAAGTAAAGTTAAAATGTAATTACACCACCTTTAAGTTGAAACTAGAGGATAGAATCATGTGTAATAGTGAAGTGTTAGTTTCAAAGACCTTGGTTGTGATAGGTCAAAGAAGAAAGAAGCAAGAAATTAGTTCCGAAGAAAAGAAAGAGAATTAGATAAAGAACCACATTCGAATTCAAAGCCAAAACAGGGAAAATAAATGCAAATTTAATTGTTAGCACTCTCATGCCACTCTACTGAACTGTGGGTCCTGACGGTAAACATAATAGAATCGACCCAATTAAAACATAACTGCCGTAGTTTCAAGAATAAATATAAAAGGGCTACTCACGGGGAATTGAAATAAGGCCGTGGTCGATGAGAGAATTGATGGACAAGAAGGCGGAAAGGCTGCAGGCGTTATGGGTAACGAACATGATGGCAGCTACTCCATATTGGCGAGCGATGGCCTTGGCACATATGGCGCCATCAAAGACGATAGCCGTGACTGGTGGTGGTGTTGCAGCATCATAATCATTTGGCGAATTATTGGCGATGGAATGTTGCATAATGGCGTGTATGTGCGGCGGACAAACGTTGTTGACGGAGTCCCAAAGCTCATCGAGCTTGTGCACGCGTGGATGCTCCGGCGGGAGGCCGTCCGGGAAACTCAGAAATCGGATCTGCGACGTGGACACAGGATTGAGCAGCTTGTGGTTCACCTCTGTGTTTAGAAATGTGACGAAAACGTCTCTGTCCATGAGCACCTGAGCCAGCAGGCAATGGTATGAGCACAGCATGTGGCCTTGCACCTTTGCCTGGCTTTCTTTCCTCTTCCGCCATTGCTAGCTATGTATGTTCTTCAACTCATATACACCAAAAGGCCCAAAGTTAATTATTTCAGCCACTGCGTCGTAGGTTCTTCCTCAGAGTATATATAATTCACGATCACGATCTCAACCAGGGATAAAATTTGCAGCGTGCATTGCCGTCCAAAAATCTTTTTATTTTTCAATTAAAGGTAGTTTAAAAAGTGCCTTACAACCTATGCATCAAAAAAAGAATCTGATTGGTGGAAGGGAGGAATCGAGGAGGAGGATTCATGATTCTGAACGTGTTTGGGTACGTGAAAAGGTGGTGACGGGTTGTACCTCGAGACATGATAGAAAAAATTTAAATATATTAATTTTTTTTAAAAAATTAAATCTCATATATCATGAAAAGGCATTGCAGAATATAGAACAAGTACAATGAAAATCCAAAATATTGTTAATGCTTAAAAATTTCACAAAAGATTGCAATAACACCATTACATTGAACCAAGAAAATTTGCAAAGGTATGAAGGGCATTGAATCCATTTCCTTACTCAAGAGCCATAATGCGCCTAAACATATAATTTTTGCAACAACAAAAATGACAGCAATAAAATGAAATCCTTTTGTTACTCAATCCAATCTTTTCAAAAATGAAATTAAGCCTGAAGCCTCAACCAAATTTATAACAAATCATGTATGCTCATACTTTTGTTCAAAGATGACCTGTGAGTAGTGCCATAGGGCCATGTTGAAGAAAACCACATTATAAAAAGACACAACTTAACTAAACTAGGCACACTTTTGTTCAAAGATGACCTGTGAGTAGTGCCATAGGGCCATGTTGAAGAAAACCACATTATAAAAAGACACAACTTAACAAAACTAAGCATAGACGAGTAACTCACCTCACCTACGATGATCAAAAAGCTTTCGGACGGTGGAGAATTGGCACTAGTCATGATAAAATAAAAATAGAGCACCATGAGCTTGCATGTGCTGATTCATTGGCTGATAACCAAACACATTGTAAAAAAAATAGTTGAACAAGCATTTGTCCCGAAAACGGGAACGGTGCAACGTGAAATCAGCTTTAAATATAAAACCAATTAGTAACTTTAGCAATTTTTATATTTTAGTAAAATTATGTGTATATATTTTTTTGTTTGTTCATAGAACAACAATTTAAAATGCAATACAATACAATGACTTTTATATATAAAAATTTACAATATTTTTATTTATTGGTATCTAAGAACAATTACCCATCAATAAACTTAGATAGAAGTTACGTAAATAGCAAGATTAGGAGCGTTCACAGCACAAGTCCCAAATACCTTACGTAAATGTGCTGATTATTGACGTATTCCCCATAGAATAAACCCTAAATTTTTTTCCTTTTATGTTTGTTGTTTCACACATTCAATTCGTTGTAGACCTGCATTTAATTCAATTCGTTGTAGACCTGCATTTAATTCGTCAGAGATGTAATTGTTGAGAATAAAGCATCGGATGCAGAAAAAAAAAAACGTTTCAGTCTGCCAAGAAACGTTTCCCCACCAAGTGACGGTTACTGTTTATACGAAATGGCGTTTTGAAACGGGCTCGCATTTCCACAACCAAAAACGTGAAACTTTATGAATCCGTTGCATGTCTGGCAACGGATCCATGACGATGACCCTGTTTTGTTTTTTTAAGCAGAGATACGAGAAAAAAAGCAAGAACCAGTAATGATCAATAAACACACGTGAATGCGTGAGTCGTGGCGGAACCTTTGATACTCGTACTCCGTGTTTTCTGTGGTCTGTGTCATGCCAATGCCAAACCTTTGATATTCGTACTCTTTCTTTTCTGTGGTCTGTGTCATGCCAATGCTATGAGTCTTGATTGCTTGCTGGCCACTTAACAATGAAATGAAGTTTCTGGAAGATTTACAGCAGGAGAAGTCACGTATGATTTTAATGCACAATCAATGAAGTTTCTGGGAAGATTCAGAGGCAGAAGAAGAAGACAGGTATGATTTTAATCCACATTGCAGACATCGAGAACAAGGCAATAAGGCAAGGCCACCATTTCAATGTATATGCACAGCACAGATTCAGACAAAATTTTATTGAAAATTATGAAATAAGTAGTTCGTGAAAATTTGGAATCGCGAATCTCGGACGCATACGTTACAAATGATAGGATTTTGAAATGCCAACCTTGCAAGAGGATTTGCATGACTTTTTTTGAGATAAAAGAGCGCTCTAATGGTGGTGGCCCCCGGTAGGATTTTGAAATGCCAGTCTTACAAGAGAAATAGACTGGACACGGCCATTAACTTTGTCTTTGAATGATCCCTACCGTTATTCCCATGGGGATAGATCGATTACGCCAGTTCTTAACTTTGTCTTTTTTTGAGATAAAAGAGCGCTCTAATGGTGGTGGCCCCCGGTAGGATTTTGAAATGCCAGTCTTACAAGAGAAATAGACTGGACACGGCCATTAACTTTGTCTTTGAATGATCCCTACCATTATTCCCATGGGGATAGATCGATTACGCCAGTTCTTAACTTTGTCTTTTAATGTTCCCTACAATTACGTTTCAAATTAGGTTTGTTCCAGGACGGCAAAAGTTACGTTTTAAATTATGTTTTAGCAGTGCCATTTCCATCCTCACCAATGTTCGCAGCAGTGCTGAGCATGTTTATTGCCAGCCGCCAGCCGGATGGATCAAGGACAAAATACCATAGTTGGGTTTCGTATATTTTAAATTATGTTTGTTGGCAAAAGCTTATGGGTTTCGTATATTTTAAATTATAAATTATGTTTGTTGGCAAAAGCGATGTTTGTTCTTATTAGGCCTTAAGTTACATTTGCTCTTATTAGGCCATAAAAAACTTATCTCCTCGTTCTATGCTATACAATGTTATGCATGATGAATGGATATTCATCCTTTGTGCCCACTTAGATAAAAATGAAATGTGATGCCAACAACATGAGAACAAAATTTAGGCTTCATTTCTTTACCCATTTCTTTCCTCGGCAATATTGATAGTGGTAGAGCATTTTCATTCCTTAGCAATGTTGATAGCAGTGACATAATCTAATTCAAACTCTTTGCAATGTTATTGCTAGCTGGGATGGATCAATCATGACAAAATACCATAGTTGGGTTTCAAATGGCAAAAGTTACATTTTAAATTACGTTTGTTCTACGATGGCAAAAGTTACATTTGTTCTTAGTAGGCCTTAAGTTATGTTTCTTCTTACTAGCCTATAAAAAAAAATTATGTCCTCGTACTATGCTATACGATGTTATGCATGACAAATGAATATCCATCCTCCTATGTCCATCCCTCCATTGTATGCCGCTACTAATGAAAATGAAATGTGATGCCAACAACATTAGAACAAAATTTAGACCCCATTTCATTACCAGTTTCTTTCCTCGATGATGTTGATAGCGATGACATTTTTATTTCTCAACAATGTTGATAGTAGTGACCCAATCTAATTCAACCTCTCGTGCTTGCTGAGCACTTGATGTTAAGCTTCCATGTAGACCTAGGGCTGAGATCTTCCTTGCATTTGCTACTGTAAGTATTTTCATTAATTTTTTATTTTTATATATTTCACTGCTATTTTGTGACACATTTCAACATTCCATTTGTATTTGAACATTTCATAGTTGTTACATTAACTATTTCTATTCTTATTTTATTTTTGATAGACACGATTTAAGTTTGCCCTCATGAGCCCTTGAATTTTTGTCACAATATCAACTTCTTTTTTATCGAGTATTAGTGCAACTTGTATGTGTCTCACATTCCAGCATAGTAAGGGCCTCTTTACAGGTTGTGATCCACTGTAACTTGCACGAGGGCATAAATTTTTATGTGAGAACATGCAAGTCACGAGGCTATCGCAGTTCAAGAAGAAAGAGGTATGGAATAATCACAGTTATCACCTTAAACTAAATTTAGATAGTGCAATGGGTTGCAAGTCGCATGATCTATATAGAGTACCTTGAACTAAATTTAGACAATGCAATTGATGAGTGGCTGGTATCCCTACACTCAACCATACGAATACGAGCGTCTCACGTGCGATCCAGTAGAACTCCGCAGACTAAATGCCTACACACCGCAATGAACACTTGGGGTTAATTAATCGTTGTCTTTCCAGGCTTGCTTGTATGTGTCACGGTGTATGGTTAAGCAAGTTTGAGGTATATGATTTTTTTGGTCTTTTCTGGTTTTCTCCTATGCTAAGAGGAAAGGGTTGAGAAATTAACTAACTCTAACTAAAGCACTAAGTCCTAGTGTCAGCATCCGTTCCCACTTGCCGTACACACCCTGAACTATGCAACTGTGGCTACCAAATGCTAATTGTTACTGGGATCACCACACGTAACGCACGTGGTCGAAGCAGTCGTACTGAGGCACTTAACTAACCTAAGTGTGATATGCATCTGTTCCTTGGCTAACCGTACACATCCTTGAATGCTCGTAACCAAGTCGTACTTATCCCACGTTCTAGGAGTTTAGGGTAAGAAAGCCTAATCGCGATGAGTAGCCGATTTCTTGATTAGCCGTACACATTCGTCAATGCTCGTAATCAAGTCGTACTCATGCCGCGCTAACAACAGGTAATAAAGAACATGTAATAAAACCTATCCATGCACTGCAAGGTTTATCCACAAAGCTCATCTTTATTGCTGTACACAACTTGCGTTCAGGTACAAAGCTGCTCGAATAAAGATCCATTCACTTGGGGACTCCTACTGTGGGCACATAGAAATTAATCTATCTCTAGGGTGATCAATCCGCCAAAGCTTCGCTACTTTATGCCTATGATATGGAATAAGGGGAGCGTCACCTCTTTTTTATAGATATGACGGCAGACCACAATATTGCGTACATGATATTACATAGGATGCGATATCGCGACGGCTACAATATCGCGTACACGATATCGCGGCTCATGCGATATCGCATCCCATCATACCCCCATGACTAAATGGAAACTCGTCCTCGAGTTCATTACAATGATATCGGGTAGGTATGGAATTATTGAGGGAATGGAACTAATGGGATGACATGTGAACGGATCATTATTACAAGACTTGGCAAAACTAGTGTTCATGACAACAAGGGTGAACACCTTATTACATTGACATCAGGCCACATTTGGCAGTTGAGAGGAAAGAGGAGAGAGAAGAGAAGAGAAGAAGAGAGAAGAGTCTTGTTGCTGCCAATGCCTAGATTGCGTCTTTCGTTGTCCATTCATAAGCACATCATCAATCTTGCTCCTTGCATAGCTGCTTTCAGCATCGCTCCATTCCAAGTGCTTCCTCTAGATTTAGTCTGTTGTTGTATGATCGTCATTTGCACACACAACACAGTCTTATATTAGCAAGGGTAAATGAATTTCAATGTGGTTATACCTTGCTTCGATGTAAGTCCATTGGCAGGGTTGTGGTATGGCTGATACGGATCTGGGAATATATAAATGATGACTACTGAAGGTGTAGGGGTTCGGAAGAAAATAAAAAAAAAATCGAGGCTAGGAGAAAATTGAGAAAATTAGGCCCCGTAGCCCCATGACTAATCGCAAACCTCCAGTAACGATAGAATGGAGAAAGAAAAGGAGTAAGGAAGAGAGATAAAAAGGGACAACTAGGACATCGATAAAAGAGATGTCGAGATGGAAATGAACAAAATGAAATTAATTGCAAAATGTTAATGGAAAGAAGTTAACTAATGCACCAAATAGGAATGTTAGTGGGTCCTCCCCAAAGTAGGCTCATGCCCTTAGTGCCCTGACAATCCCACATTCAAAGAGTCTGTAGGCTCTGGGAATATCCTTTGGAACAAGAGTTAAAGTCTTAACCATGAGAATTTACCAAAAAGAAAATAATATATCTACCAAAATATATACTAATGATACAACAGGCAATGAGGTGAACAGTGGAGAGAAGGGTGGAGAAAAGAGGATGGAATGGAATCCCAAGAACAAGGTAGTGTACAAACCCTTGTGTATTTCATGATTAATGTGACTTGGCAAATCTCATTCCAACTCTGGCCTCAAACCAACCACATCTAGTGACTTCGCATCAATACACTTAGCCAAACCATCCACTGGAGTAACAAGAATGCATCTCCAAGAGCTATCACCATTCTGATGAAACAAAGGAGAGAATGGGAAGCAAGAAGGGCCTTAGTTAGAGGGAACACTTTGGTTCCATAACCAGTGCTTATAGCCCAAAATTATTTTGTCTAAGGGGTGTGCTTTGAATCCTCACTTTGGTTGTTTTTCTTTTGTGTTTTGTATTTTTATGCATGGGGACCACACCATACAAAAACTTCTTATTTTTATTGTCTCAACTTCCGAATAATGGGTAACATCGGAATGGTAAGAAAACTCAAGAAGAAAATATCCAAGCACCCAAGCGAATGGCTAATACAAATGCATCAAGTTCCCTTGAAGTCACACCCTGTTCAAACCTTGAGTCCTTCCTTAGTTTGAGAAGTACCTAATCACCGATTCGTTAAGGTTCTTATTAGAAAAGGAGTGTATATTTCCAAGCCAAGAGAAACCATAGACTTTGATGGATGGATGGATGAAGTGGACTCATTGCCTGCCATATCAAAAGAACATACCTTAGTGTCAACATTGTAACTTAAAGGTAAAAACCAGACATTAGCAATCAATGAAAAATAGTTCATACCATCATTCCGAACACTTATTGGGTGACGAACTTACATGGTGGATGGCAGACACACACACACACACACACAATGGAAAATACAACGATGGTGTAAAACAAAAAATAAGAAAAGTTAAAGAAATTTGCAAAACAAAATGTGTAAAACAAAAATGTGTAAAACAAAAACTTGGAAAACAAAAATGTGTAAAAAAAAACTTAAAAAGAACTGAGGGCCCCATATGATTAGCATAGGTGGCCATCTCCCCCATGACTGAATGGTAAGGGAGAGATCCAAAATAATGAGCATCTGTTTGAATTTCTTAAAAGTGCCTAACTTCTCTTTGCTGATGTTCTTAAGTTGAGGGGTGGAAGTTGGCGACACTCATATTCCAATGTGTCTATGCCTCTATTATTGGCATGAGTTGTCTCCTTAGTTTGTTCCATGCATATTCGGTTGCTCCTTTGAGTAGCTGTCAACCACAGGGTGTCTACTACTGGTTGCGTGGTTGCTACATACAGGCATCTTTGTTTCTCATTTTCAAGGGCACACTTATTACATGGAGATGTTTCCTCCATGTCATCACCCGATGAATCACTGTATGTGATGCATGGAATCTTCTTCTTCTTGATCTTTCCGTAAATGTTCATCTTAGAGATTTGTAAGGAAAGATCACAAATCCCTAGGTACACATCTACTATACTTAGCCATGGCCTTCCCATTATAATTGGGAAGCCCCCTTCATTATTAACTTCAATCACTAGGAAATTGGCTGGGTATGACCACCCACACATAGTGGTGATAATGTCCTCCACCAATCCGAAGGGAATGGTGATGGATTGGTCAGCCAACTTCAGTTGGATGTTGCTCTTCTTAAGTTGGGGCAGGTTCCAGGCTTGATACATCTTTTGTGATATTAGGTTGACTCCGGAACCTGCGTCAAGAAGAGCTCAATGTGGTGCATTTCTGGTGATTTGTAAATGAATTAACGAGCTCCTAGGGTCAGATAGTTTCCTAGGAAGGTGGCCCACATTTATCCAGTCAGTTACGATATGTGTCAACATAACCGTTTGCGTACTCAGTTGTTGGACTGAAGGGTTCTCCAAAGGGTTAGTTTTTAGAGGCCTATACATGTACTCAACCGCTTGTTGTTGCGAGAGTTTTTCTGGGCTTTTGGTTCTGAAGAAGGATCTCTTCTTTGTACAGTTGTGAGAACCAGCACCCGGTTGGATATTTACATGCTGGATATTTACAGCTCTCGTGGTGTTACGTTGCTGCGGTTGGGTAGGTAATTCCCCCTGCATTATTGGAACAGGTTGTATGTGAACTATAGGTGGAAGAAGTGCAGGTGGAGTTAGAGGATGGGGTGAATGTGAGATATCTGTTGAAGGAGAAGGAGTCCTCCGAAAGTACTCCCGAACTTCGTAGTGAGGTTGGGGAGTAATATGACCCGTAGAGTCACCTGGAGAAACCAGCTGCTGCACATAATATCCATAAGGATGGGGTTACCGGTAAGGGTACTGTTGTGTTGGTGGTGGCATCCCCCATGACTGTGGGTATTGCCACTGCTGATGTTGTCCAATAGGCTATGATGGCACTTCACTTCGGTAATACGTTAGTGTTTGGTGGAACTGCCTTAGGTTATGAAACACCATAGAAATTGCGCATCGGCCTAAGGTGAAGATTCACGATTCGGGCGAAAGTTTGCGACAAAAATCCAGAAGACAGAACAAGGCAAAGAGGCGCGTGGCATCAAGTCTCCAAGTTTCCTGCAAATTTTGACCTTACTTTGTATTCTCACTTTATGCTACATTACGCAACATAGCGTAGTGTCGCTCAGCGTGACTCTGCTTAGCATAGCCCGATATCAGAAAGTAACTTACTTCGGAAAAATTGACGAAGTTTAAAGTGAAAAGACTTGTCGCATATTCCACCAAGTCTTTCGTTAAGGCCTGAGTTTACGCTCCATTACGCAGAGCAGTGTAATGAGCTTTGAGAAAGCCAAAGTTAGAGTCCAAAGAAGCACGGTAGATTGATTTCTTCTTTTTTGTAGATTGGTTGCTTTACGCTCATTACGCTACGCAGTGTAGACAAGCGTAATTTATTGTAAAGTTGACCATTTTTATGCTCTATTACGCTTTGTAGCGTAAACGAGCGTAAAACAGCTAGAATCAACTACTCTCATGCTTTATTATGCTCTGTCACGCGACGCAGTGTAAACGAGAGTACTACAGCCTAAAGTCGGCTAAAGCAGTACTAGATACGCACCTGCTATCTACACGCACAATACGCTGATAAGCGTATTGTGCGTAATCATGAAGAGGCTTCAGCGGAAGTGGTTGACAGTGTACTTTGCCCCATTTCCCAAAAACGTGATGCGACATGACTAGTTTCAACATAAAGTTTACCAAGTCAACGGCATTTGGAAGGTTCGTGACACGTGTCATTAGGGTCGTGCCTTCTCCACGTACTACCGAACCTATAAATGCTCCAGTTGATGAAGAGATTAGAGGGGATCTTCATGTTGAGCTATTTTGGCAACTATCACCTTCTGAGTAGAGACAGAAGAAATTTTCTTGAGCATTGGCAGCAGGAGCGATCAGTCCTTTGGCGAAAACACAATTCTTTCCATTGGCGTTCATTGGCAGTTTTGAGCAGAGACTACCGAAGGCAAAGAGAGCAGATCAGAGATCGAGAGATCGTCTGGTGCGGTTGGCAAGATCTATTGATCAGAAATAGTTTATTGATAGACATCTGGGCTTGACCTTCCTTGCATCCCATCTTTGGCTTACGAGGTAGACCAAGCTTCATTCTATGCTCCTTGTTTAATAATTTTCTTGTTATTTTATGTATGCTTCGCACAATATAAGTGGAATTTTCCATCGGAAATTTATATACAATATTCTCAGTCTTCAAGTAAAAACATAGATCTTGGGATTGTGCATCCTTCTTAAATCCGATCCTCCTTGTCACGTTGATGTTGTCGTTATTTCAATTTATTTACATCATTTTCTACTCCTTTTTCAATTCGTCGAATCAATTTGTTTCATGGAATATCTATATAAAATGCATAATATCGTAACATTCATCGATTTACTAATTGAGTAAGTTCTTATCTGATTGACAAGACCGTTCAAGGCACTGTGGATTCATTTTCTCCAGCACGACCCTCGCACAGATCCGTGGTTAACACTGTGTACACGGATTTTCGTTCGGTATTTTCCAGCGACCGACGTTTTCCGTCGTTACAATTTTCTGGCGTTAGAAGGAGGGCCATAAAGCTTCGATCCGTATTTTACGGGTAGCCCTGTAAGCGATCTATACCCACATCCATAAAAAACGTAGACGTAATACCTCTAGGGAAGTTTACAAAAAATCGTGTGGTGTAGATTGGTCACAGCAACGATTCCTTTGGAATCCTACAGGGTAGAAAGCCCAATCATAATTCTGTTTGGCCGTCACCTTTTAGATCCTGTCATTTCTTATCATTAACCTACCTGCATATGCAACCATAGCCGCTATGATCTCGATCGACTCAGGTGCCACATCTGTAAATCCCATCACCACCACCAGACTAGCTTCTAGTGCCATAGGACCTCAGGGACCGTCACGTCGTTCGTTGAAATTACAGGGCAAGGATCCTATATTCACCGTCGTGACTCTTGAAGAATAAAATTTCATCTGCGTCAAGATCCAGAAAAAGCTTGCCCTTAGTCGAGCTGAGATTGAAGCAAAATGAAATTTTGAGCTGGTCCACAAAGGGGGTCAAGATTTCACCCCTACCACATATGACATTATCCCCTTGACCGAACATTATCATGAACTCCTGACCCAACTGGTTATGGCTAGGAGCCAGGCTACACGGTCCGTTCTAGAACCTTAGAATGGGGAGGAAGAGGAAGATGAATTTGCAGCCTAGTCTGAACACGTGGATTCATACCATACCCTCAGCCCCCACACATACATAAATCCCCTATTTTCTCTCACCAGAGAAGCTGCCCATCTCAATCTAGCCATGACCACCCAAACCCACATTCCTGTCATCCCGTAGGCCACCATGCAATCATCCATCTTGCAAGTGCAAATACCATCTCAAAATAACATGGGGGTAGTCTCATCGCCACGTGTAATCATCATTCTGTCGGTAGTACCTACGTCTACCACACCTGATTTCATTCCCCATGTGCAACCTCAGACCACGCCTATGACCCGCCCAGTGCAAAATCCAGTGCAGCCCACCACAAGACAATAGATCACAACCACTATTCAATCATAGCAATCCCTTCAACAACCCACGGCTGGTTAGTGGATCCCGCCTATTTTACATAATCAATCTGTGCTATACAGTGCGCAACCCTTAGCCACACCTACCATGCATGTCCCACAAATAAACCCATAATACCCTTACAATCTCCATCCTACACAACTAGTGACAGCCAATCTCTTTGCTCAGCCCAGTGGGTGGTGACTTCCACAGGCTGCTCCGTCCGCAAGGATAGCCCCCGTTGCACCGCCCATCAGCCAAACCATCACGCAATTCCCATTTCCTGGCATAGCTTTTCCAATCCAACCCTCGGCTCCTCCTACGCAGACTTCTTCATTACCAAGTCTGGATCAAGCTTTTTCGCTTATTCAGACTCTCACTGAGGAAGTTATGCGCCTTAAAGCTGCTGGCTCTGATACGGTACAAATCATGGATTTCTACCAATTTAATCCTATTAGCCCAGTGGTTCCTATGCTGTCGTTGCCTCTAGGGATTTCCTTGCCTCATTTTACTAAATATAATGGGGAAGGAGATCCTAATGCTCACCTTGTTACCTTCAGGTCTGAATCCTTATTATTGAGAGCAATGACCTCATATAATTATCCATGTCTTTGCAATGTCTCTGGCAGGGAAAGCTTTGGAATGGTATCAAGTGCTCCCTTGCTCTTCCATCTCAACCTTGGAAGAGCTCCTAACACAATTCTTGACTCGCTTTAAGTACAATTTAAAACCAAAAGTCACACTAGACCAACTTATGGGAGTGAAGCAAGATCCACTTGAACCAGTCCAGAGGTTTATACAGCGATGTAGCGCTACTTTGAACGAAATCCGTGAGCCTATCGTGGAAGCCTATCTGCTAGCTATTTTCAAAGGAGCAGTTAATGACTTCATCAAGTATAAAGTATACTACCTTGCCGCTAGCTCCTTGAGTTAAGCTTTCGCCCAGACTAAGAGCATCCAAGATGCTGCTGAGGTTAGCAAAGACCCGACGTACGTGGCCCATAAAAATGCCAATAATAAAGGTAAAGACAAGGGTAAAGCAACAATAATGAAAGTAGCTGCACTTGCTGAGGGCACTAAGAACAAGAATAACAAGAAGGCACCCACAGCATCTACCAAAACCATGGCTAGTGCAAGTAGCACCAGCCAGGATACACCTACCCTTGAAAAGCCCCCCAGCCAAGGCCAAACTTCGAGTGTAAAGATCGCTCAAAATATATGGCCCTGCCTATAAGGCATTCGAAACTGTTAAAACAATTATTAGGGGAAAGATACATTCAGAATAAAAAGGTATCCAAAGAAGCTCTCCAGCATCACAGGTGTCATTGTGAATTGCTGAAGAATCCTTCTTTAGCCCTACCTAACGAACCACCAATTCCGAGGTCTTTTAGGATGGACTGTTTTTGTGACTACCATCAATTGTGTGGTTACGACACCGATTACTGCTGGGTGTTGAAAGACGACATTCAATGCATGATTGACGATGGTTCTTTGAAACTAGACGGCAGTAGTCCAACCCATCCTGAAAATCAGGCGTTGCATATGTACAAGGACCCGTTAAACGCAAATAACGCACCGTACACAATCAATGTGGTAAGTACCGATAGTGAAGGGAAGGTATCGCCTAAATAGCCCTTTGTTTTATGCATACCTACTACTTCACCCTAGGGGACAAGCTCTTCACCGGTAGTTACCGGCGTCTCAAGGCCACCCTTCATTATTCGGGTGCCCTCTCCAACTTTAACTCAACCTCACATTAACAATAAAGTCGCGGCTATGCTCGTGCCCACTCCTAAGGTGCCTTTTATCCTTAGGGTACCAAAACCACCGGCTGCCCCTTTTACCCAGGGTCAAGCTTCTGACCAAAACCATCAACCACCACCAAATAAAAGAAAGGAAGGAGATGCGTCAACTAATGCCGCCAAAAAAAACTCTATGTTAGGCTTCGGTAAGCCCAGGGCCCTGGCCTCTGTCCCTGCACCTGCGCTTTATTGGCAAGACAAGGGTACAGAAACACAGCCACCTCCCCTTGGCAGAAAGAAACACAACCCTCCGACTGATGCCATTCCACCTCGGGAGATTCGTCTCTTAGGGTGAATGGAAGAAGACAGAGGGGATAAGCCACCTAGCCGAGAACAGGACCTCCTCGATGCATTTACATAGGTCAAGCAGGCTCTGAAATAGAA
Source organism: Gnetum montanum (assembly GCA_015680685.1). NCBI lineage: Eukaryota > Viridiplantae > Streptophyta > Gnetopsida > Gnetales > Gnetaceae > Gnetum > Gnetum montanum. Next base: position 391,438 of record MNCI01015036.1, read on the forward strand.
TAACACAACGTTGGCCTCCATGACCTGCTTATGACATCTCAAAAACACCATGAGGCTATGGTTCGTATGCTAACATCCATACCAGTGGATGAAGGCTTACCAGCGGAAGAGGAAGCGATATATGCTATCATGATTCCTTCCGCTGCTGAGCAACCTAAACCAACCCCTTTAACCTTTCACAATGAATCCATCAAATATGATCCCGAGAAAGGTCGAGTAATGACAGAGCCCATGTTTATCAGCATCTGGGTTGGTCAATATCGAATCCGGAGGGTACACGTTGATGATGGCACGGTTGCGAATGTCATCCCTTATCCTATAGTGGATAAGTTGGGCCTGGTCAACCAGATCAGTCCTACAATGACATCACGCCTAAAGTCTTTCAACGGGACATGGGTTCAAGTCAAGGGAACGGTGCACATCGAATTTGTGGCAGGGGATCAATTCCCAATAGATGCCACATTCATCGTTGTCGAGGAGATGCCCAGTTTCAACCTGATCCTAGGGAGGTCCTGGCTAGCCCAACTGAGGGTAGTTTCATCACCAATACATCAGGAGATATACCTCCCTTACGCAGGGGGAGAGGTAGTAATACATGGTGATGAAATAACTCCTAGGACTATTAAGAACATAGAGGAGGAACGGGGTTCGGAGATCGAGATGCCTGAAGATCAAACTCATGTCCGAACTCCCAAACAAGCTGAAATGAATGATGATAGCCTAGCCTGGGCCGACCTACCATTTCAAGAAGATGGTATGGAAGAGTCAGATCACAAATCTCCCTACCCTTACGCATCACTGAACGTAAAGGCCATCAAGAAACAATTGCGAGTTAGCGATTGATCTGAGTGGCATTTACGCGCATCGTTACACTTCCACTAGCTTTCTACTTACGCTTATCAAATTTGATTGAAAGTTTTCTTTAATATACATACATGTATTTACACTTTCTGTCCATTATGCTATTTACATTTCTCATTTTACGTCATTTACGCTTCTTGACTTCTACTAGTCATATTAGCAAATTTATGTAGATATGTACATTTTTATCAATTAAACTTCTAGACTTACGCAGATGGCCCACAACAGCCTAAAACTAGTGACGGCCCACAACGGCCTTAAACTAGCAAAGGCCCGCAACAACCTAAAACTAGCTAATCCGTTTGTATCTTACAAAAACGCTATGTGACGGCCCACAATGGCCTTAAACTAGCAATTCCATTCTACAGTCATAATAACGAAACTTATCCAAAGTCTTTAACAATTATGTTTACGCTTTGTATAAATAAAGACATAGAATCAAACATAAAATTAAATAAAAAACATAAACAAAATCTCATGAGTAATCTTGCCAACGTTCATATTGCCATTGTTCAATTTCATCAATAAAATTATGCGTAAGTCACAATTATGCATCCCCCCTAGTACCACTATCACCCGTATCCCTTAAGTCTGCCTCTAACCCTAAAAAATTGTCCTCAAGTAGGCCATCCTTTTTAGAGAGTATTCCTTCATGAGAAATGTCATCTTCACGGGGTTCTTGCACTAACACTTGCTCCCCAAGAGGATGGTCTGCGTCATTGCGCTCTTCTTCCTGAACGTGCTCCTCATCCTGTTCACCTTCTTCATCTACTCCTTGTACCTACATACAATAAATACATAAGCAAAAAAATCCTAATAAAACAAATCAAAAAATTTAAATTCAATAACATTCAAACTTACTCGCGATGGTCCTACATCCACAGCAAAGGGGAGTTGTTCTAAACCGACCCACAGGCATTACATGATTTAATCTTCGGTTAGCTTAGACCAAACTCCATCCCCCAGGATAGTTCCAGCCTTCACTTTCCCTTTCTTCATGCTAGTCCATCGAGGTGGTTTGGGAAAGAAAGTAGGGACTGTAGTCTCTTCCCCAGGAAGAGTAATCTCCCTTTCCGGGGACGCGCTTACCATCACTTGCTCATGGAACTTCTCAAAGGCCTTAGATGCACCAATGATGTCAAGGAACACCCGCAAGGATTGAGCTTCGATGGTAGAATCTCAATAGTGCTAATGATAAGTGAGACTTTCTCACTTATACAGATGCTTATGATCCTTTTCTTTCTGCCCCCACTCTTGAACACTTGTGCAAAAGTCCTTCCAATCCTGGTTCTTCTGGGCCAAGAGCTCTATTTACATCCTTTGCTCCACCAATTCTGGACTAGTTTGCACTCTGTTCCTGACCGTGGTCCAATAGCAAGCATAGTCAATAATAGCCGTATGCTAGTCCTCTTCATCCATTCCTCATGCCTACAGGAATTCACATCACGATTTTAAGTCTCCAACCTCTCTGGTCAGAGATATCCTTTCTTTCTTAGACCTCTGCAGCTTCTTCCAGAGGTCTTCATTGATTTTTTGACTCTCCAACAAGGAGCAGGTCGAGTGTAACGCACATTTACACATTTCCTCATAAATTTTGCATGGCACGACAGCGCCATCACGACCACGTCTTTCGATGAAGGCTCGACTGTGTCCAAGTCAATGGGCTTCGTAGGGTCCCATCGAAGGCGAGCTCCTGATAACAAATATTATTAAACGTAAATAAAAATTATAACCTTATAATAAAATAAATGTATTATAGCAGTAACATTCGAGCTCCAGGATCCACGCACTCGAGGTGCTCAACCATATCATTGACAACACCTTTCATGAAGGCAAACTTATCAGGGAATTCCCCCCACACTCTGCTAACAACGGCGAATGGGGATGCACCTTGTTCATCTGTAGCATAACTAAGTCAAAATTTCTAATTATTAACAGAATTCCTTAAAAATTCTAATACACTGATTACCTCTTCCTGTTACAGTTGGGAGTGCGTCAACATTTTCCACCTCCTCTCTCTCCTCACGTACAAGGGTCTGTGCATCACTTATTCTAACAGCTGGGGCCTCCTCTTCCAAAACTAGGGCCCCTTCCCCACACCATAATACCACTACCCCTGTTTCAGGGGTTAACCGCTCCGTAGGTCTCCCTATTCATGTGCCACATAAAACATCTAAAAAATTTAGAATACCCTAAATAAAGCTGCGTAACACAATAATTGCCATAATTTTCACTATGTCTTTATGCTCACCAGGCGGAGGCTTACTCCGTTGAACTCTAACTTGCACAGTTCTGCCCTTGCCACCTGCTGGTTACATAGGGGCCTTGGTTAGGCGAGGCATTTTATGCTGAACTGAGGCATCTACTATCTTTGTAGCTAGGCACTTTCCCCATGATGCATCACCAGTGTAAGTGGGAATCGCTCCACCTATGCTATCAGGGCCCCACATTTGAGATGCCACCACATCCCTAGTCGTTATAGACAATGACTCCCCAATTCCCTTCGGAGGATCCTGTGCCCGAGTAGTGCTGAATATATGAGAAATCCAAGGTTTGGATAACTGGTCTTGGTCATGTAGGACCCAGACCGCATTCCTCTAGACAACCAAAAATTTGGCAAAACGCTGGAGGCAAGCTATGAAGAAGGCAAAGTGCACACTAAAACGTAACTCGAGCTTTTGGCGGAGCCTCACCATTTCAGTGCATAACCCCTTAGCAAAATAGCTTGCCCAGTCGAATTGGGTCCTTTCCTCCATCACCTCTCGCATAATACAGGCCTATTCTATAGTAAAGAAATTCCCTTATCAGAGTGTTTTGGGGAAGGCTCGGGCTCGGAAGAGGGGATAAATAGTCTTGGCGACCTCTAATTCAATCTTCTCACAAGGGATTTCCTTGGTTTCCTTCTTCATCCCCAACCACTCCTCCAGCTCTTCCTGACATTTGACGCTTCTCCTCGATTTTTCCTCTACGGAAAGACCGTCAGAGGGGACGCCGAAGAGGTCAGTGAATAGCTGAGCATCGATATCAAAGTTTACACACATGTGACGCACACGCGTGCAAAAACGCTCAACTCCCTCGCTGAAGGAGTTAACCAGGGTTAACATTTCTCTTGCGGGGACATCAGGGGTTATGGCCAGGAATAAATGCATTAGCCTCGCTTCCTGCAGCTTGGTGACCAATACAACTGGGGCCACCACGTGGCCAAGCCAGCGTTGTGCCTCCTTTATGTCACCATAACCGCAAAGGAGGGTGTTCACCTCGTGGTGGGAAATTGTGATGGTCATGGCCTGGGATGCCCTAACTGATAATACATGGCACATGTCAACATAGCAAAAACACTGTTACGCAACATTTCAAAACAAGAAAAATAATATAATAGCCTGTAACTAATAGCAGCAAAAAAACCTTACTAGGGCCAAATGGCAAAGGAAATGGAGGGAGCTTCCTTTGCACGTCCGTGAGGGTAAGGGGTGGGTTCAAAGTCCATTCTTCATGTAACCACCCGAGATTCTGCAATTTTTGAAGGAATCAGCATAACGGGTGGGATACTCATGAATGTCGAAAGCCATTTGCCCCTTTACACGAGCGCGTACGTTGCTGGTAGACGTAAACTCCTTTATTGCCGTTTTGGTCCAAGACAAAGTATCATTATTGCCTACTAATCCATTTTTGTTGATGAAAAACCTATATCATATAACACATTACTAGCCTACGCTTTGCAAATTCAGACATTAGAAACATATTGACAATACCGCTAGTAAAATAACTTACCTGCCTAAATAATACACTATGCTTGGAGGATTCTGAAAGTAAGTCGAGACATGACAAGCCACGAACAAAGTATTATATGCATGATAGAAGCTAAATCTGGGCATCTCCCAGATCCAACTTAAGTGCCTCAACCCTCTAGCGCTAAGTTCGTGGTCTTGGGGACGGCCAGTATCAATAGCCCCATCTATCAGAAAAGCCAGGACACCCTGCATAGAACCCACTAACAGATGTTTCAAAATAGCACCGGCCACATCCCCTGACAAGTGTGACCACACAATAATACTGTAGTTATGCAGCAAAAACTACAGAAACTCCAGTGCACCCTTTCAGAACCATATAGCCTTCCCCTGCAACAGAGTCTGAGGGGGAGGAACATTGCGTACGATAGGGTTTATACAACATAAAACCCCGACTATATCTAAAATGATTAGGACAGGTTTCACCATGATACTGTACAGAAAATAAACATGTTACCATCTAGATTCCAATTGCATGCGTAAACTATAGAAAAATTTACAAAATTACACTCTAGCCATACAGTCGAAATCGCCGAAACCCTTGTAATAGTACAAGGTCTATCTCATACAATGGCGATAGACAAAATACTATTGTATAAACCCTCATTTTAACGTGAGGTTTGTAGCTTAAACCTCTAATTTACGTAGATGAAGCAAAAGGAACAAACACAATGCAACAACAAAAAAAAAGCATATCACCAAAAGCAACATGAATGAGCAAGGGATGGCCTACCGATTCAGGGGAGTGACATCTCTCACTTCGACCAAAGCCTGCGAAGCACGCTGCAGGCTTCCTTGTACTTCATTGATCTTAGCCAACTTGGTATTCTTTCCTCTAACTTTCGGTGCCATTGCTACAATCCTCGACACCTTCACACCTTCACACCTAAAACACCTTCACATATAACGCGCTGCAATTTTTTGCTCTTTCTCCTTCTCTCTGTGACAGCCGAGAATTCAAATTTGCAATAGCCAACAGCCTGTTTTCGATAAGAACTGCCTACTTATATGTAAAACTAACTGACTTGATGCTCGATTTAAGCGAGACTTGCCCAAATGCTGGTGTCAGTATGAGCTGGAACCCAAAAATCAAGGCATTAATTGCAACAGATATCACATGCATTATGGTCCGAAATGACCTTAAACTACTGCTTCTTATCTCCTTATAATCAGGTCGCATTAATTACAGGTTGTTCACGATGTTCAAAATTTAGTTAGCTTCTCATGCTCAGAAATGTCACATCACATCCTTTTCCTTTTTAGACTAAACCAAGAGTTATTCGTTAAATACTTATAGCATCCAACTTAGCACCTTTCTAATTACTTTCATATTTGACAATTTTGCAGGACAATTGACAAATGGACGAAACTTTATCTGCGCTCCTAGTTTTAACGGGCCCACACGGGGAAATCATTAGATAATTTGATCCCACACTAGTAGAAACTAACCTTGCCCTTGATGACACAGCCATAGCCACGTTGGAAACATCTCTAGATTGGCCAGAACAATTGACACGCACGCTAGGTCTGGAAGTTGGAGATGTAATTGAAGACCCCCTTAACGAGGTCTCTGTGGTTACGCATAAAGGTGAGACTAAAAATCTTAAGGTTAGTTCTTTACTAGACCAAAAGGTACATGATAACATAAAGCAGGTCCTTTAGAACAACATCACAGTGTTTGCATGATTATACGAAGATATGCTGGGACTAGACCCAAGATTAATACAGCACAACATAATTTTAGATCCCCATATCAAAGCAGTTAGACAGAAAGCATGAAAAATTAAGCTAGAAGTCACGCTAGCAGTACGTGCTGAGATCACTAAACTATACCAGGCTGGTTTTATTCACGTGGTCGATTACTCAAACTGGGTATCTAACATTGTAGTTGTTCCTAAAAAGACCAGAGGGATACGCATTTTCATAGACTTCCGAGACTTGAACAATGCTACAATCAAGGATAATTTCCCATTACCGAGTATCGACCAACTAGTGGATACAACCGCTGGGCATGCGCTTTTATCCTTCATGGATGGCTTCTCAGGCTATAATCAAATATGCATCAACCTAGAACACCAACTGACAACGACATTCATGACACCCTGGCGGACCTTTTGTTACACCATGATGCCTTTTGGGTTAAAAAATGCTGGAGCTACATATCAATGAGCTATGATGTACATCTTTAGTGATTACCTCCTAGGGAGACTGAATGATTATGTTGACGATATAGCTATTAAGTCTATAAGATCAGAAGATCATTCGGAGGATCTGGAGTTAGTCCTTAAAAGATGCTCTAAATACAAGCTTCGGCTCAACCCAAAGAAATGCGTATTCAGAGTCAAAACTAGATGCATGCTGGGGTTTGTGGTGTTGGAAACTGGTATACGAATAGACCTTGACAAAGTCAAAGCCATTGTTGAATTGACACCCCCTATGAATCTCAAGCAATTATGCGGATTGCAAGGGTGGTTACAATTTATCAGGCTGTTCATTTCAAGACTAATAGATAAGTTGCACCCTATGCAGCACTTGCTCAAAAAGGGGGTTAATTTTGAATGGACAGACGATTGTTAGCGTGCGTTTGACAGCTTGAAGCAAGAACTTCAACGCTTGCCAATAGTATTCCTCCCACAAAGGGATCAACCATTTTACGTTTACCTCGCAACATCAGACGTCGCCTTAGTTGCATTACTCTGTCAAAAGAGAGATGATGGGTCAAAAGTACCCATATATTACTTGAGTCATGCTCTATGTATGTATGAAACGAGGTACAATGAAGTAGAGCGTAATTGCCTAGTGTTAGTGTTTACGCTTAAAAAGTGCAGACACTATCTCTTTCGTAGCCAGGTCAACATAATCTGCAAAAATAATATCCTTAGGGCTGTTACGCATAATCTGTACGAAAGTAGTAAAATAGCTCGTTGGAAAGCTATCATGGTAGAATTCGATCTACATTATATTGGTCAATCTTCTACGAAAGGCCAAGCGATAGATGACCAACTAATAACATCGCCTATTGACAGTTAGGCAATCATAGAGCCTGAATTTCCAGACGAGCATGTACATAGTTTAAGCCCTGTTTTAATAGGCCCCGAAGCAACGTTATATTTTGATGGAGCTTCAACCGTTAGAGGTGGCAGTGCCGCCATAGTCATTTCACTATCACCTGAGGATGTGCGTCTTCACGCTTACCGCTTGACCTTTCCCTGTATGAACAACATGGTAGAGTACGAGGGACTTCTCAGGGGATTATTAACAGCCAAATATCTCGATGTTCAACACTTGGCGAGTAGGGGCGATTCGATGCTTGTTATAAATCAAATCACAGGAGTCTACGCCTACAAGGCTATACATTTACAGCCCTACTGCGATATGGCTAATGATCTTCTAATGCAGTTCACAACGATCGATGCCCAACACGTGCCCCGAAACAACAACACGCTAACCGTTGCACTGGCCACATTAGCTTTAAACATTCCATTGCACCTATTCGACACTTGTCCCACCTTAATAATAGATTGTAAAGATCCTATCATTCAGGCAGTGCAAATATCTTCTCTGCTCGAGGATAGAACGCTAGAGTGGTATGTCAACATTAAAACTTATCTCTTGCATGGCGAATCATCGCATGAACTAACACGCACGTAGAAAGATGCAATCCACAAGCGAGCTAGGCAGTACGTCATCATAGGAGATAGTACCCTCTGTAGACGCTCTTTTGATGGAGTACTACTTACTTGCATTAGCAAAGACCAGGCAGAACGTATAGTCGATGAAGTCCATGAGGGATTATGCAGAGGACACATAGCACCACGGGCCATGGCCTTCAAAATCCATTGCTTAGGGTATTATTGGCCATACATGGAAAAAGACTATCTTACAAAGGTTAAAACATGCGACACGTGTCAACGTTACGTGAACCTTATACATGTGTCGCCTACAGAATTACACACGACTCAGATAACATGGCCCTTTCAACGATGGGGACTAGACATTATAGGGCCTATTACACCGAAATATTCCGCAGGTCATAGCTTCATAATCACTGCTTCTGAGTATTTCACAAAGTGGGTGGAAGCCATTCCTCTATGAAAGATCACATCCCAACAAATCTGCCATTTCATTTTAGATAACATCGTAACTAGATTTGGCCTCCCGATAACTATCGTGACTGACAATGGGCCATAATTTAGTAGTCTGGAAACCAAATGATTTTGTGACAACCTTGGCATCAAATAATCTTTTTCCTCATCTTATTACCCACAAGCGAATGGTCAAGCTGAAGCGACAAACAAGGTCATTATCAACTTACTCAAGAAAATGCTCGACAGCAACAAGAGACGGTGGCATGAAAAGATCCTCTATGTGCTATGGACGTCTCGTACCACATGTAGAACAACTATAGACACTACGCCCTATAGCCTAGTCTATGGATCCGATGTGGTGCTGCCCCTTGAATTACAAGTTTCTTCTCTACGAATGGTCGTCTCCACGATTATAAATGAGGCTCAACACATAGACTCTGAGATCATCAATTTGAATTCAGTAGAGGAGAAGCGAATACAGATGCAGGATACCATCGAAAAGTATCAAGATAAGTAGAGGCAGAAGCACTGTCATAACCTTCAACAACGTCTGATCAAGAAGGGATATTTAGTTCTCAAGGTCGTTCGTGAACCAGTAGGCAAATTCTCTGCAAACTGGGAGGGCCCTTTCTTGGTAGCTGATGTGTATGGCAATGGTGCGTTCAAGCTAGCAGATACCAACAGCAACGAGTTACCGAATCCTGTGAACCATATATATCTGAAGTGGTACTACATCTAGCTGCATATCCAGTGTTAACATTAGGTATGGCAACACTCATCCTCTATGACATAAAACTAGCATTCCTTTCACGAGTCCACCATGACACTAAACTGGCAATGATCATCCGCCACGACGTAAAACTGGCACTTTCTGCACACATCCGCCACGACTCTAAACTAGTAATGATCGTCCACCATGACGTAAAACTGGCAAGTTGCAATCGTCCACTACGACGTAAAACTGGCAGTGTTGTACAGGTCCGCCAAGATGTAAAACTAGTATTTCCTGCATGCGTATGCCATGATGCTAAACTAGCACCGGCTGTCTACCAGGACATAAAACTGGCACATGTGAGTATCCGTCTGCTGAGATATAAAACTAGCACAGATCTGTCCCTGGGTCACGACATGAAACTGACATCCACAGCACAATTTGCTGAGACCATAAATCAGCTCTACCATCATCCACGACGACGTAAAACTAGCATTTTTTAGTTTGCCTAGACTTTAAACTGGGACCATGGTCTATTGGGACTTAAAACCAGCAACGATAGTCTACCAGGACTTAAAACTAAGACCTACAGACTACCAACATGTGAATCAAGCAAGCATCATCATCTCTGTGCGACTGCAAAATAAATGGGGTGGGATGATGGGACAGTCCCAGCATTGCTACCTCACAGGCATTCTACTGATTCCTCAGATGTGCTAAAAGGTATACTACTGACCCCTCGGAGATGTTGTCACTGCACCCACTGCAACGGTGGTGCCTCTGAGAGTTTAGTTTCGCCGACCGGAGCCCCAAAAGAGTTCTCATCAATAAAAACCTTGGGGATCTCCGCTCATCATCACTATCAGGCTCTAGCTTCATAGATTCCCTAGCTAGTTCTTTGCATAACCAGTCAGGTGCACTAAGTCTGATGTTCTTTGACGGCGATATGCTGGGCCAAGCATCAACATTGAAGACCCTAGTCTCTAACTATGGTTCCTCGTCCATGACCTGCTCACTCTATCTCGTCTCAAACAGTACTTGTTTCAACAAGCTCTCTAGTGATTTGATCGAGCAATGGTGTCCTTTGTTTTCTTATTTGGTTGCAGGTTACTTGCTATGGGGATGTCGTTCAGAGGTACATTCATCTGAGCAGTGAAGTACAAACAGCATTTTGAGATGGCTGCTTAAGTTAGCCTGTCCACTCAGGAGTGCATCCCTATTTTCCTCACAATCCTACCTCTCACCCTTATTACATTTCTTAATTATCCCATCTGTTTCCCCTTACAAAAAATGTGAATACGCAGCATACGCTTTCTATATCTGCATTACAATCAAGTACATAAAACGGTGTAATGAAACTCGCCTAGTGGATGCAAAAAAAAAGTGGGGTCGGCAAAATGGATGAAACACAACTCATCCAGGCTGTGCAGATGCAATGCAATTTGTCTATACAAGCCCCTTCATCTACAATGTGATGGCATAACTCCATGCAAACGCAATCACAGGAGAAGGCCTAATTGCTTATGCGTGAAAAAACTATACTCACACATTTGCGTTTTCCCTGAACCTCATTTGAGTCTTCCCCAAACTTCATTTGAGACTTCCACGAACCTTTTTCCTCTTACCTCTGTAAGAAATTCTTCCCATATCATTTTATCTCCTATTTCCCTCATTTCTGCACTTCTTCTTTGACAAGGCGACACTTGAGTAACCATTGATGAACGTTGTTGGTACTTTTACCCTTCCGGTGTTTTGTATTCTTTGTCGACATCTTTCGGGCAAGCCCTCTAAATGTTAACAAAGAGGGGCCATTCAAACATTGTAGAAATTGCAAATCGGCCTAAGGCGAAGATTCACGATTCAGGCGAAAGGTTGCGACAAAAAACCAGAAGACATAACAAGGCAAAGAGGCACACGACATCAAGTCTCCAAGTTTCTTCCAAATTTTGACCTTACTTTGTTTTCTCACTTTACGCTACATTATGCAACATAGCGTAGTGTCACTCAGCGTGGCTCTGCTTAGCATATCCTGATATCAAAAAGTCACTTACTTCAGCAAAATTGATGAATTTTAAAGTCTAAAGACTTGTCGCATATTCCACCAAGTCTTTCGTTCAGGCCCAAGTTTACACTCCGTTACGCAGAGCAGCGTAATGAGCTTTGAGAAAGCCAAAGTCAGAGTCAAAGAAGTACGGCAGATTGATTTCTTCTTTTTTGCAGATTGGTTGCTTTATGCTCATTACGCTATGCAGCGTAGAGAAGCGTAATTTATTGTAAAGTTGACCATTTTTACACTCTATTACGCTTTGTGGCGTAAACGAGCGTAAAATAGCTAGAATCAACTACTCTCATGCTTTATTATGCTCTGCCATACAACACAGCATAAACGAGAGTAATACAGCCTAAAGTTGGCTAAAGCAGTACTAGATACACACTTGCTATCTACACGCACAATACGCTGATGAGCGTATTGTGCATATTGTGCGTAATCATGAAGCAGCTTCAGCGGAAGTGGTCGACAACATACTTTGCCCCGTTTCCCAAAAATGTGATGCGACATGACCAGTTTCAACATAAATTTTACCAAGTCAATGACATTTAGAAGGTTCGTGACACGTGTCATTAGGGCCATGCCTTCTCCACGTGCTACAGAACCTATAAATGCTTCATTTGACGAAGAGATCAGGGGGGATCTTCATCTTAAGCTTTTTTGGCAACTATCACCTTCTGAGCAGAGATAGAAGACATTTGCTTGAGCATTGGCAGCAGGAGAGATCAGTCCTTTGGTGAAAATACAGTTCTTTCCATTGGCGATCATTGGCATTTTTAAGCAGAGACTACCGAAGGCAACGAGAGCAGATCAGAAATCGAGAGATCGTCTGGTACGATTGGCAAGATCTATTGATCAGAAATAGTTAATTGATAGACTACCGACGTTTTTCATCATTACAGGTTACCTTGTGGATAAGGTAACCTTCGAGGTGTTTGCCATTGGTTAAGTCTTGGATTTAGCACATAGATCCCAGAATCCTACAGATGTGAGATAATTGGGCAACATCCCTTAGGATGGTCATAGTAGCAGGCCTCACATCCACTATCATCATCTGTGTTAGAATTTATAGCCTCATTGGAGATAGGAATTTTTCCCTTACCCTTGTTATGTGCAAGGCTTAAATTTCTCTGCTTGGTTTTACCTTTGTCACTACTTTTTTCTACCTTAGACTCTTCTATGATTTTTAAGACTATTTCAATTCTTGAGTTTAAGGAATCCCACATCTGGTCTACTTTAGCCGATACCTCAATTGTTAAATTTTTGATTGGCACAGTTTTCCAGTTCACCAACTCTTCAAGTGGTGACTCATCCTCCTCATCACAAAATTTCACTACCTTCTTGTGAAGGGAGGGATCACGGTTGTATTCTTCCACACTTTCCCTCTTATGTAGCTCACTATCTTCTTGCGCTACTTGTTCCAACAAACTTTCAACTTCATGGGATCTAAGTTGGGAAAGTCTCCCTTGGGCGTAAGTCCCAAGAGTTCTTCTCATTTCATTCCTTAGCCCATCCATGATGTGGCAAAGTTGATCCTGCTTAGCGTACCCATGGCTCAGACAATGATGTAGCAATGTATAGTATTGGGCCATGGCAGCATCCAAGGGTTCATAAGCACCTTGTTTCTAGCCTTGGATTTGCTTACACAAATTGGACACTCTGGAGTACATTTGATATTTGTTGTTGAATAGTTCAAGCATCGTACTCCACCTCCTGATGGTTTCCAATTGTAAGGACTGGATCCAGCTCTCTACTTCTTTGGTGAGTGTTCTTGGAAATAACTTAAGCTTTTGCCACTCATTATTTATGTTCTACAAGGCACAAACATCATGGAATGATTGTAAATGGTGTCGTGGATCAGCGTTGTATCCTCCTTCAAAATGTGGGATATTATTTATGTTCAAACGCTTGATCCGACTATCTTTTAAGTGCCTTGTGGGAATCCTAACTGCCTCGGTAATGTCTAGCATGCTTCGGGTTGCGAGTAGGGGTTCATCATGATCATCTCTATCATGATGTCTATGATGTCTACGTGGTGGCTCCCTACTCTCCCTACATCCTTACCCTCGTCCTAACTCTCAACCTTCTTATCGAGGTCTTTCATCTCTCTTACTTTTACCCTTACTATTATGCTCATGATGGCTGCACCCAAATGTGGAAGGAGAGTGTGAATGGTGAGATGAAGGAGAAGAGGAAGGGGAGTCATCACCACGATGATGTCTCTTACCTTCTCTTCGACTGCTTCGGCCCCGATGGTTATAACGATCTAAGTGTCCATCCTTAGTGTGAGTGGTTACTCCTTCTATGAATAGTTGGTGTTCATGGGGATCAAAGCCCAAAGTATGTATAGTTGATCAAAGGCTCTGATGCCTAACCTCTTCATCATCATGAGGAGGGGGAACATCATTTGATAAAGAACCCATTATGAGGGGTTCCTCATCTCCTATTTCACTATGGAAATGTGGGACCTTGCCCTTCGACAATGTGTGTCGACTCTCCTGCCTTTTGTCCCTCCTACGTTGCGCGTCTGTGGGATGATAATCCCTCATATCAAAGTCCTCAGCAACGTATTTAGAGAATAAGTCCTGCATGCCAATCTGTGCCAAGGCATGGAAGAGCATGTTTGGGACAGATCGATCTGGGGGTAACACAATGTTACCTTGCAGGTCTCTCCATCTCAGTTGATCGTCTTGATGGAGGATAAAAGTGTAATTAGGAATATACTCATCAGGATGAGTATATACTATCTTATACTATTTAGGACTTGGCTGATTGAGGTTATGTGTCATATGTTGCCGACTGTCTTCAGTGTTAGTCCTAGGTGAGTTAACTCTATGAGAAGAAGTCATTTTATTGGTGTGCTGTTCCACCGTTATATAAGTTCTTATTTAACTAATCAATCCAAAGGTTCGTTAGGACTAACAATTATGTGAAAGATTTGCTTATGTTCTAATTGGCGTACAAATAATTAGTCCCCGACAACGACGCCAATGATGAGTGGTGGGTATCCCTACACTCAACGATATGAATATGAGCATCTCAGGCGCGATTTTTTCGAACTCCGCAGACTAAATGCCTACACACCGCAATGAACACTTGGGGTTAATTAATCGTTTTCTTCCTAGGCTCTCTTGTATGTGTCATGGTGTATGGTTAAGCAAGTCTAAGGTATATGATTTTTTGGTCTTTGGTTTTCTCCTATGCTAAGAGGAAAGGGTTGAGAAACTAACTAACTCTAACTAAATCACTAAGTCCTAGCATCAGCATCCATTCCCACTTGCCGTACACACCCTGAACTATGTAACTGTGGCTACCAACGCTAATTGTTACTGGGATCACCACACATAATGCACGTGCTTGAAGCGGTCGTACTAAGGCACTTAACTAACCTAAGTGTGATATGAATCCATTCCTTGGCTAACCATACACATCCTTGAATGCTTGTAACAAAGTCGTACTTATCCCACGTTCTAGGAGTTTAGGGTGAGAAAGCCTAATAGCGATGAGTAGCCGATTCCTTGATTAGCCATACATATTCGTCAATGCTCGTAATCAAGTCGTATTCATGCCACGCTAATAATAGGTAATAAATAACATGTAATAAAACCTATCCATGCACTACAAGGTTTATCCACAAAGCTCATCTTTATTGTCGTACACAACTTATGTTCAAGTACAAAGCTGCTCGAATAAAGATCCATTCACTTGGGGACTCCTACTGCGAGCACATGGAAATTAATCTATCTCTGGGGTGATCAATTTGCTAGAGCTTTGCTACTTTATGCCTATGATATGGAATAAGTGGAGTACTACCTCTTATTTATAGATATGGTGGCGGACTGCGATATTGTGTACGCGATATCGCAGGGGATGCAATATCGAGACGGCCGCGATATCGCATCCCATCAGCAATGGACTATGTGATGCATGACAATACTATTTGTGTGCAGTGCTAGTTCTGAAACACTATGTCTCACAAGTGTTTTGGAAAAGTATTTGGCAAGGATATGCAAGTCTTGGGTTCTTGCAGTTGGTAGAAAGTGATTTGTTAATGAATGAAATTGGATTGTTGATGAGCGGAAAGGTACCCCCTACACCCAACCATACGAATAAAAAGTGTTCATGCATGATTTGATCAAATTCCATAGTTGTGGCATATAGATCGTTATGCTTTGATTGTAGTTTGCTATCTTTCCACTTGGACTAGTAGTAGCTTTGTCATGTATGGTTTAGTCCAAAGTGAGCATATGATGACTGACGTTATTTCGACCTTGTGCTACTCCTAACCATAATAAAGAAATCAATTACTTAATCTAATTAACAACATAAAGATAAATTCTAAACTAGCCTATGGGCGGTGAATCTCCATTCCTAGCTTGCCAAACATGTCCTGAACCCACATATCCACTATTAGAATTACCAAGTGCTATGCTACTGGGTGAACTAAGCAATAACACTACTGGGATTACCAAGTGAATACATGTTTACACTCGAAACTGGTCATGATCATTCTACCAATTCCTTAACATGCATGGAAATGTAAATATTAACGAAGTACATTGAATATAAATTGCATTAAAAGTAAATTTAATCTAAGTCAAAGTGTTGCAATCAATAAGAATCAATCTTGATCTTATTTCCATTCATGGAATGTGTCTAGGTACATTGCCACTTGAATAAGATGGCATACAATTAACTCAGATCCATATTGTAGGCACTCATGGACTATTCTCTAAGATTATAGAATAAAACTGGAAGAGTTTGACTACTATATTGACAAAAAAATTACATAAGCATGGTTGTGAACATGTATTTATAGACAAAAATAGACACTAATTTGATGGGGCTATGTCAATGCAACAGACTACATCAATAGGGCTGAGTTGATTAGGCATAGTTGACAGGACACCATAGACCACATCAACAGGGCCTAGTTGACAAAGTCCAATTATCAGGGCTAAGATATCAAAGCCAAGATATTGGGGCTAAGATATCGAAGCCAACTAAAAAGCTAACTTTTTATAAGATATTCTAGTAAATTGATGATTCATCAAACCCCCATGACTAAACAAAAACTTTTCCTCAAGTTAACAGGATAGGACTAATCTTTGTTTACAAAATTGGGAAGGTATGGAATTATTGACTAACACTAACTAACTTTGAGTGCCACATTACAAAATTTTATTCTAGCAGATTCATACAAAATGATAAATTGACAAAAAGACTAAATAGGCTTTGAAGATTACAAAATTTATAGAGGTCTTCAAGAATATGCTGAAGATGATTCTTCTTATTACTGCTAACAATGGCAAAGTTCCAACCTATATTGTTATGTCAATGTTTCTCTAGATATGTGGAACATTCTTGAATGATGGATCTAGTAAACCTGCAATGCTTGAGCATCTATCTTGTATGTGCTACAATTTGTTCATGGGCATATCCTCCATTGTCCATCTCTTGGCTTCATTTCCATGCTTGGAAAAAGAGCTTCTTTCTTAGGCATTTCTTTTAGGATCACCTATAGTTACTAAAGAATCAACATTAGTTTTGGTAAATTTTCCTTAATAATTAACCCTTTTTGGATCCCTTAGTTTTTATTTAAGCATAAGGTGATGATACCATACTATGCCTAAGGCTATGAGGTAATTAAAATCATGAAGTTGTTCACATTATTTTGATCAGTTACTATTAGTTACCATGATGTTCAAAAATAGGATGTTAGAAAAATTTCAAAATTTCAAAGCAGACATCCCTAGCCCCCATGACTTATAAATGTAACTTCAGAAGTACACAAGTTTTCAAATAATTGAAACCAAAGGTTTGATTCAAAATATGGCCAGGAAATATTGAACTTGAAGAATATTTTAACAAAAAAGTAGGAAAAAGTAAAAAGGTAATTGAAAGTAATGAGAAGTAGTCCCAAAATTATGTATAAACTTAGAGAAACTATCATTGATGTTCTAGAATATGTGAAGGTTAGTTCAAATCCATGATTAACAAAAGTTATGCAAGTGGGTCCTTTCCAATGTAGGCTCTTTCCATAATGCCCTTGCATAACCACTTATATAGATGTCTATCAACATCTAAGAAGTTAAATGTAGACCATGCCTTTGTTCCAAAAACACACAATTGTCATGGTTGGGATGCTGTACTATACTACACAAAACCAAAAGGCTCATAATTGCATGTAGTACTAAGGTGAATAATAGGATGAGAAGGGATTGTAGAGATTGGATTGTAAGGTATTTGACCATGTCCACATAAGTTTGAAAAATGTGATTAAAATGATTAGCATACCTATCTATCGAAGTTTAGATCAAGTCCATACCATGAACTGTAATCTCGCATTGATGTGTTTCATCCTACCTAACACCATGAGTTCACAACCACCTCAACAATCATCACCCCAAAAAGAGAACAAAAGAGAATAAGGAAGGAAGGGCCTTAGTTAGAGGGACACCTTCAGGCATGGGTAACATGTCTTTCTAACCTTGTAACTAGTGCTTGTAGCCCACTATTATGTCTAAAGGATGTGCTTTAAATTCTCATTTTATTATTTTTATTTTTTCATTCTTTTATTTATTTTTGATGAATCATTTTTTACTTAAGCTTCAATATTAGAGTGGCCACAATATCAGGTACATGATATCATGTATGTGATATTGCAGCCTAAGATGCAATTTCAGGCATGCAATATCATGAAGTATTCCCGGGGCTATAAATATAGCCCTTGGGCATATGATTTAGGGGTAGTTTTTGGAGTCAAGTAGCAAAATTCTTGCAATTTTTTCATT
The DNA here is from genome assembly GCA_015680685.1 of Gnetum montanum. NCBI lineage: Eukaryota > Viridiplantae > Streptophyta > Gnetopsida > Gnetales > Gnetaceae > Gnetum > Gnetum montanum. The sequence goes on from MNCI01015036.1 coordinate 409,731, forward strand.
CAAGAGTTAGAATATTTTCCAAGTGCCCACAACAGGAGGTCTAAATGTAATCAGATCTTTATTTAAGCATTGATGTACATGAACACATCATTATGTTGGCAATAAAGATGAGCTCTTTCATTCATCATTGTAGCACTTGAGACTTTCTTTCATAATGCATTTACATATCGTGATTTCATGTAGTTCTCATTTAATGTTACTCATTTCATAATTAATTTTGATTAATTAAGAAACTAATTAAAATACACAAGCATGACTCTTTTGAACATACGTGTGAGACTTGGTAGCTCAAAAATAGTTAGTGTTTGACAACCCAGCAATGTTTACATGAAGTTTAGGATGTGTCCAGGAAGTGGGGATGATTACTTGTGTTAGGTTAGACTAGATAATAGTTCACTTAGCATTTAATTACTCTCACTTTCATTATTGCTTTTAGGAGATTAAACTAATAAAGCATAAAATGATAAAAATCTTATGCCTTAGTCACACTTAACCATACACTTGCACTTTGCAACTGAGACTAGGAAGACAACGAATGGACAACATGAACTCATCATTTAGCTCTAGTGTACTTGGTAATTAAAGTTTGTGGAATTCAACCAGATAATACATGAATGCTTGTGATTCATATAGTTGGATGTAGGGAGTACCTTGTCCCTCATCATTGGCACCATTGCCAAGGGCTTTAGTTCTACCTATCCTATCTAAACTTAGTGAAACTTAGTAACCTTGTTGTTCAAACCCTAAAGGTTGAATCTTACAAAAAAAATCATTATTACAAGTAAATTAAACCTTAACTACAAACTACATTTAGATTTATTAATATAAAATGTCTTCTTCTCACAGGAGTCTATCTTTGCCTAGGACAAACCAAGTGCTTAACAATACTAGGTCGTATATGCTCATCTCGATGAGTATGTATTAGAATTAACCTTCATCTTACATTAAGATGAAATGTTGTAGTGGTGTGACATGGAAGGAAACATCATGTTGCCACTAGATCGATCTGTTCTAGCTATGCTTTAGCTAATGATTGCATGACATGGACTTCAACATATTCATGGGGAGTATGAGATGCAAGATCGTAATTCAAGGGATTATCATCCCACTAAAGCACAAAGGTTAAGGGATCATTAGCTGGAGTAGCAACATGAGCCTTTGAAGGGCAAGGGGTCAAATTCTTTTCCACCTTTTCTTGGCCCATTAGATAGAGGCGAAAATGTCTCTGGGGGCTTTTCCTTTGGTGATACTCCTCTCTTTGACTTTGGTTAAGGAGCCATGAACCAGAATGTGAAATCCATAATTCATAATCTTGGTTCTGGTTGAAATGGATCCAATGACAAAAATGGATATGGAGGATCCAGTCATGACAAGGAAGCAAGTAGAAGTCATGATTGTGATCATGGTTGCAATCATCAAAGAGAAGGTGGTAGGCATTGGCACGATGCAAGTCCTCCTTCCTCTTCCCCTTCATCATCATCTTCTTCTGCATCTAACTTAGATTGTGGCCACAGAGGGCATGACCATGATGGAGGTGACTTACGAGACCAAAATAATAGAAGGGACTATAGAGACAATCATGATCAAAGGTGTGGATGATCCAGAGAAACCTACCTCCATGAAGGTAGGGTTAGTAGAGAACATTATAGGAACCATCACAATGGTATTGATGAACCTCTACTTTCCACTTGAATAATATTAAACATTATAGAGGTTGTGAGGATTTCAACAAGGCATGTAAAGGATAACAGAATAAAGAGGCTAGACATGAACACCATGCCTTGGTTTGAGAGAGGCTATGACACTAATCCCCAAAATCATGTTCAAGTCTTCCAAGATGCATGTGCCTATTAGATATTGAGAATGATTAACAAAAGTTGAAATTATTACGAAAGATACTTACTAAGGAAGCAGAAAATTGGTACTAGCCATTGGAATCAAAATCAATCAGGTGATAAAGTATGATGTCAGAATTGTTTAATGACAAATATCAAGCATACTCTTGAGTTTCCAATCTAGGGAAGCAGATCCAAGGGTGTAAACAAGGAAACCATGAGCCCTTGGATGTTGCTATTGGTCGATACTATTATCTGTTGCATAAGTGTTCTAGCCATGGATACTCTTAGCTTAATCAACTCCACCATAGTATAGATGAGTTACGATTTAAAATAAAGAAAATCCTTGGAATCTATGCTCAAGGGATACTGACAAAGTTAAGTGCCCATCAGATCCAAAAGTTAATTAAGAAAGTAGCTAGGGAGGAGGAAGAATTGAGAAAGTAAGAAAGTGCAGAGGAATGGAATAGGGATCATTCTATTTGCAAAAGGGAGATTTGACTTTGCGATAGTGAGGATGGGTTAATAAGAGATGAGGTGGCTAATCAGAAAACCTTGCCACTCTAGAAATTTTAGTTCAAAATTATGGCTAAGGTTGACCAATTATGGAACTTAATGGACAATAAGCTTCAAGATGTTTTAAAAATTGTTGAAGTGTCCAAGGAATAATGTGGTGAGTGTGAGTGCTAAAGATGTAAGGAAGTTGAATGTGCCATGTAATGATTTAAATCATCGATGTAAGGCTAGAAGGGAAAACAAACAACGAAAGATCGTCAGGTAGACACAGCTAACCCTGCCTTCACCTGAGGGCAAGCTGAAAAAGAAAACGAAGGTAGAGTGCCTTGGATGGTTTGCACAAAAATCAACCAAGGACTTCCCCAAGCATAAACTATGGTTAATGCTGGGGTTATCATAACTAATGATGTGAAAAATGTACACAATAATGTACGAAATGCAAACAGAAAATATACAGAATAATATAGCAGATAAAACATAAACTAAATGTAAATAGAGTAAACAATATAATGGTTGGCAAAAATGAACTTTATTGTATTGCTTAGAAAAGATGTGCATCGGGAAAAGCGTAGCTGCATGTGTGGATGGTAGGTCAAGTGCCAAGCCCTGGGATGATGTGTTTTAGAAGTGCTTGGATATAAGGAGTCAAGTATGCTTGAGCATCCAAGGATTGCTAGTCTATGTTTTCTAAGCCGTCAACTTTCAAAATTGCCAACACTCTTTATGTGAATTGATAGGGTATTTATAGGGTTTAGTAGGGCTCGGGTGTAGAATTCATGGATGGAATCAACGGTTGTGAGATGAGAGGAAAATGGATCATGTGACACATGTCTGATGGACAACTGTATATGAGTTGGACATGTGTGGGAAAGCCATGTTTTGACCAGGTGCATTGTATCTTACAACATGTGTTAACTTACTCAATCTAGCTTACGCTCATGGAAGTACATACAATTCGGAGCATAAGAGCCTGACAAATGACAAATGATGAAAATTTACAATGAAATGAAAATGTATAATAAGAGAATTTGACTCTGGCTTGCTTGAAACTTCTAGATCTCTGAATTAACTACTGTAGGATGTTAGTCTGAGTGGCTCTATGACTGTTTGAGGCTTCTTTGCTTGACAAGAACTTCCAGCGTGAGTTGATCTTGTCCTAGCATGACCTCAGTGTGCTCATGTTGTACTCATGCTAAACTCATGTTGCTAGTGTGACCTTAGTGTGAGTGACTTGAAAATGATGCATTTCACTCCAAATTTTAATTTTTAAAGCCTGATTCTTGAGTGCCACTACTGTCTGACTATGGTTGACCTTGAGAGTGACCTAAAAATTAGAAATCGAGGTTGAAAGTGACTTGTTTTGAGCCACCTTTGGTAGCTCACGCTGCACTCATGCTACCAATGTGAGTGCAGCATGACCACAGTTTGAGCTGAAGTGTGATCGAGCTACAAAAACCTACAATTTTTGGGCTTGAACTCTGGAGTTTTGGAGGTTGAAATCTGAAGTTGTCAATAATGATCCATGAGAATGACTTGCACTTTGAAAATCATATCATCTTAACTCAGTTTTGGGCTTTGAAATTTTCTCATGCTGCACTCACACTAGCAGCATGACTTCAATGTGAGTGACAACATGAGTGAGAAAATTTGCACTTTTTGACGTGAAATTTGAATCCTGTACACTGAAAATTTAAACTAGGCACAACAGTGACCCTTGAGAATGCCTTGCACCCTCAGGTTGAGACACCTTTGACTTGATCCTAAAGCTATTGTAGTTTCTCACACTGAGGACAAGCTAGCTTGATGGGGTGAGCAAGTTCGCTGGCGTGAGTTCCATGCATTAGTTGAATTTTGCCTCTCAAAACTTCGAAATGGTTTTAGACGTTCTCATTTCAAAGTGCTAGGACAAAATTAGTGGTGTTTCATTGGTCCCTCTTTGTTGATTTCTAGAGGAATCCACCTGAGAGGAATCAACAAAGAAGTGCAAAACACCATGAACAACCAAGTGCCAAGCATTATCCATCGGCCCTTGGCTGGATGTCATTGTACTATTTTCAAAAGTACATGGAATTGAGGAGATGTAGTTCAAGATACGAGCTGATTGGTTATAACCAGGGGAGGCTAGGAGTAGATTAAGTGTGAAAATTGTTGCCAGAATTGTGGGAGAGGAATGCTCTCATGTGAATGAGCTATATCTTTGGTCCTTGTCAATAGCTAGTATTCAGCAGACTCAGAGCCAGGATATAGGAGGTGCATTCTTTGGAGAAATGGGACTCTTATAGAGTGTTTACAAGGCCCGTTGTAAATAGCCAAAGCCACATGATGATGTGCAACATGGTCTCTTTAAGACATGAGTGTAACTGTTTTTCCAAGACAATTGCCTTCTCACCTGGGGCTTATATGAGAATAGCCAATAGTCTTTGGTTTATGATGTCAACAGGGTTGAGAAGACCTTTTCCATGCATTTTTCTCTTTGACCCTTTTGTTCTTTTTCTTTTCGTTCTTTTCTGTTTTCTTTTGTTTTTGCTTTATTTTCTATTTTTCTTTTCTTCTTTTAGGTCCTTTTAAAAGAGCTTACTTTTAGTGTTGTGCTTGTGTTTGAGCGATTACATTTTGTGTCATGCATCATATGCTGTGTTTTGCATTGCAACTACTTAGAGACTCATAGTGTGCAACAATGTACCAAGAGTTTTGGGGTGAATAGAATGTATCTAGGGGTTGTAATTGTATAGGATAAGCGGACATGATGGGAAATAGGGAATGTATTGGGAGTTGGGATATACTTATGAACTATTTGATTAACCTAGTTACATGCGTTAGGAAAAATGTGATACCTTGTCATCACAATGAAGTGCATCTCTGCATGAATGCTTCAAGCATGTCATCCTGAAAACACAACTCCAAAAAGACAAGAGAAACACAAATGAATTAGTTAACTAAGCACTTTAAACAAGGAGATGGAGCCACTGTGTGCAATTTCAAAGAAAACAGAATAATGAAAAACACTAGCCTCATTAGGGTCCATGAGACAAATTATGCAGCAAGTCTTTGTGGAACATGAACAACCAATTGCAGTAACACATCTTTCAATTTTTTCCTGGTCATCAATGATGTCACTAGTTTATAGTCTTAGTAGACTGTTGCGGGTTAGTTTCATGCATAACCCTTTGGACAATGCCAGTTTAGTGTCATATTGTGAAGAGGAAAACTAGTTTATAGTCTTAGTGGACTCTAGGTGCTAGTTTTACGTCATGAAGATAAATGCGGCATTTTAGTGTCATACTGAATAGAGCTCTATGGTGTTGATTCATTTTCATGACTCCATGACACTATGTGATGCTAGCTTTAAGTCATAGCCCCAAGATCATTTTATGGTATTAATTTTAAGTCAGGATGCCAGGACTATTCTATGGTGCCAGTTTCAGGTCATAGCCCCAGGACCGTTCTATGGTATCAATTTTAAGTCATGATGCTAAGACTGTTCTGTGGTGCTTATTTCAAGTCATTGCCCTAGGACCATTCTGTGGTATCAGTTTTAAGTCATGATGTCAGGACCGTTCTGTGGTGCCAGTTTCAAGTTATTGCCCCAAGACCGTTTTGTGGTATCCGTTTTAAGTCATGATGCCAGGACTATTCTATGGTGCTAGTTTCAAGTCATAGCCTAGGACCATTCTATGGTATCAGTTTTAAGTCATGATTCCAAGACTATTTTGTACCTCAAGTTCATTAGACATAGTACCATTTTAGGTAGAGGTGATTTGTACGATTAGCAAACTTGTTCCCGTCCATGTCAACAACTTTAAATGCTTCATTATTGTACACCTTGGTGACTAAGTAAGGCCCTTCCCAGTTGACTAAAAATTTGTCTATATGTTCATGGGTAGCTATAAGGACTAAGTCTCCTTCTTTTATTAGGCACTTATGTAGATCGTGTTTGTGTTGTTGCCATTGTTTTTTCTAGTACCACTCGATTTGATCAAGCATTTGCATACGTTGTTCCTCCATCAAGTCAAGGTTAGCAATGTGCAGTTCATTGTTTTGAGTTTCATCGAGGAGGCCTGAGAGAGCTATCCACAATGAGGGAAGCTATAAATCTAAAGGTAAAATAGCTTTAGATCCATACACAAGACTATATGGAGTTTTACCTATAGATGTTTGATGTGTCGTTCTGTATGCCCACAATGCGTAGACCAGTTTTTCATGAAATCATTTCTTTCTTTGATTTAGCATATTTTTGAGCATCATGATGACAGTTTTGTTTGTAGCCTCTTCTTGACTATTTCTCTGTGGGTAGTAAGGTGATGAAAATGCATGTTTAATACCTAGGCTTTCACAAAATATTTTAGTACCTGCATTATTGAAATGTGGCCCGTTATTAGTAATAATGGTCATCAAAATACTGAAACAGGTCATGATATTCTCTATTATGAAAGTGCAAATATGTTTTGAAGTGGTCTTCCTAAGGGAAATAACTTCTACTGATTTTGTGAAGTATTCAATTGCAGTGATAATAAAACTATGTCCCAGAGAGGATGATGGCATTATTGGTCTAGTTAAGTCTAATCCCCATTTTTGGAATGGCCATGTGATTTGTGTTGTATGCAATTCGTTAGGTGGCACGTGTATTAGATTACCATGCTTTTGGCAAACATCACATGTTCTGACCTTGGAGATGCAATCATACTCCATGTGTGGCCAATAGTAGCCTAAGCGCCTAATCTTTGTTGCCATTGCTTTGGGTGCAAGGTTCCCTTCACAAAGTTCTTTGTGGAATTGTTCTAAAATTGTTTGGCCATCGTTGCTACTAACACACATCAACAGAATGCCTTCATAAGATTTGAAACACAAGGTGTCTCCTATTAATGCATATTGCCAAGAGTGTTTTTGCAATGCATCCTTTTGAGCATTTGTCAAGTGTTGTGGAGGTTCGCCTCTTAGTAGGTACTCTTTTATGTCATCGTACCATTCTATTAAATGTGTTGTGCTAATGGATGCTATAGGCATTTCATCAAGAGTATTAATTATAGGTTCGACACAACTTGTTATAGAGCTAGGCAACGCATGGAATATTTTGGATGTCATGTTTAAGGCTAATGTAGCAAGTGCATCAGCGATGGTGTTTTTTCTTCTAGGGACATGCTATATATAGGTTTTTGCTAGTTTCCTTAGTAGATGTTTGGTCAAATCACAATACAATTGCAAATGGAGAGCTTTGCATGCATAAACCTTAGTGACTTGATTAATGACTAACTATGAATCACCACGAACTATGAGACATGTGATTCTTGAAGTTAATGCTACTTGAAGACCTCTAAGAAGACCTTCGTATTCCGTGACATTATTGGTACAAGGAAAGGTTAATCGGTAGGTGAAGGGTTGGATCTCTCTGGAGGGGTATGTTAAAATGGCCGCAACACTTCCTCGTTGGGAAGTTGAAGCTCCATTGAAATAGAGGATTGCCTGATAGTTGTCGGGTACGGTGTCTATACTATTAACATTCTCATCAAGGAACTTAGGGTTAACTATTGCCTAATCATGTGTTGGCGAGACGGCTAATTGTGTGACTATTGCTTGACCTTTTGTGGAAGATTGAGCAACATAGTGTGGGTCAAATTCAGCGATCATTACTTTTCACCTAGCTATTCTACTCGACTCGTAGATGTTGTAAGTGATGGCATGGAGTACATTATCCTTGCAAATGATGTAAACTTGATTGCAGAAGAGATAATGTTGTCATTTATTTAAGGCAAAAACAAGGGTAAGGCATGATTTCTCTACATCATTGTATCATTGTTCATAGGCAATTAAAGCATGACTTCGGTAATATACAAGGATTTCTTCTCCATCTTGGTGTTTTTGACATAACATCGATGTGATGGAAGAATTATAAGTTGCAAGGTAGATGTAAAAGGGTTTATCGTCTTGTGGGGGATAAACAGTCGACAGTTGGGCTAGCTCTTGTTTTATGTTCTCAAATGCTTCTTGACATTATTGGATCCATTGGAAATGCACATTTTTTCATAATAGGTGGTCCATAGGTCTCAACTTATTTGTCAACCTTTTGAGAAAGTGTCTAATGAATTGCAGCCTACCTTGAAGGCCATGTAATTCTATGAGGTTCTTTGGTGGTTACATGTTAGTTATTGCCTTAACCTTATCAGGGTCTACCCATATTCCTATTTCAGAGACTACAAAACCAAGAATTTGGCCCATTTTGACACCAAAGACACACTTCTTTGGATTGAGTCTAAGGTCATATTTGAGACAATGTTTAAGCACTAGGTTTAGATCTTTTTCATGTTGTTCAGTTGTTTTAGATTTAACTGCGATATCATCAATGTATTCATTGAGAAAATTGAACATGTAATCACTAAATATATATGTCATTGCTCATTGATATGTAGCTCCTACATTTGTATGGCCAAATGACATCATAGTATAATAGAATATGCCCCAAGGTGTCATAAAAGTTATTCTGAGTTGATGTTCCAGATTAATTCTTATTTGGTTGTATCTCGAAAATCCATCCATAAAGGATAATAGTGCATGCCCAACAGTTGTGTCAATAAGTTGATCAATGATAGGTAGCGGGAAATCATCCTTTATAGTTGTTATGTTAAGATCACTAAAGTCAATACAAATATGTATACTACCATTCTTCTTAGGGACTACAACAATGTTTGATACCCAATCGGAATAATCAATAGCCCGAAGGAAATCGGCTTGGTATACCTTTGTGATTTTAGCATGGATTACTAATGCTACATCGAGTTTAATCTTTCATGCCATTTGTTCTACCGGTTTAATTTTTTCATCAAGGATGATATTGTATTGGATGATTTAGGGATCTAATCCTGGCATGTAGGTATATGACCATGCAAATGTTTTTATGTTTTTCTTTCAGTGCTTGAGTGATGTTATCGACAAGTTGTGAGTCCAATACGGTGCTTAATTTCAATGTTCTAGCTTCACCATTAGATGTGGTAATGGGGATTTCAACAAGGGGATCTTCAGTAATATTATCAGCTTCTAGATCCAAAGTCTTAGTTACATTTTTAGGCTATTCTGACGTTTCTTGAGTGGAGGCTATTAAATTAGTATAAGTGGATGGGTCTAGATCCGAGGATTCTAGATTGATTTCTCTTTTTATCTCCCTATATGATCCATTGAGAGACAATGTTGAAAGGATATTCTTGGTGGCCATGTGCTTGCTCCTACCAATTTAAACCAGGAGTGAAGTAAGAGACACCCGCTTAGCGGAAGAGTTACTAAACGTAAATGAAGATAGGGTAATCAAACTATGTACTAAAAAACTTAGGAGATGTAGTAGTAGTCATGATAGTTTTAGGTCGTACGGGGCCAATTGGTAGTTTTAAGGCCATACTGGATGACATGGTAGTTTAAGGCCATACCGGGCCAATAATATTCATGTTGACTTATCATGAGTTGCACAGAGCATTTTTGGTTTTCAAAATTTTGTGTGAACAATAAGTTTATGAGATTTTTGAATTTTATGAGTTTTTGAACTATTTATATATGTATGTATGTATATATTTTTTGATTTTTGAGTTTAAGTTTTCATCCCTTCCTTTGTATGTATGTAAGTAATGAAATTTACTACTAAAATGCTCTTAAGGCTTTTAAACACAAGCGCTTCTATGGCAAAATTTTAATAGAAATTTCTATCGGGCAACAAGAAAAGTAAGAGCAATCTAAAAATCCCAAAATTACTTGCCAAGGATGATACTATCTAAACCACTAGCTAAGCAATTTAAAAAAAAACAAAAATTGAAATGCATAACTCACAGGACCATGACAAAGAGGCTGAAATCTTTATTCTAGCAAGCCATCTTACAAGCAATCGTTCACACTTTCTTCTTTACAAAATGCTCTTCTCCCAAGATTCAAAGTTTCTCCAAGTGAGAGCCCAAGTGCTAACTAATAGCCTTAAAAGTGTGATGTATGAGACCCCAAGTGTGATGATGATATCCCCCCTTCACCCCTGAAGCCTTTTTATAGGGTTCAAAGGTAGGTAGGGAAGTTACAAAATATCTTGGGTGGTTTCAACCACCAAAGAGATAAAAATGCTACAATGGACAAGTGTCCTATTTCATGGTCAAGTGTCTTCATTCAGTTGCCAAGTGTCTTCATGTAGTTGCCAACTGTCTTCATGTAGTTGCCAAGTGTCTTCATTCAGTTGCCAAGTGGTCACCATGGAGAGAAATAAGTTGCAGTTGACACGTGTCATATGCAATTGACAAGTGACCTTTTTAATTGACAAGTGGCCCATTTTGGAGAAANGTTGACAAGTGACCTTTTTAATTGACAAGTGGCCCATTTTGGAGAAAAAGAGGTTGTAGCTGACAAGTGTCTTTTATAGTGGTTACAAACATTTAGAAAATTAGTTATAACTACCATAGGAGTTTATGACTTCTATAAGAAGTTATTATCATTATAAAAATACAAAAGTCACTTGTTATATATATATATATTATATTTATTACTATCTATTGAGGAGTCATATCTTTGCCCCCTAATTTGATAAAATTAATCCATATCCCAGACCACGTGATGAGTTAAAATGTCGTTAAAAATATTAAATGCTTCCCCGGTCTACGACATCTCTGTCTAGCCATGTGCCGAATGACATTACATCTTTTTCTGAGAATTTTGCAATCTTCCAAGTAACTCCATGATCATCTCCATCTCTGCAGCATCAGCACAAGATTTAATTGAAATCCTAATAATCTTCGCCTGGAACATACTCCCTGCCTTGAAAATCTTCATCATAAGAATCCCATAACATGCTATGTTGTGTTTGAAACAAGGGATTCCCATAAAAAATTCTAGGGTGTTTTGTGGATCCTCCAGCATTGATGCTCTTGATGTCGTTTCTCATTCCGTTTTGTTGCACTAATTCTGCTGGCGTCTGTTTCATTTTCCTGTGTTTATTTCTGAACTTGGTCTTAGGCTCTAACAGGAAAAATAATTCACCTTGATCATGATGTCCTTTTGGAACTCCTGCGGCCCAACCTTGGGACCAACAATGTTGACGTTCCAACCCTCTTTCTTAGAAGAACCCAGAAATGGCCCCAGACTGGAACACGTACTTGAGCACTCATTGCAAGATGATTTTGCAGAAAATGGGAAGATACGTAACCTTGATTGTTTCAGAGGTAGGACCGATGGAGCCTGAGCTTGAGCTTGATTCTGAGATTGAACCTAAACCTATGCCTGCGTCTGCGTAGGGTTTTGCTAATGATGTTGATGTTGAAGGCGATCGTATTCCTCCATCATGTTGTCAAGGTCTTCATTAGTGGTGACTGAGATGAGAGCGTCAACGTCTTCATTCACCAACTAATATTTGATGCTGCCGTTATTAAGTAATTGTTGGAGGATACCAAATCAGTAACACCCTTGAATTTGAGCCCAGGTACGGCCAGCAACTCTCCTACAACTTACCACCCGTGAAGCTTCCATATGTTGCACACACCATGCTTGTGGCCTGCTGCAACATTAGATTATACAGATACATTAGTTCTTTTCTTCTTCCTCCTCCTCCTTCATCTCCTGCATAGCCTTGCACCTCTCTGCCCTACTGTGCTGAATCAGAAGTAGTGCCCTGGACAGATTCAAGGTCTGCATATATTTTTTTCTTTTTCTGAGTTTGGTAACGTTGGGATGAATCGCTGGTTGGAAGAGTTTCATGTCTTAGCGGCACCATTTGATTTCACGGTGGTCAACGCTGCATGGTATGGAGATTAATGGTTGTCATCATTTCTGTTTGGCTGCTGGTCATGGAAAAAATAACTCTGGTTATGATAAGGTGTCTTTGTTTGGAACCTTCTAGGTGATTCTCTCTGTTACTATTTGTTTGGTATTTCATGGCGTTGAGGGTGCATCATTCCATGAGTTTACATGCTGCATAGGTCATGCAAGGACTGCCCTAGCCCTACTGGTCGCGCATCCCTGTTTGAGGGCCACTGCCCTCTGTTTCCTTCAACAGCTTACTGATCAACATATTGCCCAAACTTTGATAAATTTGTATTTCTTTTGAAATTCTTTCCAAATTATTTTAGGCAAAGTGTAGATACCTTCAACAAATATTAGCAGCCTGAAACACTGTTTTTCTACCACCTTTCCTAAGGATAGCTCTTGCTCATTCTTTACTAGTATCCAAATGATCAATTCCTGAAAATATTCCTTTCTTATCAATTCATTCACCATTGGCACATTATCTCTTGCAATATTCTATTCACTGTCTTCCATATGTGCATCATTATTTCCACCAATAATGTTATGGTCTCCCTGATATGCATGCCTTTCCTCCTTAAGGGCTCCATGCAAGGAATGCTTTAGTTGATGATGTAGATAACCAATGATGTCTCTTTGAGGACAATACTCTAGTATACCTAATACACCTCATAACATGTTCCAAATGAGAGTTAGACATACTTATGGAATATCCACAAAAGAGATGGGCATGTAAAAGTTCCAACCTTCATCTTGCCATTTCAATAGTTCTAATGAAATATTTTGAAGGTTTCAATCATCTCATATCTCTGTTCCATGAAATGGCCAAAATGTGCCAACATTTCTGCCCCCTTTAAAAGGCTAAAGAAATTTATGTATGCCTCATTTTAAAACTGAACTGTACTTGAAGATTTCATCAAACTTTTTACAGCTGAAATGATAAATATTTTTGGAGGAAAATTCCCACCAAACATAAGGTTTGATGGTATAAAAATCTCATTCCTAACAAAACAAACAAACTGTACATTATTAAGTCCTTTGTTCATGGACTATTCTTGAGATGGGAAGATAATGGGGAGGATTCCGCTGGTAGGAATCCTCATATCTCTAACCTTCTAATCTTCTTTCTCAAATGAATTCTCATCTTCTTGGAGTGTACAAATTTTATTTTCAACACCTCCTTTTTCAGCCATCATACTTCTTCCATTTGAAGTAATATTATCAATCATCAAAGGTTCGCTATATATGTAGATTTGATTTGGTTCTCCTTTCCAAGGTATCCACATGTGAGAATAATCTGTTGATATATAACCTGAGAAATTCTTGCTCCAACTTCTACTCAACAAGAGACTATGTGAATCTGGTATATCTGCCACTTGAATAGTTACTCTACTTCTAATACGGGGTTCAGAAGCAATTTCCAATAGAACACTTGGTAATTGAACCACAATCTTTACTCTACTTTTATCCACTTGAACAATGTTTCTATTTGATTTTTCAAGAATCAAACCAAGTTTCTTACATATAGACAATGACATTATAGTAGACGTAGCTCCAGAATCAACCAAAAAATTGTGTAAGCACCTTCGTATGACAAGGTGCTTCCTTGTCATACGAAGTCCTTAACTTTTGATTATTGTTAGACACATAACTTAACTCTGATTTTCTAGCTCTCTTTTTACCTTTAATGAATTCTAAAGCCTTTCTTTGCTGATCTCCTATTTGAAGCAACTGATAGAGGCTAATATTGGCCTTGACATGTTTAAGGTCTTCAATCAAATCATATTCTCTATCACCAATAAAATTTGATCTCTTTATCCATTTATTAAAAGACTGATTTGGAGTGCTTTGCTCTACTTGATTGCCTTTACCTTTATTCTTATCTCTTCTACTTGGCTCAAAAGCATTTCTCTTAGTAGATGGATCCATAATAACATTTGGGGATCTAGAAGTAGTTAGCCTTTCTTTTGATCGAAGACTATATCCATTTTCCTCGTTGTTATTACATTCCTCATCTGAAGACATATGTTCTTCAGAACTTGATAGAGAAGAAGTATCACTAGATCCATTGCTAGAATATTTACTTGCATAGTGAACACTAGATAACTCGTTATCAGATTCAATATCAAGAAAGTTGGACATAATAAGATCACTTTCATCTTCATGTTCTGCTAACTTAGTGTCTTGATGTTTTTCTTCCTTGATATTTACTCTTGCAAATGCTTTTTCAAGATTCACTATTTTGTTAGACATATCTCTCATTAATTTTCCTTTCTCAGATCCTACTCTTTCATGTTCTTGCTCTATCTTAACATGAGATGCACCTGGTAAAGCTTTAAATTGAGTAAAATCTTGCATAGGAATCATAACTCTTTCTTCTCTTTTTTGAATCGCAATATTTTCTTCGAGATTCAACTATTTTTCTAACTGTATAGCTTCACTAAAGTAGTCATTTAGTGTAGTTAAGTTTGGAGTTCTCCTTAACCAAATCAAAATGTTGGGGTTGACAACCTTAAGGTAAGTTTCCTTAAGCATTTCTTTTGATGGCCTATATTGCCTTTGAAAGAGCCCACAAATTCGTTGAAACTTAATATTGAAATCTCTAATTGACTCTTTAGCTCCTGGCTTAGCTTGTATCAATCCATAGTATAGTTGTTGTTGATCTAATTGATTACCAAACTAGGCCAAGAAAAGATTCTTCATGTCATCCCAACTTGTAATACTATTACTTGGTAAGTTTGAATACCAAATCTGAGCCATATCCTTTAGATTTGATACAAACAACCTACAAGCTTGATCTTCATGTTGAATGTTTTCATGAGCTAAAGCTAACTCAAACATATGAATATATTCTTCAGCTAAATAAGCTTTTCCAGGAATAAAAGGCTCAGGCAAATATTTGTAAACTACCTTAGGAATATCATTGTAATTTTGAATTCCTAATGGTGTAACTCCTTGCCAAGGATTTGTCATCCTATTCCTTTGAAATGTTGAACTCTTAGAATTTCTAGATCTTCTCTTACGAATTGACAAACTAGATATAATGGGTGATCTTCTAGTTTTCACTCCACTACTTATTCCCAATTCAGAAACTTTCTTTTGTTCTTGTTCTGATGAAGAATTAGTCTTAGAATCTAGAATATCCTTTGAAACTTTGAAACTATCCAAACTATGAAATTTATTGGTCATGAACTGAAAATAGTATCTAATTTCTTAAGCCTTTATAGTAACAAAGAATTGTTGATGTACTAAAATTATAAGGATTATGAACCTAGAGGCTTAATTTTCAGCCCTCCTTCTAGCGCTAAAAGTACTGTTGGCAACCGTTTGGGACACGACCGTCAACGAGTGTCCTCGAATAGGATTTAGGTGCCTACTGGTCTCTAGCAACACCAAGGCCCAGATACCTCTAAATAAACTCAGTAGTTAATGTGAGTATGTATGTGTGCTGTTGCGGCATGCGGTTGTGAGAAATGTAACGATTGTGTTGCGTGTAAACTACAAATGACTTACTTTAAAGAGATTCAGCCAACTTTGCCAAGTACTGTGAGTTGTTGAAAATTTCCTATTTTGTTCAACTATTGCTAACACTAGGTTTGTGGAAAACTCATAGAATCTATCATGTTTTTGAGATGCCACAGGAGACATTTGCTTATGTTTGATTAACCTGGCCATTAGAAGTTGATCAAGCAATTGTGAAGGCTTCATAGGCTGGGGTGTATATTGAGTGGGGTCTTTTCTTTCAAATGTATGGGCATGACCTATGTTGGTATTTCTATTTGTGAAAGCTTTGGGTGTAGGTGTGGGTGTGTTTCTTTCATAGCCATTTGGGATAACGGGTTGTTTTCCCTTTTTTCCTAGATGGTTAGGTTAGGTTGTGTTGTCCACTGCTGCGACCATTATTTTTGATTTATCTTTCCTTGTATGTTGGCTCTTAAAGGTTGAGTAGGCTAGGTCATTGCTTGTTTGTGCCACTTCTTGTATGTTCTTAATTTTCACAAATGCTTGGCTCATGGTATGGGCTTTCAAATAATAAAGTTTTGATTTAATAAAATCATTCACGGCTACCTTAAGGATGGTAAGTAGATATGTTTCATAGATGGGCTCGTGAAGTTTATTCAAGGCTGCACTCCACCTTTGGATAAGTTTTTGTGTTGGCTCTAATGATGCTTGTTTAATTTGAATCAAGCTATCCAACGTGGCTTCAAGTTTCACAATGTACTTGAAATGAGTGACAAACTGGTGTAACAAGTCCCCTAGAGAAGATATGGTGCTGCAGGGTAAAGCTTAGTACTAGTCTAGGGCTTTTCCGATTAAGGACATAGAAAACACACACAAAATTACATGAGGCCATGCTTGAAGCAATAGAAATTCTATTCGAAATGTTACTAGATGAGCATTTAGATCACCCTCTCCATTGTACTTGGTTAGCTGGGGTAATGAAATTCCCTTTGGCAAGGTTAATGGTCGAACTAAGGGGTCGATTGGATCATCTTGATAGAAGTCTAGTGCCTTGACTTCCTCAGTGTTTATAGTTTTAAGGTGCTTTAATTATTTTTCTAATGAGTGCATCATTTTTCTTGTGTCTATCCACTCTTGGGTAGTAGGTAGACCAATGGATTAAGTTGATGGTGGTTGGTAATGGTTTGATTATTGCATCATTTGTGGTATGAGAGATTGTTGGACTATCGTTTGTTGCGGTGGGACAACATTTGGGGCTGAGACTATGGGGTGTGGTATGTTGTGGTGAGTAGATATGTTTTGATGAATAGTTGGTGGAACCCATTGCCCAGCCATAGGTTGTGAAGTGATCAATGGTGCTTGCTAGATTTGCACTTGAGGTATGTAATGGATGGACGTGGAAGCTGGTATAACCAATGGCATCCCAATTACTTGAGGTCAAAAGGTTGATCTTGAATTAGTTTGGAAAGGAGGTTGTTGGAATTGTATTTGTAGGGGTATGATGGAAATGGATGTGTCAAATTGAATGTTGAGCTTGGAGAAGATGGGAATGGAGGTGGGTACTTCCTATAGAGAAGCTGGTGGTGGAAGTGTAGTCTCTTCCAGGAAGGATTGGAACAATGAGTTTGTATGGGCATGGGGATTGATGGTATGGTATGAATCCCCATGTTTAGATTGGGCTACAAAGTCATCTTCCTCATCTCCACCCTGAGGCTCTATTGGAAGTGGTTGTAAGGCTTGGATTCTTGCCATGAGAAGCTGGGATATGAGTCTATGATGGTATTCAAAGAGAGGGATTATATCAAATGCGGACGGGACAAAATCACAACCTCCTTTGTGGATAAGTTCATTTTCTCGCTTTACTTCCCTCTCCACATGATCAATAAGCAAGTTGGCTTGGATCTTGACACAGATGAAGTTATACTGTTCGGTATAAGAGTGACATAGGTAGGGTCTTTGCCTTGTAACTTGAGTGACTAACACATAGGGCCTTGGGGGTTTATCTTTTCAATAACACTTATGGATTCCATAGTAGTAACAAGATTCGAGGTTTCAACCCCAAAGTCAGAGATCGACAGTGTCATTGGATTAATTTGGGAGGATTCCATAGTGAGTGTAAGTAAACTAGGCTGGACGAGTTGAGCATGAATAACTAACAACATGAGCTGACAACGTAAACTAATGGATAGCATAAATAGAGACAACATGAACTATAGCATGCCTGACTAATAGTGTGAGTAGCTGTAGCATGAGTTAACTGTAGCATGAGGTATCTGAGATAGAATGAGTAAGTCAAGCTAAACTTTAACATGCTACTTTGACATACTAGGCAAGTGGTGGGAGATGCTCAATGTGGACAATCGACGATGGTGGTGGAATGTTACTTGTTAGATTATCAACATGTGTACATTGTTTTTGATTTTTATGGTGGAGTTGCAGAGTTTAAAGTGCTCACCGTGCAGATTTACAGTCTTGATTAACTTAACAATTTTTGCAGGTCACCCTTCTACTACTGCCAATTTACTGTACTAACCGAAATCGTCATTGTAAGGCTAGAAGGGAAAAGATCATTATTTTCAAAGATATTCATTGGGGGTTTATCTTTTCAATAAAACATAAGTGCCAATTTACTGTACTGAAAGATCGTTAGGTAGACATAGCTGATCCTACCTTTTGCCTGAGGGTAAGCCAGAAAAGAAAACGAAGGCAGAGTGTCTTGGATGGTCTATGCGCAAATCAACTAAGGACTTCCCCAAGCGTAAAATATGGTTCATGTTGGGGTTATCATAACTAATGATGTGCAAAATGTAAACAATAATGTATGAAATGCAAACAAAGTGTATACAGAACAGTGCGTAGCATAGCACCTTGCTACGCTGCATAGCATAGCACCTTGCTAAAATGCTAGAGTAGCACCCTACTACAATGCGTAGCATAGCATAGCATCATGCTATGCTGCATAGCGTAGCACCTTGCTACAGTGCATAGCGTAGCACCCTGCTATAGTGATAGCATAGCACCTTGCTATAGTGCATAGCGTAGTACCTACTATAGTGTGTAGCATAGCGTAGTGTAGTACCCCGTTACACTATGATGTTATGCACTGTTACTTGCTATTACACATTGTTACCTACCACACTGCCACATGGCACTAGATTTGTAGTTTGGGCTAACCCTAGCCCTATAAATACGTCTGTGTCCTCTTTAAAAAATAGGAGGAAAAAAGGGGGAAGGCTTCAATTTCTTCACTGGTAAAGCAATTGGAATTTCCATTTTGGCATTTGGCATTTTAGTATTTGGCACTTAGGTTCGTGGATGAACGAGACCTAGAGCACACCACACCGATAGAGAGGCACAAGTACATCACATGGTATACTGTGACCAGCAATCCAATAGGCACAGTTTATCATAGTGAGCACTAAATTTCATAGCCCGACATCATTGAGGCTGTGATTCCACTCCTATTGTGCCTATTGTACACTTTGTATACCTATATAGTTTTTTAGGGTGGTGTATCTTTCTATTGAAACTCTCTTTTTGGCTGATCACAACATTTATTTGGCATTAAATCATGTTCACTGCCCTGTTACACACTTTAGCATGTTTCTACTACTATGCACATTGTGTTTTCTTTTATTGTTTACAAAAGGGTTATTGTAAACCGATAAAGTCCCTATCTGATTGACCAGACCATTCAAGGCACCCTATTTTCATTTTATCCAGCATGGCCCTTGTGCGGATCTGGGGTTAAGCTATGCACTTGAAAACGTCTCAGTGTTTCAAACCATCGATGTTTTCTATCGCTACAATTTTTGGCGCTAGAAGGAGGGACAAATTTTCTGAATTTTCATACTTATCATTTTTTCTGCATTTTTGCACTTAGCCCTTTTTCCTACTACCGGAAGATTTAGTCATTTTTCTGCTATTTTTTTGCTACCGGTAGATTTAGTCATTTTTTTGCAAACAACAACTCTCAAAACCTGATTTGTGAACATGAATCTAGATCAACCTTCCATGTTGGTGTCTAACACATTTCATACTACAATACAGCCAAAGCATGCCATGTTAAGCCATGAATAATATAATTTCATTTGTGCAAAAATCCAAGTAGGACTATAGGTGGATTACCTTGATTTAGAGGCAAAAAAGAATGACGATCATGTCCACCAAAACGGATGGGAGTATAGCCCCTCTTTGATTGACATAATCCCACTCACGATGCCCTACCACTAGTTGTTGTTCCAACTAATCCATGCAAACAAGCATGATGCAGGGACAACCTACGAGGAAGCCTCACAGAGGGAGGAAGACAAGTTCAAGGCCTACTCTAAACATGAGAGCCACCTCCACACTATCTTCCAACAACCACTCCCTAGTACAGCCCCTCCTTGGTTTGGTCCATCCATCCCCTCCAAGATAGTGACCATGCCAATTCAGCCTTCCTTGTAAGCAACTAGTGCATTTTTCCAACACTATACTCATGCAGGGACCACCTCCCAGCCCCAAATAACTCTGGCATACTACATCCCACCTATCTCATTGGTGTCTGCAGTGTCTATCCAACCCACCCATGTGTGGCCCACTCCAATCACCGCATCCATTGCTCAGCCATTACATCAACAAGCATCAACTATGATGTTAAAATGGCAACATCCGTCTGGTATGACGTTAAATTGGAAAACTCCACAACCAAAAATTTTACCCTATGCTATGTAGCCAACCCAAGCCCAGCTAATGCAACTAGCTGGCACACCTGCAAGCTTGGATCAGGTATTCTAGCTGATACAAAGCTTGACGAAGGAGATCAACCAACTTAAGGCTGCCTCCTCTGACATCATTTAGGTGGTGGAATTCTACCAAGATGATCCCATAAGTCCCACGATACCACCTCTAACTCTCCTAAATGGGGCTCAACTACCTCAACTTACCAAGTACAATAGTGAAGGGGACCCCAATGCACACTTTGTCACATTTCAATCTGAATGCCTACTCCTTCAAGCTTGGCCACACACTATCATGCACGTATTCCGCATGTCACTCACTAGCAAGGCCTTGGACTGGTATTATGCACTATCCAAGGCCTCAATATCCTCTTTGGAGGATCTCATAACCAAGTTTGTGACATGTTTCAAGTATAACCTAAAGCCTGAAGTAACCCTTGACTAGCTGATGCAAGTTAAACAGGGGCCTCTAGAGCCCATGCCAAAATTCCTCCAATTTTGGAATGCTACATTGAGTGAAATGCATGAACCTCTAGGGGGCACATCTACTGGAAATATTTAAAGGTGCAGTAAATGATTTCATCAAGTCCAAACTGTATTATCTAGCCCCAAAGTCTCTTAGCCAAGCCTTTTCCCAAGTAAAAGGCATAGAGGATGCAGCATAAGCTAGAAATGATCTAGCCTATGTGGCCTACAAAAAACAACATGCTTGCAAGCATGTAGACACAGGCACAAAAGCAACCAATTAGGGTGCAACAACTAAGCAGCCCTAAGCCCCAACTAACAAAATTGCCAATTCTGGTACCAACTCACCTACATTGATAGAGGCTACCTCAAGACCCAACTTTCAGTGCAAGGACAATTCAAAGTATACACCACTGCTGGTGCAACCCTTTGAACTACTAGAGAAACTTCTAAAAGCTGGGAAAATCCAACACAAACACGTATTAGAAATTTCTCACCAAAAACATGATAGGTACTGTGAACTACTAAGGAACCCCACTTTAGTAGTACCAAATGAGCTCCCAATTCCACAACACTTCATGTTGGACCAATACTATCATTACTACCAATTGGCTGGTCATAGTACAGACAACTATTGTGCTTTGCAAGATGACCTTTAGAGAATGATAGAACATGGACAACTGGTGATTAACACGATGAGTCAATCCAACACAGATAATGCCTCCTATGTCATAAATTCCATTATCATAGGTGGTAAGTCTAAACCTATGCAACAACCTTTTGTGATCTATGTGCCTCCCATCAGGGCAAGGATTCCCTTAGCCTCCACCAGTAAGAGGCCTTCCTTTGTTATCAAAGTGCCACATCAAGCACCCACAACATCCTTTGTGGTCAAAGCTCCACAACAATCATCTGCTAAGACATTAAACTAGCATCATGCAACAACAACCACTAGGCAACCTTTTGTTATCAAGGTGCCACAACGAGTTGGTCACACAACAACTCCTAAAAAAACTTTTCCTAAGCCACCCTTTATCATAAGGGTGGCACAACATGATAGCCCCTCACCTACCCAAAGCCCAACAGTGGGCAACATCTTGATCCCTCCTCCTTCATGGGTTGATCCCACTAGCAACCTGGGTTGGCCCACCAAATGGCAATGCAAGAGGACAAATGAGCACCTTGCAACTCCCATGGCCAAAGCAAAGACCACAACTAGCAAACAACAACTGAGCATTGGCATCCTACCCCCAAGCAGGCTAAGCAAACAAAGATTAAGTCCCCTCCATGAGAGATCTGTCTCTCAAGCCACATGGAGGAAGTCAAAGCCAACACAATAGCCAATGACAAGGACTTCATAGCCACACTAACCCAAATGAAACAATTTCTCAAACAAAAGAACACAATGTTGAGCTTGTATGACCTAGTCATGACCTCATCTACTCATTGCCAAGCATTGGCCCAGATCCTGGCCTCCATTCCTATTATAGAGGACATCCCTACAAATGAGGAATCCATTCGTGCAACAATGCTACTCCCTGCACCACAAGAAGTAGGTTCAACAACCTTAACCTTTCACAATAATGCAGTCAAAGTCAACCCCACACAAGGGGAGGTTCCTATAGCTCCACTATGCATTAGCATTCATGTTGGACAATGTACCATCCATAGTATACATGTTGATGATGGTGTAGCAATAAACGTAGTATTGTACTTCGTCATCGACAAGCTAGGCCTGGCAAATGAAATCAGGCCAACCAAAACTACATGTCTAAAATCCTTCAATGGATCATGTGCCACAGTCAGGGGTACAATGAAATTAGCCTTTGTCTTAGGAGAGAAATTTCCCACTAGTGCAGATTTCACTGTCATAGAAGAGATGTCAAGTTTCAACATGATTCTAGGTAGGCCTTGGCTAGCCCAACTACGTGCCATCTGCTCTCCCATCCACCAAGAAATCCACTTTCCATATGAAGGTGGTCAAGTTATCATCCATGGTGATAACAGTTCCTCTTCGACTATCCATGACATAGACATGGCACAAGTTTTAGAAGAAGAGTTTCTTGGTGGTACACCTATAACAACCAATGCAGCGCCTAAGGCTAGCACACTCGAATGAGGGGTTGAAGCCAATAGCCTCCCAAAGGATCCTAAGCCTTGCATGCTTCCTAATCCATGCTTGGTTAGGAAGCAACTACATGACCAAGGCCTTTCCTTGGCCAAAAATGTGCTAAATGCTTGCCTACCCTTTACCTTCACTACCCATGCGTTTTTTACTTTCATTTACATAGCACTAGCATATGCATTTACATTTTGCCTACTTACTTAGATCAGGCATTTCATTTTATTCACATATTTGTTTTACTTTTTTTATGCATCCATCCATTTAGCTTACACATTACATCTGAAAACATAAAAACTATAAAACATAAAACTATAAAAATAGATGGCCTGAAAAGGCCTTAAACTAGCTTATGGCCTGGAATGGCCTAAAACTATCACTTTTTGCATTCCTTTCCTTTCATTCATACATTTTAAATTTTTTTTACAGAAGATGTTGCTTGATGTTATTTTTTTAGTTGATTTTTGCAGGATTTTGTAGACATAGCATAACAACGCGTGTAGCATTGCACCTTATATAAGCAATGTAAGCACCAGTCCGCTATGACTATAAACTAGCACAGATAGTTTGCTATGACTATAAACTGGCACAGCTTGTCCTTGGGTCATGATGTTAAACTGGCACAACATCCATTATCTTCTATGACATTAAACTAGCATCCAACAGTCTGCTAGGACTATAAAGTAGCACATCATGGTCTGTCAGGACCTTAAATTGGGTTCATAGTCTACCAGGACTTTAAATTGGCATGTAGCTAATCTGATCCAAACACTTGTCATTGCCTTGGGAGTACTCATAGCATCATTGCCTCCTACGCTTCTAATGACCCTTTTGGAGCACTTACCATTAGTGCAGCATTCAAGACACTTGCAACATCATTGCCCTAGCACTTTCACTAGCTTTTTGAGAACTTGTGACTAGCATAACATTTTACACATTTGTAGCATATTCATTGTTTTCCACTTGCAAAATCTTCACATCTTGCATTTACACTTGCATTTCATGTTTTGTGGTTTTCTTTTCGTCTATGAGTTGTGTTTGCAAGACAAAGCTTTAGAGGTGGTTGTACAAAGGTGCATCTCATTGCAGTAGCAAGTGATCATGTTGCTTTGATGTGCATGACTGGACTAGTGGAACCACTCAAGAGTACACATCCCCCTCATCCCTGTTACAACCTATGCACATCCACTTCTTCGTCCCAATATCCTCTCATCCTCCTCATACTCATGATTTCACATTCTGATGCATATGCACTGTGATACACATGGCATTCCCTTAACATCAACTATAGAACCCATGGTTGATGTAACATAATTCATCCTATGGGATGCCTCTATTGCGTGGTAAAGGCCTAAGTGGATATAACATGAATCATCCCTAGGAGGAAACATCTATCCTATAGATGCAATGTGATGCATGAAAACAAAGCCAATCTTCTCGATGGCCAACTTGCAGCTAACATTTAGTAGTAAGCTGAACCCAAAGAAGGTTTGCCTCACAAAAAAAAAACTGTAGGTTCACAATTGGCCCATCCTTGGATCAACTTTGACCCTCCCATGAGTACTTTGATGAAAGGTCAATGTTTCAGGGGCAAGCTACTTCATGCCATGGTCACCATCAGTCATGTTGAATTTGCATCTTACATCATGATCCACTGTTTGCATTTCATTCCCATCATTTAAATTCCATCTCCCTAGCATTGCTTATACCCCTTGTCCCCTAGCATAACCTTATTTCCATAACACTATTGAGCATGGTAAAATGACATCCGATCTTGTGCTGACAAATGACATTGGTGATATGTCTACTATGGTGTTTTGTAATTCTTTGTTGACATCTCTCAGGCCACTCCTTTAGACGTCAACAAAGAGGGGCCATTGAAATACCACAAAATTTTAGGTCTTAGCATGGCAACTACAAATATGGCTAAGTGTTACGTGCTGTTATGTGCTACTACACTGCATAGCGTAACACCTTGCTATAGTGTGTAGAGTAGCACCTTACTACACTACATAGTGTAGCATAGCATAGCACCCTACTACAATGCTAGCGTAGCACCCTACTACAGTGAGTAGCATAGCACTTTGCTACGCTACATAGTGTAGTATAGCATAGCACCCTGCTACAATGCTAGCATAGCACCCTGCTACAATGCGTAGCATAGTGTAGTGTAGTGCCTTATTATGCCACGTTGTTACACACTATTATGCGCTATTACTTGCTATTATACATTGTTACCTACCGCACTGCCACATGGTGCTAGATCCATAGTTTGGACTAACCCTAGCCCTATAAATACCTATGCATCCTCTTTAAAAAAGGAGGAGGAAAAAAGGGGGAAGGCTTCAATTTCTTCAACAGCAAAGCAATTGGCATTTTTGTTCTGGCATTTGGCATTTTAGAATTTTGGCACTTAGCACCATGGGTGAACTAGACCTAGAGCACACCACACCGATAGAGAGGCACAACTACATCACATGATATACTGTGACCACTGATCCAAGAGGCATAGTTTATCATAGTAAGCATCATATTTCATAGCCCAACACCACCGAGGCTATGATTCTGCTTCTACTGTGTCTATTGTACACTTTGTATACCTATACCCTTTTTTAGGGTGGTGTATCTTTCTATTCAAACTCTCTTTTTAGCTAATCATAGCATTTATTTGGAATTGTTAAGCATTAAATCATGTTCACTGTCCTGTGACACACTTTAGCACGTTTCTACTATTGTCCACATTGCATTTTCTTTTATTATTTGCAAAAGGGTTATTGTACACTGATTAAGTCTCTGTCTGATCGACCAGACCATTCAGGGTACCCCATTTTTATTTTATCTAGCACGACCCTCACATGGGTTTGGGGTTAGGCTATGCGCTCAAAACCCTCTCGATGTCTCCAACCACCGATGTTTTCTATTGCTACACAAGCCTCAAGATGATGTGTTTCGGAAGTGCTTAGATACAAGGAGTTAAGTGTGCCTGAGCATCCAAGGATTACTGGTCTATGTTTTCTAAGCCATCAACCTTGAAAATTACCATCCCTCTTTATGTGAATTGATAGGGTATTTATAGGGTTTTGTGGGGCTCAAGTGTAGAATTCATGGATGGAATCAATGGCTGAGAGATGAGAGGAAAATAGATAGTGTGAGACATGTCCAATGGACAACTATATATGAGTTGGACATGTGCGGGCAAGCCATGTTTTGACAAGGTGTATTGTATCTTATAGCATGTGTTAGCTTACTCAAGCTAGCTTACAGTCATGGAAGTACATACAATTTAGAGCGTAAGAGCCTGATAAATGACAAATGATGAAAATTTACAATGAAATGACAATGTACAACAAGAGAATTTGACTCTAGCTCACTTGAAACTTCTGGGTCTCTGAATTGACTACTGTAAGATGTTGGTCTGAGTGGCTTTGTGGCTGTTTGAGGCTTCTTTCCTTGATAAGAACTTCTAGCATGAGTTGATGTTGTCCTAGCGTGACCTCAACATGCTACACTCAAACACTACCAGTGTGTCCACAGTGTGACCTCAGCATGAGTGACTTAAAAATGATGAATTTCACTCCAAATTTTTATTTTTAAAGCCTAATTCTTGAGTGCCACTACTGTTTGACTGTGGTAGAGCATGAGAGTGACCTAAAAATC
The DNA here is from genome assembly GCA_015680685.1 of Gnetum montanum. Lineage (NCBI taxonomy): Eukaryota > Viridiplantae > Streptophyta > Gnetopsida > Gnetales > Gnetaceae > Gnetum > Gnetum montanum. The sequence continues at coordinate 436,262 of MNCI01015036.1, forward strand.
ACAAACTGAGGTTGAAAGTAACTTTTTTTGAGCCACCTTTGGCAGCTCACGTTGGACTCACGTTGCCAGCATGAGTGCAGCATGACCACAATATGAGATGCAAAAACTTGCAATTTTTAGACTTGAACTCTAGAGTTCTAGAGGCTGAAATCTGAAGTTGTCAATAATGATCCTTGAGAATGACTTCCACTTTAGAAATTATATCATCTTGACTTAGTTTTGGTCTCTGAAATTTCCTCACACTGGCGGTGTTAATTCAACATGAGCGATAGTGTGAGTGAGAAAACTTTCACTTTTTGACATGAAATTTGAATCCTGTAAGCTAAAACTTTGAACTAGGCATGATAGTGACCCTTGTGAATGCCTTGCACCCTCAGGCTGAGCCACCTTTAACTTGATCTTGAAGCTGTTGTATAATGATCATTCTATCTTTCTTCAAGGTATAATGATCATCAATTAATTTTAGTTTCATGAAAGAAGAACTAAATTATTTCCATAATAAAGACCTTTTATTCAAAGAATTGGAGGGATGGATGAGGTGGTCTTACTACTTTACACAATTTCTTATATAATCATCTTGATAGCATAGCACAAAGCCCAACACATAATATTAACTTTTGCATCATGACTTGGCAATATTATTAACAAAAATATAAAAGAAATTCATAAAACATAAAGGAAATGACTCAAGAAAAGGCAAAGATATAAAGAAAAGAAAAATATCAAGAAATGGAAAGCATATGAAGAATCCAAAAAATTTGAAAGAAATAGGAAAATGATAAGAAATTGTAAAAATAAAAATGTGAAAAAAATTATTAGTTCTTGAATGAGGATGGAGCATCTCCCTTATAACTAATTTTATGGCCACACAATTGGGAAATGGACTATATAATCCCCTAGTTATATAGCACTGGTTTCCCATCTATCACTATTACTAATTTAATTAATTGTATGGTAGCACATCTAACATTGGTGATAGTCTTGTTTGGATCATTTGGAGATGTATCTTCATCTAGAGTTGAAGGTATTTCCATTTTGGGGGATCTAGATGTGTTTGCTTCTTCTTCTTGATTTTCTATTTTAATTCCCAAGTCTCCATGCTTAATATCCTATTTTGGTATATAATTAAAGTGTAAGCTATTTATGTCTAAGTCCTTTCTTTGGTCCATTTTCTTAAGTGTAGAACTAATAAGTAGGTCAATTCCCTTCATGCATCTTTCAAACAATTTTATATTCTAATTTTCAAGCCATTGGGTATGTTCTAGTTTAGTGGCTACTATGTAGACTAGGTTTTGCTCACACACCTACTCTTGAACTTTCTTATGACTTGTGTTAATATTTTGAATTTCTAGCCTACAACTGCACCCCTTACTATTAGTAGTGATGCATGGATTCTTCTATGTCTCCACAGTGATAGGTTTATCATTTTTGTTAGGTGTTAGAGCAACGATGGATGTTGGCCTTTGCATATGATTGGAGGACATTGGTTGTGAAAGGAAGGGTGTTGCGCTTGATTGGCATTGTGCTAGTTTGGATGAGTTAGTAGGTCCATGAGTGTTATGCTTATGCATGTGAACTATTCTAAAGAAAGGATGTTTCTAAGAATGTGATGGAGATATATTGGCACTATCATTTCTATGTGTTGAGAGACGAGGTACTCCTATGCTCAACCATATGAATACGAGCATGTACGCATGATCTGGTCAAACTCCATAGATGGACTAGTTTTGGCACCTAGATAGTTATACATTGATCACAATTTGCTATCTTCCCACCTGGACTAATATTTACTTTGTCACATATGGTTTAGTCTAGTGTGAGGTGTATGATGTAATTTATAAAACTATGCTACTCCTAAAGACAATGAGAAATAACCTTCATTAGCTAATAAGGAATATGAAGCAAAATCTGAGCTAGCCTAAGTGTAATGAACATCTATCTTTAATAATCCATATGCATCTTGGACTTTGTGTACTACTTTTGGGATTACCAAGCACACATTACTTGAGCACTACTAGATATGCTACTAGGTTACCAAATAGTTACACTTAAATGTTTTTGATTAAGACATGTCCATTCCACATTTATAATAGGAATAGTAAATGATGATAGAAGAAATATTAAGTAAGAAAATAATAGTAAATAATTAATAATTAAATAATTAAAAACTAAGTGAATGTTGCAATGATGGAGTAATCCCAATATTTATTATTGATTGTGTACATGTCCAAGTATGTCATAGTCAAATAAAGGTTCTGTACAATTACAAACATCACACTATGGGCATGCATTTGGAAAAAAAATGAAAACTAACTAAAAACTGACAAAATGACTCTATCCTAGAGACTTACCAACTAAGTCTCTTCCTGTGCATCTGAGTGTTATATTTATAGGCCTATACAAGAATCACAATATCATGTATTTAATATCATTATCCAAGTTGCGATATCACATATCCAATATCAAGGATTCAATATTAGGGTCTGGAAAATCATGATTCATCATTCCCTAATGACTAAGTAACAACTTGTCCTCGAGTCAAATAATCAAAATGAGAATGAGTTAATTTGGTTACATAGTGGATAGGTATGGGATTATTGACTAAATATGAGTTACTTCATGCCATAGTGTGGAATTAAAAAAAATAAAATTGGGACACTAACAAAGAGTAGAAAAGATAAAATTATTGGAACTTATGTGGTTCTTGGTGGTGGTGGCTCCTCCATGGGCCTCTTCCTGTTATTTTGTGCTCTAGGCTTTGGAAATGGGTGTCTCTAGAGGAGTGCTTGAAACTTTTGTTCTTTGGTCTAGGGATTATGTGCTTTCTATGCTAATGTTCCAATATTTGATGGAGTCAACACCTCCCATCGGTATGGTAGTCACGAAAACATCACATTAGCTTTAATGTACCAAGCCGCAAACAACCGTCATTCCTCCTTGTAGGATCTAGCTTTTTCTCTACATTTTTGGTAATCTATGAGCCATCAAGCAAAATTTTCTATGTCATAATTTTATCCTTGGTAGCTAGTCTTAACCGCCTCTAACTCAGAATTTTCTACCTCTAATTTCTGCAATGTCTTTTTGTGTTCTACAAATTCTGCTTCATACTTGGCATAGGTGGCTACTACCTACTTCTCCAATTTTTTCCTCAGGAATCTTGCTATCAACATGGCTAAGTTGGCATACGATAGGTTTTCCAATTCCATGTACTCAATGAGATCCTAAACTTGTAAGTCCTAGCTCTTTAGTTCTACTTGGTGGACGAAGGCATACATATCTAGTATGACCCACCAGTTAGTGTTATAAGTAAAAAGATTTTTGATATGGGCCTTTTCCATATGGATTTCTTTCTCAATAATCTACTTGTACATCCCCACTTGATCTTTGAAATGTTCCTTCAATTTCTTGTGTCGCTTATCCTCATTCTGCCACGTGCTTATGTCAATAGCCATCTTCTGATGGATTTTGTGTACATCCTCCATTGAGAGGGTTCTATTTTGTTTGGCTAAGTGATTTATGTCTTGGTTGATCCTTATTAATTATTCTCACATTTGCTACAAATTCTCCTTGAGAACATTTTTCTATTTTTCTATGGTAGTCAACCAGAGATTTTCAGCAGTAAGATGTTTATTTTCACCTTGTAAGGCCTTGAGTGCTTTGGCATGTGCATACATTTGAGCTTGTGCCTTTGAAGCATCCTAATAAACCTTCTCTTTTTTCCCTGCCACCTTTTTATTCTCTTATAATAATTTATTTAGCTACTCTATCTAAAATGACTCTAGCTAGTCTACTCGAATGAATTGGGATGAATCCCACTGTGTAGCCTATAGGGCAACAAACTTCACTTAGAGTCTTTTCAACTCATCCTCTGCATGTTCAACCCTAACCTCTACCATGACCAGATTTTATTTTATGGAGATGATGTTTGATTGTGTTGTTATGACATCATGAGGGATGGTAAACAAGGATGTCATTAGTTGTCCTATTTGCAGCAACTGATCCAAAACGTCCTCATGATTTGTAGGATTCATTGAAGGACCAACCAAGGTTTGAGCATCACATGCTCCTATGAAATCTATCAATGGCACAATAGAAACATTGAATGATTCTTTGATGTGGCTTGTGATCACTTCTACTGGTCTTGTTGCATCTTGGTGTTGCATAACCACTATTGTGGCACCTTCACTAGTTTCTAATTACACTTGAAAAGATGTAGCATTTCTAGAGATCTATTATGATCAATGTGATTCCCATGATCCTATTTAAATAGAAATATTACTCCATGGATGATCAATTGGAATCATGGGCTATACAACATCATCAATAACCTTGAAGAGGTTAGCCTCATCATGACATCTCCAACTGACCAATTATATGATGGCCCTTAGATGGCTCATTAATGGTCAATAGTCCTATGGAAATGGTGGAAATTGGTCTTGTTGGCCTATGGGTTGTGTGCTGGGCCCTACTTCCTATTGTTGACTAGGCCTTGTGTCTGGAAGTTGGCTAGGCTTAGTTTTTTGAGGTGCAGTGGGCCCAACCATCTACTCTTACTCAAGCTCTAATGTCTCACTGGAATCTTTTCTTACTGCTAGTGGCTTAAGTAATTTGGCAAATAAGGCCTTTTGAGTGTTTCTAGGGACATCATTGGTGTACCCTAGAATTCTAGCACATCAGCACAACTTCCTGATTAGGCAAGGAAAGGGCAATGCAACCTTCCCTATCTTATGTTCTTCAAACCGCCTTAATATTTTTGTGAGATATAGATGGGGTAGGTTGGCATCAACCTTGCCCATTAGGATTGCACTTCATCTAGCTGCATAGGTGAAAATTTTGTTTAATCCTTTTGTTAAAAAGAGGTGATAGGTGCCAATTTTGAAATAAATTCTTTCTTCAAGTGTGGGCTCCCCATATGTTTTATTCTCCTTATCGTATGCCCTTTTTATCCACATTTTCCATGCATCAGCATCAGAGCAAGTAGACAAGTGAGCAACCTTGGGCCTTGTATTCAGAAGGTTCAAAACTTCCAAAATGTCCTTGTTAGAGAAATCGACTAAAATCCCACCAATATCAGTGGTGGTGCCTTCTTTCTTATTATGCCAAAATTGGTATGTCTCCCCTAAGTACTATTTGCCACTCTTTGAGAGAATAGGCCATAGTGGAGATCCTTTGAGTTGGTCTCTAACTAAATTAGGGGAAAATTCAGTAAAGTGTCCAAAGTTGAGTTTCATGATCACTGCAGCTAACATGGACCTTTCCTGAATTACTTGAATGCATTCTAGAGACAACATGATATGTTATCCCTATTCATGTGCCCTACCTTCTCCACCTTCTACATGCCAAGATTGTGTAATAATAAGGGGTTCTTAATGGATGCTGAATGATTTTGCCTCCTACTCTACATGTTCTATGAGAGGCACTTAGCCTCTACCTCTCCTTGACTCTTTGGATGCACCCTAAGAGGGCCCTCCTTGTTATCCTTATTTAGGGGTCATATGTAATCACACGAGATCAATTATTAGTAAGTTCATTTAACTAAATTTCATTTATACCTTACTCATGACCTTTAGTTCAATTCTTGTTTAGTATGATTTAAGGTTAGAAAGTTTCAAGAAAATCCCCCTAAAAGTTATAATGTTAGGCCCCATTTGATCAGGTGACTTGAAAAATGATTTCCATGGTCTAGGTGAAGAAATAAAATTAATTTGGCATATGATTTTAGCATTTCTTAAGGTCACTTTTCCCTTATAATATTTCTTGGGCAACAATAAATTTTGAAAACGTTACATGCAACTTGGAGTGTACCCTTCACCCACGACGAAGTTAAATACTCTAGGTTTAAGTAGGTTTGATCGAAAAGAGAATCAAAGAATTAATGAGTAAGATATTGATGTTTGAATGATAGGTGCTTAGAGTGTGAAAATTCATGGTGCTCAGAGTGTGAGAATTCATGGAAGAAAATTACAACAACTCCCCACATGTGAATAGTTGAAAATGATGTTGACATGTCCCAAGGGGGGGGGGAGGGGTGGGCATGGAAGGGGGGTGTGGTGGGTGGATTCATATATATAGATTTTGTAGACGCGATATTGTGTATGCGCCAGTGCTGGCCCAATATTATATCAGACTCAATACTAAGTACCCAATATCATGTTCCTTCTAAAATAAGGTATTTGCCAAAATTGATGAATTTTCAAATTTCCAAGGCTAAAAATGAAAGATTTAAGGTAGATTTGGAAGGTCTGGGATAATGTTTAATAAACATTAAGGCATCAATAGTGTAATAAAGTGGAATTACATAATAAAGATATTTTTGGGAAGTTTCATAGAAAAGGGACATTTAGTGGTGCACAGGAACATTGAGGTTGAAATGATGATAAAGAGAAGAATAAGTTTAGGAATGTAGTACTCAAAGGTTATAAGATGATGCAATGGTGTGGATTAAGTACAGATTACAAAAGTTACATAAGTGGGTCCTTCCCAAAGTAGGTTCCAACCTATCATGCCCTTGCATAACCACATCTTAAAATGTCCATAGGCACTAGAAGGGTTAAATGCAATCCACACCAGTGCAACAAAACACACACATGTTAGATACCACTACAATGAGGTATGAATTCTATGCCAAAAAAGACATAAGTTAGAAAGACCTAGATAATGGGATAAAATGAATCATAGAAGGGATTTCCAAAATTGGGACATGAGATCACTTACCCTCAGCACAATGAATCTTGATTGTGGGGCTTAATTAATGTATCATTAGCTTTTAAATCCAAAATCAAGATCAAGTCCATACCTCAGACTGGTGACATTACATTGTTTCATCCAATGATAGACAACCATAAGAGCATCATGATAGCAAGGCATACAATCACTTGGCATTTTATCCAAGGGAGGAGTGATTTGGAATTTTTTTACAACACTTGCTGCTTGATTTTTTTTTATTATCTTTTTTCTTTCTTTGCTTTTTCTTCATCTAGATACTTTGGCACTTTGTTTTTTCAAAAAGTGTTTTGGAGAAGCCACCAACCTTCAAGCATGGGTACATGTCTTTCAAGTGGGACTTTCAAGAACAACATTGAGTTTCTTTATTGAGTACTTTTATTACACTTACTACCATTTTCTGTTAGATCTACAAGGATTTTACTACAACTAAGCTACATGATAACACATAGAGATGTCACCAAAGAGAATCCACAAGTCTCCTTGATGTCACACCCTAGCCATTCCCTCTTAGTCTATGATTTTTCTCTCTGGGCATAATGAGTACAAGGTTACTTTAGGTTTTAATGATGACAAGAATCACAATACCTAGAGTAGAACCTCTTATTAATAGAATGGGTGGGTGGATGTTATGGGCTCACTATCCAAATAATTAGTTCCCTGAGACTTGATAACATAGAACAATACCTTAACCAATAAGTCTCATAAGTATTTTATTCACCAATGAGAGTACCCTCAAAAATATAAAAACAACAATTTGAAAAGTGAAAAATTGAAAAACAAAAAATTGTAAAATCAAGGAAAAGAAAAAACATTTACTAATTTTGCTTATTAGAATGGGGGGTATCCCCCATGACTAAACCTTTGAGCATGGCTAGAATTAATAAATGGAAAATTTGGATTCATGCATGTTGGAAAAATTGGGGTTTGGTCATATCCAAGCCATTAGGTGTCTTTTGATGTGGTGGTAGGAATGTATCCAAATTGGGGTTCACACACTTAATGAAAGTAGGCATAGTGGGGTAGATTATAAGATGTGGCCATGGGATAAGAAGGTAACCCCTTATGGTAGCTATGACCATAAGATGGTATGCAAGGATCGATATGTCTTCCTATGTGGTTATATCCATTGGGTCACATGGTTGTTGTAGTGTTAATTGGTGGCCCAGATAAGGTAATAGGGGGACATGAAATTTTAGGAGAAAAAAGCATCACAGTTCTAGGATTGTGCTCAGTTGGAGGATGTAGTTGTTTTAGAATCATTTTGTCTCTTTCTAAGGTCCTGCCTAAAGAAAGGACACTTTTGACATTGTGGAGGACCTCCATTGCTATTGATAGTAGAAGTACAAGTAATGTTCATGGGTTGGTGCTATGGTGCAAAATATTTTGGAACAACTGGTGGCAATGTAGAAGGAGGTGAAGGATGAGAATATTGAGGGCAAGGATGAGTGTAAGGAACATGAGGTGGTGATCCTGTGGAAGAGGACATGGGTTGATAGTACTTGGAAGAATGATAAAGATGAGGTGAAGTAGAGGATGTTGATCTAGTTAGGGAAATAGGATGTTGAACATAATAAACATTTGGTGTTAGGATGTATGAAGGATGTGGTCTGTTTTGTAGTGGCCTCCCCCATGATTAGGGATTTTTCCACTATGTTTGAACACGATACTTCTGTATGAAATCTAGATGTAACATTCCTCTCCAATGCTCATGTAAATGTGACAATACTAGGCATTGAATTTCAGGGTGATCATATAGACAAACATCAGATTGATACTTATGATTAACACTTGAGCCCCTATCCTTATTGTGTTGAACCCTTCTTCCTGATTGTCAAGTGGTGTTCTATCCTATTTCTTTATTTGGCATCCTTGGTTTATCTTGTTTGTTAGAGTGGTCATTCATGGTTCTACCTTCAATATTGTTTACATATTCTTCAAATTTTTCATGTACCCATTTCATCATCTTGTTGATCTTTGCCTTAATTTCATCTATTGATTGTAGTATTGGCAAAGATTATTTCACCTCCTTGAGGTGAGTTGATTTTTCCTCTTCATGATTATGAACCTTTGTTATTTTAAGATTTTGGTCCTATTGAGATCTTTCAACATTCTCCCATTTGGCTATTTCTCCTTCTTATTTTGCTACTTGCTTAATAAGCTCTTGGAATTGATGAGTTTGTAGTTCATATAGTTGACCAGGGGCATACATCCCTAGGATCTCCCTTGTTTCATTATGAAGCCCATCCATGATGTGATACATTAGCCTTTCCTTAGAGAACCCATGGTGTGGGAGTTTATTTAAAAATAAATAATATCTATCTAAGGCCATGTCTAAGGATTCATGTTTCCCTTGGTTTGACTCTTAGATTTGTCTCCTCAAGGGTAACACTCTTGCACAGGTTTGATATCTTTCATTGAAGAGTTCTACCATTGTCAACCAATGGTGAATTGATTTGGATTTTAAATACCTATACCATACTTTTGCTTGGCTAACGAGTGTCATAGGAAAGAGCTTAAGTCTTTTCCATCCATTATCAATGTTGTTCCATGCACAAGCATCATAGAAGGCTTGTAAATGATGTTGCAGATCTAAATCCTAGCCTCTTGAAGACTTGGAAAAGTTGTTTAAATCAAGCATGGGTAGAAGGCTTTCTTTGCAATGCCTATGGGATATTTGAACAGCCTCTTGTATATACATTAGGGTCTTAGTGGCTAGCAGGGGTTCATCATTACTAAGTAGGTTATGAGTTTGTGAGTTGGGACAATGTTGTCTTTGTTCATGTTGGCGTTCCTAACTTTGCTCGTGGGTTTGATTTTTATCTCTATGTTGACCGCTTGAGAAATGGTCATCTGTATTATGACTTAACATTGAAGGAGTAGAGGAAGAGAAAGAACTAGAAGATTCATCATGACTTTTGTAGGTCTCCCAATCATCCTAGGATAAACCCTTATTAATCATTGAGAAGGTCCTAGGTCTTATAGGCCCCCTCATTCCATGGGATGTCACATCCTCACTAAAGGTGTCTAAGATGGATGACAAGAGTCCTTGAGTATCGTTGGGGTGTTCATAAACATATGAGACTCTTGCATAAGATTAAGTACTCCACACTTCTTCGTCATCATATATTTCATTGGTTCTCCAATGAATTGCCTCACTATTTGTTGTGTTAACATTATCTTGTGAGAGAGACATTATTGTGAATTATGTGTGACTTATTTGAAATTAATTTCCTATTTAAAATATATATTGTTGATTCTTCATTATAGAGATCTTGTATGATATAAATGATCTAGATAACTAGCACTGTCCCTGGAAATGGTGCTAATGATGAGTGACGATGTACCGCTACACTCAATCATATGAATACAAGTGTGTACACACAATCTGATCGAACTCCATAGACAGACTATTTGTGGCACCTAGATAGTTATATGTTGATCACAGTTTGCTGTCTTCCCACCTAGACTAGTATTTGCTTTGTCACATATGATTTAGTCCAAAGTGAGGTGTATGATGTGATTTCTAACACTATGCTACTCCTAAAGACAATAAGAAATAACCTTAATTAAGCTAATAAGCAATATGAAGCAAGATCTGAGCTAGCCTAAGTGCGATGAACATCCATCCTTAATCATCTATATGCATCTTGGACTTCATTTTGTACTTTTGGAATTACCAAGTGCACATTACTTGAACACTAGTAGATATGTTACTGGGTCACCAAGTAGTTACACTTAAATGTTCATGATTAAGTTTTGTCCATTTTACATTTACAATAGGAATACTAAATGATGATAGAAGAAATATTAACTAAGAAAAAAACAACAAATAATTAACAATTAAATAATTTAAAACTAAGTGAATGTTGCAATGAAGGAGTAATCTCGATCTTTATTGCTGATTGTGTGCATGTCCAAGTATGTCACACTCAAACAAAGGTTTTAAACAATTACTAGCATCACACTATAGGCATGCACTCGGAAAGAATTGAAAACTAACCAAAAATGACCAAAACAACTCTACCCTATAGACTTACCAATTGACTCTCTTCCTATGCACCTAAGTGCCATATTTATAGGCCTACATAGGAATCATGATATTGTATATTTGATATCATTATCTAGGCTATGATATCACGTACTTGATATTGAGGATCTGATATTGGGGCCTCGAAAATCACGATTCATCATTATGCATGTTTGTAATACAAGTGACATTCTCTCATTGATTTTGTGATGCTAAACCTTCCTATGTTTTTGGTGGTGATATATGGTGGAGGAAAGTATGAGAATATTGAGGATATGATGAAGGATTAGAGGTGTGAGGTGGTGATCCTTTAGAAGATGTTTTTGGTCAATATAATTTAGGAGAGTGGTAGTAGCAATTTGAAGTAGAGGAGGTAGCACTAGTCAGAAAAATAGGTTGTTGAACATAATACCCATACGGGTTTGGCTAGTAGTAAGGGTAGGGCTAGTGTTATGATGGCGCTCCCTATGATTGTGAAAGGTATTCCTTGCTCAAGAAAATGGATATGACTATGGTACATAGATAATAATGCTCATGTACCATTTAATATTTGGGAAAAACATAAATTATACTAGTGATTTTGTTTTCATGTATAGAAATACCATGATATAAGGAATTCTTAGTTTAGTTCTTGAGCAACCATGGACAAAAATATGTATGCAGCATCTTGTAAGGATTGTAGTCAGCATGGTCCTTTTCCAGTTTATGATGTAAAAAAATGTAATGATGTAAAGGAAAATTTTTTGTGCATGTGATAACTATGTAATTATTTCAAGGTTTTTGATTCAAAACATATATGATGCTTTTTTGTTTCATAATGTGATTATTATTTTTTGAAATCTAAAAAATAGAATCTATGATATTTAACATTCAATATGTATTGAAAATATCATTCCCATCAAATAAACAAGTTTTCATAATATCTATAAAAAATATGTGTTTCATAGGCTCCTTTTTGTAAGTTCCTGAATTTTAAATTGTTAATCAATTTTGTACTCTATCATATAACCTTAGATGACTAGTTGCGAGTCTATGCATATTGTAGTTCATTGGTAGTGATGAATATGCAAGTACATGAAATTAGCAATCTCTCATAGTATGTTATAACTATGTGTGTCATTTGGCTATGAATCAATGTGAATGGTTGTTTGTGATAACAAAACAATAATCAAGAACTACTAGAAGAATGTGACATGCATGTCATCGCAACTTTCCAAATAATTGATTTGATGTTCTATGAGTCATGAAAATGTGGTGGACTATGAAACTAGTGGCACTTGCATTCACATACAGTGTTAAATTACTTCAATGTGAGGTCTCGTGACTCATATATAAATGTCTTGGTGCTACTTAAATGCAATTCACATGTCATCACATTTCACAATAGAAACAACTTTTTACTAGTGCAAGGTGATGTAAGGTGCAAAATGGTGAGTTGAGCATTTCAATGTAAACATATTATGATGTCATGAATTTCATGTGATATTGTACTCTAGAATAGCAGGACAATTTTGACAATGCAAGTAGATGGGATGCACATGACATCAATGTTCATAGTAGCAAATATTAAGTCACATTTCATAGTGCAACCAACTGTGTTACAGATGTAGTCGCATTTAAAAATAGAAATAGATGTTTGATAGTGTGAGTATCTATGATCCCCATGATTTCAATGCATTTTTAGTCAAATAAAATAATGCAAGTATCATGTGAGTCATATTATTGCACATCTATGGTTGCAAGAAACTACGAACCACATCACTTTAGAGAAATCCACACTACAAGGTCATGCGAGTCATGTGTTCTTGTAGTATGTCCAAAGTCAATGTTTAATAAATGTAGACACCACATATTATCAAATTGGATTATAAATTATTCTTCTAAATTTAAAAATAAGCAATATAATAAACCTTTTACTTAGTTATGATAAAGTAATTTCATTGTTTATGACATCTATAAAATGGTTTCAATAGAAAAAATGAATATTAGACAATGTAGAAATGACTGAATTCCTCAACTTTAATTACCTCAAGCCAAATTATTCTATATAGAAATGATGCACCAAATGAAAAAAATGCTTGATAAAGAGCTAAGAAAGACTCTATTGATTGTGTCAAAAACCATAACAATGTAGATGATTTTTAGAAACAAAAAACAAAAAACAAAAAAAGGGTTAACAATAACTCTATTTAGCATCCTCCACACTGGCATCTTCCTCCATTACTTTTGTAACTCTAGTGTTAATGAAATCATCCTTAGTCACTATGTCATTAACCTACTTAGAAGGGTTATTTTTCATCTGAGCTGTATTTGATGATCCTACCTCTACTGTAAGCTCCGGTGTGGCCATGCCCATCAAATCAAGATAAAGAATATCATCTACTAGCTTCCATGAACCAATTCTTTTTCATAATGCCCTAAAATTTTGAAATGTATATTTAGCTATTATTTCATAGTTTATATCAAGACAAGTCTATCTCCTTTCCAAGTAGCCAAAACATTGATGCCTCTGAGACTCGAATGCATCAATCCTTCCAGAAAGACCATCTATGTATGTTGTTATCCTAGCCTTCATTACCTCCAAGTACTGAACAATGGTAGCTCCATATCCAAACTATTACTATTGTAGTGGATGAATACAAATAGCATGGGGTTGATCACCTTCACCATAGTACTCATCCCATCCAACCTTGCTGCCATCGCTTGGCACTCATGGATTAAGGAGCAATACCAAATCATTAAATTGAGTCTTAGGGATCCATTAAGTATAAAATGCATATCCCAAATGAGGCCACTAGTCCTCATTGAATGCCTAAAATTTCTTTGCATCATGATCAAGAGGTGGAATCTACTAATGCCTAAAACACGCAAATGCGACTAATGGAAGGAATTATTAATGCATCCCTGGTAAGCATTTGCATCCTCATTAGTAAAATGTGCAGGTAGTTCATTCAATAGTCTCCCTCCAAATCAAGTAGTACTATTAATGTAAAAGACATCACATGTGTGTAATGAGTGATATCAAGGAGATTGGTGTGAATAGCCCTCACAAGAACTCTCCATTTAGGGTTGAAGTTTTGGTAAGGACAACCAATCTTATTTGACTCCACCTCAAGGACCTTGACAAGAAACTATATTTTTATATCTAAAGATGTAGTAGTGAATAATTCCCTACATGAACCAATGGACATTACTAGTGCATCCTATAGGATATTCTCTATCAATGGAAATCTAGAATTACCTATGTGAATAATCACAAATGATGTTGCACCTCAAACATTTGACAGGTAAAAGTGATGTGCCTCCTCTTCATAATATTCAGTCCCACCACTCATGATGAAGCCAAGGTGATGCTGAATTAGCTTGTCATGCATCTTTGGCCATACCAGCTACATCAATGCATTGAAGTCCTTGGTACCTCATATTAAGGCTCATCAAAACTTAGCCTTCTAACACTAACATTCCTCTCATGCTTGTCACTTCTAAGCCCAATGATATTCATCCTACTCACTTTGATCATATTGTGTAATAGCTTGGGAGCCAAGCTATTGTTGACCCTATGTCTACCTCCTTTTAATTTATCCTTGGAATCTATTAAACTTTATTTGGTTGTTTTCTTGTGAATTACCTCTCTATGAAGAAAAAATACATACCATTAAAAATTTAAAAACATAAAAATCATCCAAAAAGGAAATATCTATGAAAGTCATTAGCCTAGCCATTCCTTAACCATTTGATGGATAACTTTAGTAAGAACACACTAGATTCTTGGAATTTCTTGATTATATAAGAGAATCATATCAAAGTTATTAGCATAGCCATTACCTTAAGCCTTTATTTCGTAACTTAGTGAGAGCACAATAGATTCTTGGACATTGTTAAAATAAATAAATATCTAATGAAACGTGTGCTTATGTATCATTATCATATGTTTAATTCTCACAAAAAATTAGTAAATGAACAAAAGCATAACTATGCCTCCACTCAAACTTAGCTCTCTAAGAGAAACTAGTTGCTTCCCATCCTTCCATTAAGATATGTGAGGAACCTACTAGTATCTTAGCCATACATAATAATTTTTTTAACATTTAGTAACCTATTAACATCTAATTCATACATAACAATTTCTTTTAACATGATTAAGACTTTGTTGAATGTATTGATCACATAATTCTTTGACTGAAAAACTTGATATTTTATTATTTAATACAAATACCCATATTCAAACATTTGTAAACTAAGTTGAAAACTTAGGTTATATTTGCACTTCATAAAAATTCTACTTCTACTATATTTTGTTTGGGATTTTAAAACTTAGGTTCATATTAGGTGCATATGACACAAGTGCATAAAAACATGAAATACCAAGTGCATATGACACAAAGAAATTGAAAACTTAAAAGCCCAATTCATTTATGCCAAAAAATCAAATACATAACCCATGAAAGATCCCATGCATGACTCAAACCTCACAAAAAATCCCACATGCCCTCACAATATGATCCTCACGTGTCCAAGCCAAACAACAAACTATCATTGATAATCTATGTACAAGAAAGTTTTGGAATACACACTTTTAGGATTGGGTAAATTTGGAGAAAAATAATTTAGGCCTAGATTATTGCAGCTTCAAGAATTAGGTTACAATTTTTCTCAGCCAATAACCTCAAGAACTAGGTTAGAACAACAAGAACAAGGTGCAACCCAATGCCTTAGAGGAAAACAAAGAGAGAAAATCCTAGGAATAAGCTTCAAACATCTCCAAAATGAGCCATAGATAGCCTATAATAATAGCAACAAGGTCAACCTCTCATTCCTTCAACAAAAACTCATAAAGATCACTCAAGATAGACCACAAGATAGGCTTAAGTATGAAGCTAACTAATTCTAGTCTTTAGTTTTCATGTTCTTTGGCCTAATTTCAATGATGCATGCTTCCAAATATTGTAGTTATTGCCATTGAAAATTTCTATTTCTTCAATGTACTTAGTACCACTCACCATCTTGAAATAATCCTACTTCATTAATTAGAAATCTTGGAATAAGCTCAACTAGAAAAACCTAAGCTCTATAGGAGGAATATAATTAAGCAAATAACAATCACATAAATTAATAGATTATAAGAAAAAAAATGTGAAGGAAAATAATAGAAGTTTGTTTATTATAGAAATTCCAACAATTACTTGAGCTCCTAGCATTCAAGTATTCTTAGTTTAAGACTTGCAACAACCACAAATAAAGCTTACACAAAAAGATGCTTACATGAAGAGAGTGGAACTTAAATTTTCTTCACATACCATTTAAAGCATAATGCCTTGGATAAAGTTAAAATTATATAGTTATAATTAATCATCAACTATGGTCAAATTAAGTCTTACTAGTGGCACCACATCTTTCACCATATTCTAGAATACAAAAGGTTGACGTTTGTATGTTAATAGACTAAATGAAAGTCTAACATATTTTCAAATTCTTATTCTATTAATATTCCTAGATAAATGAATGTCTAACCTCTTTCAAATGATTGTACCTATTCTAGTTCTTATTAGGATCCTCACCACAATCTTAAATATTGGTGACATAAATATATATGTATATATTTTATATCTAGATTTTCCATTAGACACAGTTGCAAAATCTATCATTAAACTAGTTTTTATTTCAATAGTTTTGATGTATAATAGCTTTTTATCCAAAGGCTTTATTATAGATGTGTTGGCGACTATTTGGGACGCAACCGCCAATGAGTGTCCTCGAACAGGATTTAGGTACTTGCTAGTCTCTGGCAACACCAAGGCCTAGATACCTCCAAATAGACTTAGTAGTTAATGTGAGTATGTGTGTGTGCTGTTGCGGTGTGCGGTTGTGAAAAATGAAATGATTGCATTGTGTGTAAACTACAAATGGCTTATCTTAAAGAGATTCAGCAAACTTTGCCAAGTATTGTGAGTTGTTGAGAGTTCCTATTTTGTTCAATTTCCTAGTCTACGCGGTCCTTATAATACTTACTTGTAACAAATAAAATTTAGCAAAAACATTTGAGCACAACTCCATGAATCTACTTATAATTTTCCCTAGAGAAAGAGATAGTTCAACAACAAAACTAGAAATAGAGTAAGATTCAATGGAAATAGACAGAAAAGAAAGTAGATTTGTGTAGACCTCAAATGTTTAAACAAGGTAAAATGATATGAGTAAACACTTTGCAATAAAGCTATCCCAAATTCAATAACTATGAATTGTTCAAACTTCCAAGGCTCAAATAAGCAATTTCTTCAAGACAATCCTACTATGCTACCAAAAAATTGCTGCGTAAACTATCACGTACGAGACTCCATTTTGGTTAGATAATGGACATCAACAATTGCATTCAACAGAACCTTCAAAAGACTTGACAATTTCTGATTTAAATACCATGAAGATTTACTTTAAAGATAAAATAAAGCTATTTTAGTCCCATCAAAATACCAAAGATTTTCTGAACCCTCTTGACTATTGAATTGTTCAACGACTTGACTACAAGAAGAGGCTCTCTTACAACAATCCCAATAGCAAATCTTATAAGTTGTACAATAATCAAATTCACTACTAAAATGCTCTTAAGGCTTTTAAACACAAGCGCTTCTATGGAAAAATTTTAATANAGTGTGTCTCCAAGTGAGAGCTCAAGTGTGTGATGTTCTCCACTCTTTCCAACCCTTGAATCCTTTTTATAGGTTTCAAAAGGTAGTTACACTCTAAAATATCTTAGCTAACTTCTCTCCCAAGTAACTTGCCCAACAAGTTAGGAGATTACTTGCCCAACAAGTTAGGAAGTTATAACTTAGGAAGTTAGGAAGTTAGAATATTAGGAGAAAGATTACAAATATTGCCTTTGTAAGTAATGAAAATAAATCCAATAGCTCCATATAATTTTTATTTGTCTTAAATTTTTAAGTTTTGAATACTATTGAAGCACTAGTAATTTTATGAACAAGGTGGTGGTAAAAAGATAATGCAACATCCACCTTGGTGTAGATGTTGGTGGTGGTGGTAGCCAGTCCGTGTAAGCTTATATAAATAAATTATTTGCATTTGCACTTTGAACCCATGTAAAATTTGCTGGAAATAGAAATTTAAATCTGGTGGTTGCTCAAAATATGACGTCTGAATGTGAAGGTGCCAAGCGTGGAACTGCCAGTAAATAGTTTCAAATTATCTCGCCCTGCCAGAACTGTATATCAACTGCCACCATAAAAGAAGGCTCTGCCACCATGTTTAGTAATGTTTCCATGTGTTCTATAAAAATTTACAGTTTTTGTAACCTTTGCTTTGTCCTGTCTTCTCCTTGGACCATGCGCTCGATCTCGTCATTGATTAGCCGCACTTTGTCGTTGGTGATGGTGATGTTGTTTTTGATGCCTACTGCCTTGATGCCCAGGGATAGTAGAGTTACATCACGGAGGAGTAGGTGATTGTGGAGGCACTCAACAAGGCCAGCTGCAAGTGTATGCTGCATCAAGATGTTGACGACGCTGCCCCGACTCCGTATCGGTGACATCGGCCTCCTCGACTTCATTTTGAAGTTGCTCGAAAATCGCGTTATCAACCCCTACATTTTCCACCGCATTACATGGTTAGGAATCTCAAGTGAGAGGATTAGATGGTGCTCCATGAAATGTATAGAGCCATGTAGAACTTCAAGGTGGTGTTCATCGTCGGCCTCGACGGTCACAGCGACTATGACAAGGAGGAGTTGCTATTTGGAGCTCTGAATTCAGGTTCGACTATGGTGATCTACGGTACTAGTGTGGACATTTCCAATGACCTCTTGTATGGGGGTAGTAGTGATTCTTGGACTGTGGACTATGCCTGTGGCACTCGTGATGATGATGGGAAGCGTATGATCACCTGTGACATTTGCGAGGTTTGGTAGCATACTCACTATGTCGCATTGCTGACTCTGATGATATTCCATAGTGTTTCCTGTGCATACAATGCTGAAACCTTTTTTTTCAATGAGGAATAATAGTGCCCCATTGAAAATGTTACAATTTGGTCATAGAAACTCTGCAATAGCACTAGATTAGCTTCAATCTAGAAACAAAGCAACAATTCCAGGACTATTTTCCCTGCGCCTCTATGATGAAGTTTTGCTCGCTCTTTTAGCAACTGATTTGTTTCTTTTGAATAGTTTTTTAAACATGCTTGCTACACATACTGCATGTTTCATCGAAACATCGAAAACCAGAGCTTATCTAACCTAGAGCATGCACAACAGATCTTGAACCCCTTAAATCCAAACCCTAGGCATTCAACTGCAAATTCTATCGTTTGTGGAGAAATAAAGTGGCTGCATTTGGAAGGCTTCATAACAGGCATATTACGGTTATTGCCTCCACGATGTCAAGGTTTTAGAAACTTTAAATAGCTCTAATCCAAAATAGAAAATCAAGACTTACTGTAAAGCAAACCCTAAGCATTCTAAGAGAAATGATATGGCTTCAAAGCAACTGAATGCTCCATAAGATATTCTGTAATATGGATATGTTAATCAATATTAGGAAATTCGAGATAGATCATTGTGGTATACCGTAGTAGTAGGTAAACGTCTCGTTCTGATTTTCTCTTGTTAAAATTTGAACATGCAAAATTTCTTTTTTCGGTAATCCAGAACATCTGTATTCTCTTTGTTACAGAAATCTGGAATCTCTACCGACTGGAATGAGGTTATACTAACATAATCATCATCCCATAACTTTTAAGCTATGTTTTTACTTTTTAAATTCTCAAAAATTCATTATTCCAATTTTGAATATAGTTCAACTGTTCCATGAAATGGCCAAATCTGCCAACATTTCTGCTGCCTTAAAAGCTTAAAAAAAAGTTGTGCAACCTCATTTCAAAACTGAAACATACTGAAACTTTAATTGAATTTTTACAACTGAATAAAAATCTTTTTGGAGGAAAAATCCCATCAACATAAGGTTTGATGGTATAAAAACCTCATTCCTAAGAGAAATAACAAACTATACATTATCAAGTCCTTCATGAAATATTCTTGGGATGGAAACTGAATTGTGAGGGTTACCCTAGTAGGAATCCTCATCTCTCTAACTATTTCATAGGAAATTTCTGATGTGATGAAGGCTATTCTATTATTCTCTAGCTTGGTGGAGCTCTCGACTTGATCTACTGGAGCTTTCTCTTCAGCACATTTCTCGTTTTCTTGTTCAGATGAGCTCTTCTGTTCTTCTCCATTGGGTCCTTCATTCTCTTCTTGGGATACAAAGGCTTCTTCCCATCCCCATGACTCTCCATTTGTTGGTTGCTCTTCACCTTTATCTTCCTCTTTGGTGCAATCTTGATATTGCCCCCAAACATTGGACTCTATCTCTAAACCTCTAGTGAGAAAAGAAAATTCATCGGACAACCAAGCCATAAAAGGACATTCTTTCTAAGCTGCACAAGATCTAGCTTTTAGGTAAGCCTTCAATACATGTTCAGGGCAATATCCCATAACATAGGGAATAAAAGGCTTTCTCATTGCTCTCCCAAATTCCATTAGCTCTCTCTAACTTTCACTACTCAACTTGAATTAAAAGATGAAGAAATCCTAAGCAACTTAACCTTCTTTTTATGGGTGCTAGAAATTTAAACTTCCCCCCAAGAGTCTTCAACCAAGCTTCCTTCTTTTTAGGCATTCTAACCATTTGTCACAATCCTCACTAAGTAGTGGATGAGTCACCCTCTCCACTTGTCACAATTGTAGAATTCCACTTGTTTCACTTGTAGAATTCCACTTGTCTCACTTGAAGGAAAACTATTTATATATTATTTTATGTAATGATTAAACATAATACTTGATACTATATTCCTAGTAATATTTACCTAATAGTATATACATATATTATTTTATGTAATGACATCTTCAAGCTGTATGTGATTGTCCCAAATAGTATTTTATATGCAAAACATTATATGGAAATTGCAATTCCATGCCATCCAAAGTTGATAATTTATAAGTATCCTCTGACAATTTCTTTGTAATTTGAAAGGGACCAATCCATGTCAGTGTAAACTTATTTGGTTTCTTCATATTCCATAACAGGACAAGGTCCCCTATCTTGAAAGTTCTTTACAAAGCTTTTCTATCAAATCATCTTTTAACCTGAGACGTATTCTGTAACAAATTATCCCTTGCTTTATCTACTTCAGCTTCTCTTTTAATAAGCAAAGTTATGAAACTTCTATTTTTATCAGTTTTTTCGCTATATCTTTGTACAAATTCAGAAGTTGAGCTTACAATCTTGTTTATAATTCTTGCTGGAAAACCATAGACTAAGTTATACTGTGATGTCCTGATAGCTTTCTTGAATCTAATTTGATTTGACCATAATGCGGATTGTAGGTAATCGATCCAATTTTCTTGATTCCCATCCATCGATTTCTTGATATAAGCGATAATCTTTTTATTGGTGGATTCTGCTAGGCCATTTCCTTGAGGATAATAATTTGATGAGGAAAATAAGAAAATGGATTTGTTAGATTCCCATCGGATAAACTCTTCGGATTTGAAGGCGGGTCCATTGTCTGACACTAATACTTTGGGTAGACCAAATCTACTTAGAATGTGATCTTCTAGAAACTTAATCACATCTAATGCTGAACTTCCTCTTAGAGCCTTTGCTTTAGACCATTTAGTGAAATAATTAGTAGTTGTGAGAATAAACTTGTGTCCAGCTCTTGAAGGAGTAATTGTACCAATAAAATCCAAACCCATTGCTGAAATGGTCTTTCTGCAACTACTAGCTTTAAAGGGGCTATAGCCCTTTTAATATTGGGCCCATGAATTTGACATTTATAGCATTTTTGAATCTTTGAACTAATGTCTTGATACATGGAAGGCTAGTAATATGCATATCAAAGTATATGTTGCATAGTTGTCTTAGGGGATTCATAAAATAAATTCAAATGATCATGAAATTGTTCCAAAATGAAACTAATTTGATCATTATGAACACATTCCAATAAAACCCCTCGAAAATCCTTTCTGTATAATATACCATGTTTAATAAAAAATCTTCATGTTGTTTTAATGAAAGCTCTCTTTTGACTTGTAGTTAAATTATTTGGGATTTTTCTAATGTTAAGAAATTTGAGAATTTCATCATACCAATTCTCTTCATGGGTGTTAAGTGTGCATACTTCACTTTCTCTAGTCATTAACTTGGCTAATCCCATTCGTTTAATTGTTTTGCATATTTATAATGAAAATCTGAAACTTTGCAACTTTATAAGCCATTTTCCTTTTTTCAATCCAATCTCATTTTGGGCTAGTAATTGCTTGATTGCCAGTTCAATTAGCATAATGTGGACTAGTAAACTTTTCAAATAATATTTAAAATGCTAAAGTGCTTTAATGACTGCAAAAGCTTGTTTCTCTAAGTTTGAATAATTTAATTGTAAACCTTTTAACTAATACCCAAAAAATCCAATTGGTTCATCTTGACTTTCATCATATTTTTGTGTTAAAATGGTAGCAATAGAATCATTCAAAGCAAAAGAATATAGCCAAAAATCTTCTTTAAGCCTAGGCTTCACCAAATATGGAGCCTCTTGTATAGCCTTTTTAATTTTTGATAAAGATCTCTCTGATTTTGATGTTTTCTCTACTTGGACATCCTTTTTTAACATATGCATCAAAGGCTTGGTAATTTCAGTAAACCCGAGAATGAACTTTTTCACAAAGTTTATCTTCCCAAAGAAAGATCTAAGAGATTTCTTACTTGTGGGATGCTCAATATTCTGGACTACTTGGATTTGAGAATTGTCTATAGTAATTCCTTCATGACATATCACATGGCCTAATAGGCTTCTAGATTTAACCCCGAAGATACACTTCTTAGGATTTAATGAAATACCAAACTCACAACATCTATCGAAAACTTGCTAGAGATGATTAATATGATCTTTTTTTTTCTTTGAGAATATTGTAATATCATCCAAAAAAATCACCATGAATTTTCCTAATAAATCCTTAAATGCTAAATCCATTGCTCTTTGAAAAGTAGCTCCAACATTTGACAATCCAAATAGCATTCTTTGATAAGCGAAAGTTCCCCATTTGGTAATAAATGTTGTTTTGTATCTATCATTATTATCTACCACGATTTGATTATAACATGAGAAACCATCTAAGAAGGAATACACTTAACAACTTGAGACTTTAATCAGCATCTCATCAATTCTTGGAAGTGGATACTTATGCTTTCTTGAGGCATCATTCATATTTCTAAAGTCTACACAAAGCCTTATATCACCATTTTTCTTTCTCACTGGAACAAGGTTAGCAAGCCATGTAGAATATCGTACTAGATATATGATTCGTGCTTGCAACAACTTCTTGATTTTTGCTTCCATAGCTGGTTCAAATGATGGATTAAATTTCCTTTTTTTTTTCTTAACTATTTTTCAACCTTCTATTAGAGGAATTTTATGTGTCATCACATCTTTCCTAAAATCTTTAAGATCATCATAGGACCAAGCAAAATTGTCCAAATTATTTTTTAGACATGATAACAAATTTTGCTTGAAACTCGAATCTCTTTCCTTTGTGACATTCAACATCTTTGGCATTCTATCTAATCCAAAATTCACTACCTCGAAAGGTTGAATATCTAGGTTTTGTAAATCTTTTCTAGTAAGTAAATTTTTCTTGAACTCATGTTCCAAGTCGATCATTGTTTTTGGAATGAAATTAGCTTCCTTACCTTGGTTTCTCCTTAACAATTTTCAATGCTATTTGAAACTTTTCATTAATTAAGTTTCACATCTTATTAACTTTAGCCAAAATTTCAATGATTGATTTTTGGATTGGTAAGATTTTTCTTTGTATCAACTTCTCTAATGGTGAATTGTGATTTGGTTCATAGAGACATATCTTCTTTTTGTAGAGAGAGAGAGAGAGAGAGAGAGAGAGAGAGAGAGAGATCCCTATTGTGCTCCTCTATACTCTCTTTTTTCTTAAGTTCCCATTTCCTTTTTGTTTCACATGATTAATTAGCCTCTGAATCCAATGAATCCTTAAATCTAAAAGCCTATCTTGGACATAGATCTTAAGAGTTTTCCTTATCTTATTTTTGAGTCCATTTATCATATGATGTAGTTATTTCTTCTTGGAAAAGCCATGGCCTAGGCATCTATGCTGCAAATAGTAATATCTACCTAAGACTATATTAAGGGATTCATGATTGTCTTTCTTCCATTTTTGAATCTATTTTTTCAAGTTGAATACTCTAGAATACAATTGATACTTGTAATTGAACAACCCCTTTGATTTTATTTGAATGACCTATTAGAAGAACTAGGCCTAAAGCTTCCTTGAATGTTGGCTCTTGTTCTTTTTTTTTTTGGTTACTCACCAAGGCTAAACATAGTCATGGATTATTCATGTTATCTATATTAAGGGGAGGAGGAGTTTAGTAATGGTAATGACTAGGTTGGCAATGTATATTCTTATTTTTCATTATGATGTTAGTGGGATGTTAATGAATTGTATTCTTTTTTGGCCTTGATATCAGAGCCTCGATATTGTAGCATATGCTATGTTATGAGATATCCAATACCATGGGATACATGCCTACCTATAAATATAGCACATGGATGCATGATTCATCCCATTCCATTTCTTAGTTGCTAGAGAAGCTCTTATTGTTTGTTTTCTCTAGAATTAGCATATTTTCTAAGTGCCCATAGAGGAGTTGAAAAGTGTATGGATCTTTATTTGAGCACTAATGTACCTAAGCACCTCAATGTTAATAGCAATAAAGATAATATTTTCTAATTAAACCTTGCAGAACTTGGAATAGATTAATGTTTTCCTTATTCGTTTATTATTTATGCACTTTACTCTGATGAATTTTAATCAATTAATTAATGGCAATTAAATAACACACATAAGTATGATCACTTTGAGCATATGTTAACACTTGGTAACACCAGAAGCACCTAATGCTTGGTAACCTAGTAGCATTGCAATGTGTTTAAGACATGTAAAAGAAGTGGAAATGGATGCTTATGTTAGGATTACTTAAGCATTAGTTAGTTATTATATTAATTAAACATTTATTATTATATTTTATAGAACTTAGGTAATTAAATGATAAAACATAAAATGATAAAAATCAAATTCCTCAATTATACTTAACCATACATTTACACCTCACAAGTGAAATTGAGAAGACAATGATCATGATTGTTAGGTTTGCTTCCTAGAACTAGTGTTCTTAGAAAGCTAAATTCTACAAAATTTGACTAGATTACTTAGTGAATGCTAGTGATTCATATGGTTGGGCATAGGGTATACTTGTTGGTTATCATTGGCACCATTGTTGGGAACTTTAGTTAGCTACGTGCACTATCTAGGACTTAGTGAAAATTATTCAACAACATTGGAATGAACTAATCAAAGCTAAACCATTCAACTAATAAAGTATATTACAAGCATACTATTTTTCTTGGTTTACTTAAATGTCTTGTTCTAACAGGGCTAATTCTCCACCATCGTTCGAGTATGCATCCAATCAACATAGGCATGGGGGTTCAAATCAACCAATGCCCCAATAGTGTAGAGTGGTATATACTCATCCCAATGAGTATATTCTAGACTTCACCTTCATCCTACATTAGGATTAATAGTTGTGCTGGAGGGACATGAAGGAGAACATTGTGTTGCTGCCCAATTCATTAGTTCTTGCGATGTTGCTCCAAACTCTTATGAGGTTAATACATTGTGCATGACCATAACTATCAAGATTACCATCCCACTAAGGCATAATGCAAAATATATTGATAATAGGAGAGGCATTATGAAGCATAAAAAAATGGCTCAATAACTCCTTATTGCTACTAGACTATAAACATTTAGATAATCCCTTCTCTAGGGGTTCCTCATTTACTAACTCTACTTTCCTTGGTTTTAATGAAGAGGGCTGGAACCAAAATTTATAGTCTACAATAAATAATTCTAGTTCAAGCAAGAATGGATCCCATGATCATGGGAACTCCAAAGGTGGGATTTACGGTAGGAACATGGACAAACATGATGATCATGATTGTTACCAAAGAAGATAGGGCAATAGGCCTCGAGGTGGGGCTAGTCCTTCTTCCTCTTCATCTTTGACATTCTCTTATTCCTTATCTAGTTTTGACCAAAGTTGTAGAAGATGTAACCATGATGGAGGTTACCAATGGGATATAGATGATTGTAAGGCCCACTAGATGTCTCAAGACTTGGGGCTTGGGCAATCAAGGAATGTCCATCATCACAAAAGAAGGGGAAGAAAAGGACATCATGGGCATCATGGCCATCATAGAGGTTGTGACCATGATGATCCTTTGCTTGCAACATGGAACATGCTAAACATTACAAAGGCAATGAGAATCCTAACAAGACATGTGAAAGATAGCATAATCAAGTAGTTAGATATGAACAATATTCTCAAGTTTGAAGGGGAATACAACTCAGATTCATAAATTCATATTCAAGCCTTTCATGATGCATGTGCTTTAGAAAACATTGAAAATGAATGTTAAAAGTTAAAGCTATTCCCAAGGATACCCATTAAGGAGGCTTAAAGATGGTATTAGTCCTTGGATCTAGAATCAATCAAACATTGGAGTATGATGCTTGAGCTCTTCAATGACATGTATCAAACATACCCTCAAGTGTCCAACATGAGAAAGCATATCCAAGGTTGGAAATAAAAAATTTATGAACCCTTGAACACAATCATGGGCAAGTACTATTCTATCTTACACTAATTTCCTAATCATGGTTATTCTTAAAGGGATTGATTCCACCATATCATAGATGGGGTTAGCACAAAAAATAAGAGGAACTCTTTGTATCTATGCCCAAGGGAGACTTTTAGAACTCAGAGCTCATCATATCCAAAGGCTATTAGAGCACATTACCAAAGAAGAAGGAGATTTGAGAAAAGAAAAAAGTGTAAATGAGCATAAATAGGATCCTTTAATTAAAAAAAGGAAAGTCCAGTTTTATGACAATGAGGAGGAGGCACCACTTAATGAGGTGGTGTAATGTAAGAACTTGCTAATTGAAGATTTTTTTTTTGAAATTTTGGTTAAGGTTGATAAAATTTGAGAATCTTTGAATGAAAATTTTTAAATTTCTCTAAAAATAGCAGAGGAATCCAAAGATCAAAGTAGTGATCATGCGCGTAGAAGAAGAAAGGAAGTTGAACATGCCCATCAAAGGGGAGAGGGCAAGGTTGCTACTATAGATGAGCTTTTGGACTCCAAATTAGATGATGACAGTGGGTGTGGTATCTACCACTACAAAAATCCTAAGGAATGTTGTTCCATTATGTTAAACTTGCAAGTGTTTAGGATGTATTCTCTAAATTCTAGATTGGCAAGAAGGTAAGAACCCATAAGGTTTCCTTATCCTCAAGGCAACCCCAAGTAGTTTCACCAACAAAAATCCTACTATCCAAGTGGAGCTCCACCACAACTTTATGAATAATACCATCAATGGTAGTGCTCATAGTCATGGGGGATGCGACCATCAAGGTAGTAGTACATTTACTAGTAGCTTGATCCACATGATTCTTCTAGTCACACTTCATTTTAACATCACTAATACTCTACCTAATACTACAATGCCTAATATCCAAGAGGGAAATCCCCATTTCCTTACTACTCTCCTCATCATTTTGTACATGTCCTCCACCCTTAATTCAATTACCACTTTCTTGATCAAGCAAGATGAAATTCTAGCCCAAGTATAACAAAGAAGCGTAATGAGGGCTATTAACTTACATCTGGCTCCTCAGTCAAGTGGTTTAGACAATAAACCCCAAAAAATATGCTTCTTCTAAACCAAAAATCGTACAAAGCCCTTACATACACTCACAATTGATGACCCTTCTTCTCCCTCATCCTCTACAAACTCATTAAAGAACTCTTCAAACCAAATGCCTCCCAAAGTACATATTGTGATGTTTATCCATTATGTCACAAATTGAATTAAGGCTAGTCACCTTCTCAAGAAGAGATTTGATCATAGAATCCCCCTTATCTATTTTCAAATCATTGAGAATGACCCTTACAAGGCTCTTCTGGACTTAGGTTTTGTTGTGAATTTAATTTTCCATGAGATGTATAAAGCTTGAAACCTATCTCCACTTAAGAAGAGCAACATTCATCTTAAGTTGGTAGACCAGTCCATCATTGTTCCCTTAGGACTAGTGGAGGATAATGTAACCACCATTTATGGGTTGTCCTATCCTGCTAAATTCCTAGTGATCCATGTTGATAGTTACAAGGGGGACTTCCTAAATATCATGGGAAGGGCTTGGCTAAGCACCATTGATGCATGTTTTGGAATTAGAGATCTTTCCTTGGAGATTTTCAAGGAAAATGAATTTGGGAAGATAAATAAGAAGTGTGTTCCATGCATTATGCATAGTGATATAAGGTGCAACTCTATGTACAAACTATGATTTTTGAAAATTATAATCATCACAGCATGCAGGCAATGTGTAGATGTGTTTGAAGTTTAAAGATGCCTATACATAACAACCACAAAATAAGAGGGCACCTAGTGACTATAAGCTAATCCTAGTAGCAGCTCAACAATATGCATGGAACTAACTATGAGGTTACTAAGTGCCTATGTTAAAGGCATGGATGAGCTGGAGCAAGTTCATCCCCAACTCTTTGATGATGAACCTGATGACACAAATGGGGAGAGTTCCTAAAATTTTCAAACAAGAGTCCCTAGAGTTGACAACTCTATCTACCAACATGAATATGTTTTTTTGAATAATGGAAAGTCCATGACAATGAATGCCAATCTTGCTCCTAATTAAAAAGAGAAGCTATTCAAGGTAGTCAAGAAATGACCAATAGCCTTCTCTTGGTCATATCATGAACTCACTAGAATTAATCCATAGAGATGCCAGCATTACATCTATATAGATCCTTTAATGGAGCCAAAGAGGTAGCTACAGTGATGGTTGAACCCCAAACTAAAGCAGACTGTCAAGAAGGAAATTGAGCAACTCCTCAAGGTAGGGTTCATTTATCCCATTGCAAATAGCAAGTGGGTTAGCCCCTTGTGATAGTACTAAAGAAAGATGATAAGTGGAGGGTTTTTATTGACTTTAGACTATTGAACATGATGACCTACAAAGATCATTTTCTATTTCCATTTGTGGACTAGGTGTTGGACAAAATCTGTGGGCATTGCTATTATAGCTTTTTGGATGGTTATAGTAGCTATAACGTAATTTAGATCACACCAAAGGATCAGGCCAAAGCCACATGCACAAGTACCTATGAGAATTTTACATAGAGAAAGATGCCATTTTATCTATGTAATCCCCCTATAGCCTTTCAACAACTTTTCCTAAGCATTTTTCAAGAGTAGATTGGTAGCATGGTAAAAGTCTTCATGGATGACTTCTTCACCTATGGGGCTACATTTGAACAAGCCCTAGATTACCTTAAGAAAGTGCTAAAAAGGTGCGTGGAGATCAATCTTCAGCTTAATTGACAAAAGATCCATCTAATGGCCATCTAAGGAATTACCTGCTAACTAAAAACTATCTTGGGGCATTATCTTGGGGGCATTATCTTGGGGCATAGAATTTCACAAGTAGGGATTAAGCTGGACCTTGAAAAAATAAGGGTCATCTAAGGAATTACCTGCTAACTAAAAACTATCAAAGATGTTTGGTCATTCCTTGGTCACACTAGCTACTACTAGCACTTCATAGAGAATATCTTTAAAATTGTCAAATTGTTGGTAGAGCTTACAAAGAAGAATGCTTACTTCGTCTAGTCTAGGGAATGTAAGAATGCATTCCAGCACCTCAAGTAGAAGCTCTTGAAGACTCAATTCTATGAGCACCTAACTTATCTAGACCATTTTACATAATGAAGGATGCTCCCAATTATGCTTTGGGGGCCATGCCCACATAGTTGGATGATCAAAAACATCCTTACTATATCCACTATGTGAGCTGAAGCATTGTGGGTGCACAACTAAATGACATGATAATAGAGAAAGAGTTGGTGGTGGCAATATATGCACTAGAGAAATTTAGGCACTATGTGTTTGGGTATAAGGTGTTTCTGCACATAGAACATAATGCAATTCAGTTCCTTATGAACAAATCAATGGTGAGCTCCCATGTCATATGGTGGTTGGTGATCTCACAGGAATTCAATCTCACCATAGTAGATTAAAAGGAGACTAAAAATGTGGTTGCCAACGACTTGTATTGTTTGATATGGAATAAAAAAGAGAAGGAGAGTCCACTTTCTAATTAATTTTTAGATGAACTTCTCTTTTTTAGTGTTATAAATAAACAAGTACTTACTGAAGCTATCTAGTACAATGGCATCCTTACCTACCTTCTGACTTAGAAGATGCCACAAGAGCTAGACAACAAGAAGAAATAGTATTTTCTTAATCAAGCCAAATGCTTCATGGAGATCAATGGACATCTTTACAAGGTATGTGCTAATGGCTTGGTTTGTTGGTGTGTTCCTAATGTTAACCAACTATGCATCCTTCAGGATGCTCATGAGGGTCCTTGTGGGGGCCAATATTCCAGGATATGCACAACCATTAAGATCCTAATGGTAGGGTATTGTTAGTCAACATTGTTTAGGGATGTCCACCACTTTGTTTGCTCTTGTGATTGCTACCAACCCAATGGTGGGATGACCAGTTGTATGAAGGAACCTTAGTAGTGGATCCAACCACTAGAACCCTTCAATATTTGGCACATTGACTTCATGGGTTCCATCACATCCATGTCAAAAGGAAGGGCATACATCATAGTTGTTGTTGACTATTGTACAAAATGGGTAGAAGCAACAACCATCACTGATTGTATAACTTTTACAACTATTTGGTTTGTATAATAAAATGTTGTAGACATGTTTGGTATGCCATGTGAACTTATTTTTGATAATGGTACTCACTTTATGGGCATTACCTTTAGGAAGCTCATGTAATGCTTGGGGGTTGAACATCAGTTAACAACACCTTAACATCCCCAAAAAAATGGCTAAGTAGACATAACAAATAGGAAAATTACTAATATCTTAACAAGATAAGTTAGTAAATAGAGGAGAGAATGGAGCATGAAACTCAATGATGCCCTTTGGACCTACCACTATCCATGGGTACTCTATATAGGCTATTCTCCCTATGAGCTAGTATACGAAAACCTTCAAACTCTTCCTATTTAGTCTGAGCTCTATACACTCTCAACAACTTGTGACATTGACCTTGAACTATGTGTATCACAAAAGGAAAAACTAATAATGGACCTTAACTTACTAGATGAGAACTAATTGGTAGCCCTATCATCTAATGAGTTGCACAAGGCATTCAATAAGTAATGCCATGACCTCAAAATAAGGAAGGTAAAATTTTAACTAGGAGAAAGTGTTCTTTAATATAACCCCACACATGTTGCACAAAGGACTAAGTTTTAAATGCTGTGGAAAAGAACTTACATCATTTATAAAACCTTCTCTTCTAGGGCCATGTTAATCTGCAAACCTAAGAGCCCAAATAAGAAACTAATGGTCAACATGCAACAGTCAAACTTGTCCATTAGCCTAAGAGAGCTAGAAACCATAACACCTCCTTGGATGGACAAGTGTGTTTAATATTTCAAATCTCCTCCTTCCAACTCAGCCATGGGGGAGATGGCCATCGATGTTAAATCCATCAAAGAGGCTCCTTAATTTTTACACTTTCTGTTTTACATCATTTTTATTTTACAATGTATTTAGTATGTTTTATCTTTCTTGATTATTTTACAATTATTTTTATATTTTACTTTATTTTGTTTCCTTATGTTTTCTTATTATTGATGTTAACCTCACCTACTAGGCATGGGGCCATGATTTACTCATCTAGTTAGTAGGAAACTTGAATCATGAATCAAATTTATATGAAGTCAAAAATGAGCAATCTTTACTTACACCATGGAAACCAAGGTAGTGACTAAAAAGGAAAATTAAAGAAAAACACCTATGGTTCATTGGTATTATAACAATAATATTTCAACAATATCATCATGTTAGCTTTGTTTAGAATTATTTTGTGATTTATGTCTTTTACATTTTTATATATTCTGGAATACAAGCTATGATAAACTATTATTTGCATAATTTTTTGTATTATAATAATATTTAAATATAATATAATTAAAAATAATAATTAATGAATTTTGGAGTCCTTATCATACATTCATTTAATTATGTTTGTTTATGCAAGTGGATGTAATGGCTTGAGAGGTGATTTAACGACATTGGGAGGTGGCATAACTAACATGAGGTACTGA
The DNA here is from genome assembly GCA_015680685.1 of Gnetum montanum. NCBI lineage: Eukaryota > Viridiplantae > Streptophyta > Gnetopsida > Gnetales > Gnetaceae > Gnetum > Gnetum montanum. The sequence goes on from MNCI01015036.1 coordinate 468,392, forward strand.
GCAATGTGGTGGGAGTTATGTCCAGGCATTATGGGAGTTATTAAAGAGTGGGTATTTAAATCAGCATAGGAGTAGCTATAAAATGGGGGTGGAGATCAAGTAGTCCCTTCTCTCTTTTGTAGCATTAGCTCCAAACTACATGCTATAGATGATGATTGGTAGTTGTAGGAAGAAGCAAGGTCCTGTTTCTTCCTGGGTAGCAACAAAACATGGTAGTTAGTGTGATAGTGTTGTAGGCATGGCTACAAACAATAGGCATTTTATGGGTGCTATCTCTCCTCTTTTCTCTTCTCCCATAATGGTGAGGCATTGGTGAGAGGAGCTACATGAACATCAACTACACAACTGGTAGAAGGTTGGTGTAGGAGTTACATAGCACGTGGTACTAGTAATGCATGATGAACAATAGGCATGTGTAGTATGTGCATTATCATAAAGTAGACACATGACATAGTGAATGATAGTGGCATAAGCAAACAATGTTAGCAATTGTAGACAACAGTAGTCAGTGGTGGAATTCTATTTTTCTATCTCTCATTGGCAATGAGTGGTATGATGGAGGCATGATAGGCTCTTAGATGACAACATTTGTAGCAATGCGTAATAGATAATGTGACATGTGTGCATTGTAGAAGAGTTGTGTGATTGGAAATAATAGTAGCTACAAGTGATCAACATGTCAACATAGCAACTACTTTCAGCACACATCAACACTAGTGATTATGGCTATAGGTGATGTATTAGCATTTGTAGATGGCAACACAAACAATGCATGGCAGTAGGCAGCATTCATGGGTGGTCCATGATAGATAGTAAATGATGACACAAACCATGCATAGTGATGAACAGTGGTCAATCACATGTGCACTTAATTCATGGCAATGGTGGCATGTAGAGTGGTGCACAGTGTCAACATCAACAATGGTACCAGGAAGCCCCCTTGGGTGGGGCATGGTAGGTAGGATGGTGATAAGCCTCCCTATCAATAGTAGCAACCAGGGTTTTCTTGTCTAGTAGTGGACACCACTAGTAGTGATGATCGACATGGTAGCATGTGACATGAATAATAGTGCTCAATGATCAACTATCAATCAACAATTGGTAGTGGTGGATGGTATAGGAGAATTGATCCTATTGGTGATTAAGATTGTATATTGGTGGTTCCTATATCACTATTTAGGGTTCTCCTCATCATCCCCATCCTCTTCCTTCACATATGTGGTATTGCTACTAGGCAATTGATCATTGGGCCTCTCTAGCAACTAAGGTAGAGCCTCCTCTTGCTTCTTGGAAGAAAACACTCGACAGTTGCAAGCAAATGATCTCTCAACCTTCCTTCACCATAGTAGAAGGTGCATGTCAACACTGGTACATAGCAGTGAGATGTGTGAGGTTCTGTTTTGTTTCTTGACAATCAATGGTAGTAAGATATTTCAAACATTGGTGTTAACACCAACAATGATGGTGGTACATGTGGATCTAAACAATGGGTGGTATCCTCTCTATTATCAGGCCACTTCATTTTCTTTGATGGTAGCATTGCAAATAACAAGGGATGATAGACATTAGGTGCAAGAGCTATAGTGTGTGCATGCACAACAACACATAGTAGATAATGCATGTGTGTGGAAAGCATGCTATCAGGAAGCAGACGTGTGACATACTATACATGCAGTGATAATGAGCATGAGCAATGTCATGTAAACTCCATCAATGATAGTAGGTGATTTCCCTAGGAAACACATGATAGTTAACACATGGTGGCTACCTCTCCAACTGGTGGTTGTGTAGAGCTCTAGGTGATGGAGGTGATGGTTTTCTAGAGCTATAGGTGATGGTTGTGCATGTGGCACTCCCCTACTTAGTGGGGTTTTTTTCCTCTTGCAATGGGGTTTCTATCCTTACTACTATAAGGATTTTCTACTTGGTAGTAATCAAAAATGATAATAGTTTATGGTGGAACAAATATCTCACTCTCCCTCTCCCAGTAGCTACAAACAGTGTTGGCTATAGTAGCATCTATGACAATAAGACTACATGGACCAATAGTAGTAACAAGAGACCAAGAAAAAGTTTAAATTTACTAGTTACTATATTTTTATTAAGTATTGAAATTCAAGACAATTATCCAATTTTAATTTTTCTAATTTTTAGTTTGATTTACTATTTTGAAACATCACATATCTCTCTTCAGTTGAGACTATTATTAGGTTTCCATATCCATATGAGAGGTGCCCTAGGTAATAGTCTCCTCAAACAAGTTTTTTCCAAGTGTTGGAGCATTCAAAATTTATGCATCAATACCTTTTTGATACTAGAAGAAGGATCATTCTTCTAGCCTTTGTTTTCCATTTTCCTGAAATATTGATTTTTCCTATCATTTTTTTATCCTATTCTTGTTTCAAAACTATTGTTTTCCTAAAGTTTAATTTTCTTTTCTTGTGCTTCCTATTGAAAACCCCTATCTTCAAACCATTTATTTTTTGATTTTTTTTGAAAAATTGATGCTTCCTCTTTCATAAAAATTGTCATTATCATTATCAGAATCCTAAACCTTCTTGTCCTAGTTCTAATTTTGGTAGTCCTTACCTTAGTCTTGACTTTGATTAGGTGGTTTCCATTAAATAATTAGTTTTAAATTTACTTTTATGAAATTTTCCATTTCAATATTTTTCTTTTAATTTTTATATATTGCAATCAACCAGACTTGTGCTGGAATTCCTAGCTTACGAATGATGTACACAATGAGCATGGTTTTCTCAATAAAAAAGGAAAAGAAAAGAAAAGAAAAGAAAGAAAAAGAATGAGGACCATGTTCATTGGTAGTGTGATAAGTTCTTAAGTGTGATTGGGTTCGGCAAAAATCCTCACTCTAATCCACATTTTCTGTTTTAAACCTATTTCCCAAAAATTCAAAAAAAAGAAGAGGAGAAAATCAAAGAATCCCTTTTCATCCATTCGCTTTCTAAAATTCAAAAAAAAAACCAAGGAAAAATCCAAAATTTGTGGCTAGTTATGAGCTAACTTGAGCTTGTCCTCTTATTAATTTTGGCATAAGTCTGATGCTTAAATTAGTCCACATACTTTTGACTTTTACCTTGTGAGAAGATTAGGAATGGGATCTTAATTATATATATATATATATATATATATATATATCTAGTTAAAGTTATTATCTATAAGTAGTATATGTTTTAAGCTTAATAAGATGATGTGGTAAGGGTGGCCCACACATAGTTCTCTCTTAATGATATAGTTATTTTAATGATATTTAGGTTAGTATAATTTACTTCTAAAATTCAATTTTTCTATTTTGTGATCTTTTTGATCATATATCTATTGCATCTCCTTTTAAAATCTCAATGGTTTTGATTCCCCTTGCACTTTCATGCAATTTAAAGTTTGGGGACTAATTTTTAATGTCAACCTTGCCCATGCTAGCCATGGGGCCATGATTTACTTGTCTAATCACTAGGAAACATGAATCATGGACCAAATTTATATGAAGCTAAATGTGGGCTATATTCACTTACACTATAGAAACCAAGGCATGGATTAAAAAGAAAAATTAAAGAAAAAAACCTATGATTCCTCAATATTACAACAATAGTATTTCAACAATATCTTCATGTTATCTTTGTGAAGAATTTTTTTAGGAAATGTATTTTACATTTTTTATATAATCCTGAATATAAGGTATGATAAACTATTACTTACATCTTTTCTGGTATTATAATAATATTTAAACATACTATAATTAAAAAATAACAATTAATGAATTTTGGAATCCTTTCCATTATATAGTTTAACATACATAAATTCAATTAAGTTTGTTTTCTCAAGTGGATGTAATGGCCCAGGAGTTGGCATAACTAATGTGTGGTAGTGGGTAGCATGGTCAGAGCTATGTCCATTCATTATGGGAGTTATGTAGGAGTGGGCATTCAAACTAGTGCAAGAGTAGCTATAGAAGGGGGTTGAAGTAATAGTAGTAGGAGGATCATCATCCATTGAGTAGCCACTTCTCTCTTTTGTAGTAGTGGCTCTGAATTGTACACTATAGATGATGGTCAGTAGTTGTAGGAAGAAGTAGGATCTTGTTTCTCGTTGGGTAGTAGTAGTGCATGATAGTTAGTATGGTGGCATGGAAAGCATGGTTGTGAATAATAGGTGTTTGATGGCACATGTGGATGATGCTAGAAACTATAGACAACAATAGTCAATGGTAGGGTACTATTTTTCTCTCTTCCATTAGTAGTGAGTGGTATGATGGAGGCACAACAGGCTCTTAGATAGTGGTAGTTGCAACAACACATGATAGAAAATGTAGCACATGTGTGTGATAGAAGAGTTGTGCAATAAATGATGATAGCAACTACTAGTGACCAATGTGTCAACAAAGGAGCCACAGTTGATGCACGTCAACACTAGTGATAGTAGCTATAGGTGATGCATTGGCAACCTAGATAATGCACAATAGCAAGTGATCCTCCTAGGAGGTGCATGATAGGTAATATATGGCAATGTAGACCACTTGAAGTAGTGAATAATGGCCAAGCATGCATGCACTTGATGCATGTTAGTGGCAATGTATGTAGTGGCATGTAGCATCAACACTAGCAGTGGTAGCAAGCAGCCCTCCTTGGGACACATGTGGTAGATGGGATGGTGGAAATGTGTAGTAGATCCCCCTCTCACTAGCAATGGTTAAGGTTTTCCTACCTGGTAGTGGGCACCACCAACAACGACAGTCAATGTGGCAACATGTGGTGTGAATAACAATAGTTAATTCTCAACTATTAGTCAGCAACCAACAATGGCAAATGGTGTAGGGGAAGTGATCCTATTCATGACTAAGATCATATTTTAATGGTGTTTTTATTACTATTTATGGTAGTTCTCATCATCCCCATCCTCTTCCTATACATACATGGTGCTACTACTAGGCAATCGATCATTGTGCTTCCCCAACAACATAGGTAGAGCCTCCTCTCTCTTCTTGGAAGTAGACACTCAATAGTTGTAAGTAAAGGATCACTTAGCCTTCCCTTACCCTAGTAGAAGGCACACATAAACACTAGTGCATAATAGTAGGATGCATCAGGTTTTATTTTTGTTCTTGAAAACTGATGGTAGTAAGTGATCATGGACACCAACGTTAACACTAGTAGTGGCAACAGTGCACATGGCTCTAGACAATGAGTGATCTCTCTTTCATAGGGCTACTTCCCTTTATTTGATAGTAATATCATAGACAATAAGTGATTGTAGATGATAGACACAAGAGCTACTGAGCATGCATGGATAGCAACATGAGATAGATAGTGTGCATGCATGGTAAGCACATCTTCAGGAAGTAGATGCATGGCACAATGTCAACATGGTGGCAATGAGCATAAGTAGTGATGCATCAACCTCAATGGTGGTAGCAAGGAGTTTCCATAGGCTACATGTAATAGTTAATGCATGATGATAGCCTCTCCTAGTAATGGTTGTGTAGAGCTTTAGGTGATGGTCATGTGCACAAAAGTAGATGATAGGTAGCAATCAATGGTCATCTATAGTTGTAGCAATGGTAACACCCAATAGCAATTCATCCTTATGTAGTGGGGTTTTCATCCCTACTACCGTAAGGATTTTCTACCTAGTAGCAACCATGAACAATGACAATCGATGATGAAATAGATCTCTCTCTCTCCCTCTCCTAGTAGCTATGAGTAGTGTTAGCTATGGTAGCATCCATGACAATGAGACTACATAGACCAATGGTAGTAGCAGAAGACTAGGAAAAAGTTTAAATTTACTAGTTACTACATTTTCATTAAGTCTTGAAATTCAATATAGTTATCCAATTTTAATTCTCTTGATGTTTGGTTTGATTTACAATGTTTAAATGTCGCATAGCCCTCTCCAATTGAGACTCTTTCTAGGTTTCTATACCCATACAGGAGGTGCCTAGACAATAGTCTCCTTAAGCAAGTTTTTTCCTTGGTGTTGGCATGTCCACAATTTATGCATCAACACTTATGTTTTTGTTTTTTCATTTATTATCAACAAAACATAGTGATGTTCTTTATTAATGGTGGTTTGTACTAAAATGTTATTTTATTGCTAATGTTTGGATTCTATCTTTGAATTTTGGTATTGATAACTAAGACATTGTTTATTTTTCATGGAACAAGCAATGAATCCATGTCATCTATCCATCCAAAAACTCTATGATGTTCCTTGTTTTGGAAATATGGGATCCCTTTATTAATAAAAATAATTAATGAATTTGTAACCTTGGTAGTTTCCACACTTGGGAAGAATTAAAAAGATAGACAAGGATGTGGCATCAAGGAAACTCAATGCTCTTTGTACTTGCCTACCCTCTTAAGTGCATGAGTGTTTACATGGATTTCTTACCATTCCTAGTATCAACCAATAGCAAGAAGTTAAATTCTTTACACGCTATGGTTCCCATTTAATAATAATAATAATATAAAATCTAAAAAATGATAAAAATTCAAAGCATACTTCTTAGACTTAATAACAAGCTACAAGCATTGATTATGGGACGAGAGAGACATGTTACCCATGTGATGAATCATGTGCTTTGATATCAAATATTTGATATTAGAGCCCAAGACACGATGTTAAATATCTGATATTGTGAGATATATGCCAGCGTATAAATATAGCACTTGGGCTCGAATAGTTTTGTGATAGCATAGGGAAGCTCTTGTAGTTTATTTTCTCCAAGGTTAGAATATTTTTTGAGTGCCCACAATAGGAGTCTAAGTGTGTACAGACCTTTATTTGAGCACTAATGTACCTGAGGATAGCAGTGTGATGGGAATAAAGATGAGCACTTTTGATAATCCTTGTAGCACTAAAAATAGATTAATGTTTCTTTTAATTCATTTATTATTCGTGCATTTTAATTTATTGCATTTTGATTAAGAAATTATATTTAATTATTAATGAACACAAGCGCTACCACTCCTAACATACATGTAGTGCTTGGTAGCCTAGAAACACTTAACATTTGGTAACCTAATAGTGCTATATGCGTTTAGGATGTGTCTAGGAGAGTGGGAATAGGTACTTATGTTAGGCTAGCTAGGTAGTCAAATAATTAGATATTAAATTCCTCCAGCTTCCATTCTTGTTGTAGGTGATTAAATTTACAAAACATAAAATGATAAAGATCATGTGCCTCAATTACACTTAAACCATATCCTTGAGCTTCACAAGTATAGTTGGGAAGACAATGAATGTTCTTAATGACCATTTCACTTCCTAGAGAATTAGTGCATTAGAGAACTATAGGTCCACAAAATTCAACCAGATCATGCATGAATGATTGTGATTCATATGGCTAGGCATAAGGATACCTCGCTGCTTATTATTGGTGCCATTGCTGGGGACCTTTTAGTTGTTATGTGTACTATCTAGGACTAGTGAAAATTTATTCAAAATCATTGGTATAACCCCTAGAGTCATATCATACTTTAAAATAAGTATAATAATTTCTCAAAGCACAATGCATTTTTATTTTCTAACATAAGATGTCTTCTTCTCATAAAAGTGATTCTCCACCCATGTTTGACGAGGTACATTAGTGGGTGCCCCAACCATATCTAGTAGGATATGCTAATCTTGATGTGTATGTACCTAATTTCACCTTCATCCTACATCAAGATGAACAATTGTAGTCATCTAACATGGAGGGAAACATTGTGTTGTTGCCTAATTGATTCATTCCTATAATGCTCCAACAAATGCTTATCCATTTAGGTCTCTAAGAACTTCATGCTAAGTATGTTATGCAAGATACTAATGCTAGGGATTATCATCCCACTGATGCACAACATCTTAGGGATCACCAATTAGAATAGCATCATGAATTTGTGAAGGAGAAAGAATTTAATGATTCTCCATTCCTACTATACCAAAAAAATGGAAGAACCCTTCTTTGGATGCTTTCCATTCAATGGAATTCCTCTCTTTAACTTCAATCAAGGATGTCAAAACTAGAACCTATAGTCTACAATTCACAATCTTGATTTTGGTAAGAATGGATCCAATGATAAAGAATGATCAAAACAGGCAAGTTAAGGTAGGGATGTGGATAGGAAAGAAGATTATGGTCATAGTCATGATCATCGAAGAGGTGGTCCCAAGGACTATGATGATGCTGGTTCTCCTTCCTCTTCACGTTTGTCGTCATTATCATCTTCTTCTAGCTCTGATCATAATTGTAGGGGTCATGATCATGATGAAGGTGACCAATGGTACTAAAATGATCAAAGGTATGATTTGGTAAGGTAAGACCAAGGCCATGGGCATTAAAAATATGCCCATAACCATGAATGAAGGGGTAGTAGAGGGCACCGTAGGCACTATAATCATGGCCTTGATGAGCCTTTATATGCTACTTGAAGTATGCTCAATATTGTAGAGGTAGTATGAATTCTAATAAGGCATGTAAAAGATATTCAAATCAAAAGGTTAGACATAAAAAATATTTCTCAATTCAAAGGGGGATATAACTTAAATATGCAAAATCATATCTATGCTTTCCAAGATGCATGTGCCTTGTAGAACATAGAAAATGAGTGGAAAAAGCTTAAGTTATTTTCAAGAACACTCATTAAAGAAGCAGAGAACTGGTACTAGTCCTTAGAACCAAAATCTATTAGATAATGGAGTACCATGCTTGAATTGTTCAATAACAAATATCAAACATACTCCAGACGATCCAACCTAAGAAGGTAGATCCAAGGATGGAAACAAGGAACACATGAATCCTTGGATGCCATCAGAGGCTGATGCTACTTCTTAATGCACAGATGTCCTAGCCATGGTTATTATCAACTGGACCAACTTCACCACATTTTAGATAGGCTTCAATCTAAAATGATAAGAATCCTTGGCATCTATGCCCAAAGGTGACTATTAGAATTAAGCACCTATCAAATCCAAAGATTGATCAAGTAGGTAGTAAAAAGGGAAGGTGAATTAAGAAAAAAAAAGTGTAGAAGAGTATAACTGTCATCCTTCCATTTGTAAGGGGGATGTTAATTTTGTAATAGTGAAGAAGAATCAAACTTGATAAGGTGGAAAATAGGAAAACCTTACCAGTCCAAAAATTTCAATTTGAAATTATAACCAAGGTTGATAGGTTATGGGATTCCATGGATAGTAGATTTCAAGCTATTCTAAAAATTGCTAAAGAGTCCAAAGAACAAGGTAGTGATCATGAGTACAAGAGGTGCAAGAAAAATAAATGTATCTATCAAAGAGGTAAGGGTAAGATTACTGCAATAGAAGAAGTTGTGAGAAGAAAATTGGATGATGATGGTGGATGTGACATCTACCATTATGAACATCCTAAGTAATGTTGTTCTATTTTGTCACACTTATAGAAATCTAGGATGTATGCCTTGAATCTATAACTAGAAAAAAGGTAAATACTTAGAAGGTTACCATATCCTCAAGGCAATTCTAGGTAGTTCCACTAGCAACAACAATATTATCTAAGTGAAATACCATTGTAACCATATGAGTAGCATCAATAGTGGTAGCAACCATAGTCATGGATGCTAGCAACACCAAGGCAGCAATACCCTTACAAATAACATGTTTTATATGGGTATTATATTTAACAACCCTTATCTCCACGTGACTTTTCTAGTCACATTTCTACCTTTCAATCTCACTACCACCCTTCTAATGCTTATCAAATTCATTCTTCACTTACAAGGATGGATACCACCTTTTACCCTTATCCTCCTCTTATCCCTACACATGTTCCTCCATCCTTTACATAGCTACAACCTACTCCATCTATGCCGGGTGAACTACTAGCTTAATCGCAACAACACAATGCTACTAGGGTTATTAACCTATAACTAGTTCATCAATCAAGTTCTTCAGATACTCAATCAAAGAAAACAACTTTCTTCCAACCCCATAGTCCACCTAAGCCCTCAATTACATATATGGTTGACAATTTTATTTCTCCATCTCCCTCTGTATCAAATTCCTTCAAGTTCCCTTCAAACCAAATATCATCCAAGATCCATAATATGATGCTTACTCACATCGTATTTGATTGAATCCATTCTGGAAACCTTCCCAGGAAATTAAAAAATCCTAGAAGTCCTCTTATTTATTTGCAAATTACTAGGAATGAATAGTGTAAATCTCTTCTTAAGTCAAGTTCTAGTGTCAATCTAATTTCTTATGAGATGTATAATGCATGGAACCTATCTCCTCTCAAGAAGAGCAATAACAAATTAGAATTAATAGACTAGTCCATTACTATTTCATTGGGACTGGTAGAAGACATTGTGAACATTGTCTGTGAATGGTCTTATCTTGCTGATTTCCTAGTGATCAAGGTTGAGAATTGCAAAAGGGACTTCCCAGTCATCATGGGAAAGACATGGCTAAGCACCGTTGATGCAAGAATGGGCATCAGAGATCTTTTCCTAGAAATATATAAAAAAATTGCATTTGGGAATATTGAGAAGAAGCAAGTTCCATGCATCACATACAATGATACAGGTTGCAATTATGTGCAGAAAATCTAGGAAGTGAAATAAGCATCCATCTCCACATGTAAATAGTGTGCACTACAAGTAGAAATTCAAAGATATCTATATGTAGTAGCCATCAAACAAGAGGGCACCTAGTGGCTGACTACTAATTCTAAATGCAACATACTTTACATAGAACCAATTAAGAGCCTAATATGTGCATATGTTGTAGGGATGGATGAACTAGAGCAAGTTGATCACCAACTCTTTAATGATGCAAATGATGATACTTACTAGGAAGAGTTGAAAATTTTTAAAAATTTCAAATAAGAGCACCTTGAACTAAAAACACTACTAGCTAACATGGAATATGTATTCTTAAAGATGAAAAGCTAGTCACAATCAATGCAAATATTGCTCTAAAATAGAAAATGATGCTATTTAATGTAGTTGAAAAATGGTTAGTAGCCTTTTCTTGGTCATATCCTAAACTCACAGGAATTGATCCTAGGATATGCTAGCATTGTATCTATAATAATCCAGCCATGAAGCCAAAGAGGAAGCTACAAAGGTGACTTAATCCCAAACTAAAGTAGATCATCAAAGAGAAAATCAAACTCCTCAAGGTGAGGTTCATTTATCCCATTATGGAGAGTGAGTGGACTAGTACACTCATTATTGTGCCAAAGAAAGATGGCAAGTGGAAAGCTTGCATCAAGTTTTAGCTATTGAATATGGAAACATTCAAAGATCATTTTCTATTGTCATTCATTTATCATTTATTAGACACAATCTTTGGACATTGCTACTACAATTTTATAGATGATCATAGTGGCTATAACCAAATCTAGATCACATCAAAGGACCAGGCCAAGATAACATTCATAAGTTCCTAGGGGACTTCTACATATTCCAAGATGCCTTTTGGTCTATGTAATGCTCCTACTACTTTTCAATAGCTAGTGCTAAGAATTTTTCAATAGCAAATTGGTAGTGGCATGGAAGTCTTCAAGGATGGATTCTGCACTTATGGAGTTACATCTGAGTAAATCTTGAACTACCTTGAGAAAGTATCGAAATGATGTGTTGAAACAAATCTATGGCTCAACTAGAAAGAGAGTCATCTAATAGTCCAGGAAGGGATTGTATTGTAGCATTGAATCTCACGAGTAGAAATTGAGGTAGACCTTGAAAAAATAGGGTTCATCCAAGGAATAATCCACAAAATAGAAACTATCAAAGATGTTTAGTCATTCCTTGGACATACTGGCTACTACTGACGATTTATAGAGAATTTCTCTAAGATTACAAAATCATTAGTTGAGCTCATAAAGAAAGATCGATTTTTCTATACTGATGAATGTTGAAAAGAATTCCAATAATTAATGGAGAAACTTATAGAAACTCCAATTGTACAAGCACTTGACTGATCTAGACCATTTCATGTTATGACTAATGCATCAAATTATGCCTTAGGATCTATGCTTACATAGATGGATGATAAGAAACATCCTTATTACACCCACTATGTAAGTCAAAGCATTATGAATGCATAACTAAATTACACCACTATAGAAAAAGAACTAATTGTAGTGGTGTTTTCTTTAGAAAATTTTAGGCACTATGTGCTTGGATACAAGGTGTTTATGCACACAAACCATAGTTCTATCCACTTTGTAATGAACAAGCCAATGGTTAGCCGCCATGTCATATAGTGGCTAGTGATCTTATAGGAATTTGATCATACAATGGTAGATCAAAATGGTACTGAGAATTTGGTCATTGACTAGTTGTCTCGGTTACGATGGAACAACAAAGAGAAGAAGAACCCACTATCTGATATGTTTCCTAAAGAACTCCTCTTTTCCAAGGCTATAACTAAATAATTGCCTAATGAGCATACATGGTATGATGGCATTCTCACCTATTTTCTCACTCAAGAGATGCCACAATGGTTGGACCATGGAAGAGATAATAGTTTCTTTAGCAAGTAAAATATTTCATGGATATCAATGGAAACCTCTACAAAGTATGTGTTGATGGCTTGGTTCAATGGTGTGTTCCTAATGTTGATCAACTATGCATTTTCCAAGATGCTCATGAAGGTCCTTGTAAAGACCACTATACTAGGAGGTGCATGAGCATTAAGATCCTAATGGTAAGGTACTACTAGCCAAAAATCTTCAAGGATGCTTATCAATATGTCCACTCTTGTGAATGCTTCCAATGAAATGGTGGAACAACTACTTGAATGGAGGAACCTCAACAATGGATTCAACCACTAGAACCCTTTAACATCTGGGGCATATATTTCATAGGTCTCATCACACCCATGTTAAATGGAAAGGCATACATCATATCATTGTTGAATATTGTATGAAATGGATAGAAGTAGTAGCCATCACCAACTATACATCTTCTACTAGTACTTGGTTTGTATAGAAAAATGTTGTAAATAGGTTAGGTATGCCATGTGCATTAATTTTTTATAATGGAACTCACTTTATAGGCATGAATTTTCAAAAGCTCACGCAACGCTTAGGGGTTGAACATAAACTCACAACACCCTACCACCCCAAGCCAATGATCAATCTGAGGTTACCAATAGGGAAATCATAAGGATTTAAACAAGAAATATAAAAAATATGGGAAAGACTAGACCATGAAACTCAATGATGCCCTTTAGGCCTATTTCTCAACATGGAAACTTCTTATAGTCTATTCTCCCTATGAGCTAGTGTATATAAAATTACTAATATTTTCTATTTAATTTGAGCTTTGTGAACTTTCAACATCCTAACACCTTCACCTTGACTTACATCTAGTGCAAAAAGAAAAATTAATGACTCTCAACTTTCTAGACAAAAATCAATTGATGGCCCTATCATCTAATGAATTATATAAGGAATTCAAAAAAACGTGCCATGATCTTAAAATTAGAAAATTCAAATTTCAACCAAGAGATAAGGTTCTCTATTGGAATTCTAGACATATACCTCAACAAACTAAATTCTAGACATTGTGGAAAGGACCTTATATAATTTATGAAAAGTTTCCTTCTAGGGCCATGATGATCTACAAACCTAAGAGCCCAAATGAAAAATAGTTGGTCAACATACAATAAGTTAAAAATTTCCATGAGCATAAGCTAACTAATACAACAAATGCCTCATTGAATGGACAACCATGCTCAATAATGTAGATCTCCTCCTTTCAACTCAATCATGAGGGAGATGGCCATCCATGCTAATCATATAAGTGACTTATTAGTTTTTTATATTTTTGTTTTACATATTTTTTATTTTATACTTTTGGTTTTCTACATTATTAATTTTTCAAAATTTTTGTTTTGCAACATCATTAGTAAGTTTTCGTTTTCTTTTTCCTGAGTATTTTACAATTTCTTATATATTATTCTTTATTGGGATGTGATTTTCTTATCTTGTTTTAATAATAAGTGTCTTATTGCCAACTGGGTACAACATGCTTTAATTGATGTGGGCATGTACTATTTAGTTATTTGATTATTGGTGTCTTGATTATATCTTTGAATTTTGTCATTAATGATTAGGGCATGGTTTTTTTTTCATGCAATAGGAAGTGAGTCCACAACATCCACCCATGCACAAACTCTATGGTATTTCTTGTTCTAGAAATAAGCAGTCCCCTTTTCATTAATAAAACTATTAACAAATTTGTGACTTTGGTTGTTTTGGATTTGGAAAGAATTCAAACGTTTGAATAGGGCATGAATTCAAAGGAATTCAGTATTCTTTATGCCTTTTTTCTTACCTAGGTGCATGTGTGTTTACATGGATTTATTACTATTCCATGTCAACCAATAAAAGGGAGTTAAATAAGTCTTTACATAGTGTGGTTCTCATTAAAAAAATAAACTAAAAAAAATAAAAAAATGATGGAAATTCAAAGCACACCACTTAGACAAAATAAATAGGCTACAAGCACTAGTTATGGAACTAGAAAGACATGTTACCCATGCCTAAAGATGCCTGCTAACTAAGGCCCTTCCTCACTTCGTACTTCTCTTTTCTTCTCTAATAAGGAATAGTGGTTGTTCTATGGGTGCACTCTTGTATCTCAAGGAGGTAGACTAGTCTTCGAATGGAAATGCGATTTCAATAAACATGGTTGGTTTTGGTATAGACTAATAATGAATTTTATCAGGTCATTTAACCACAAACTTCATAGGGGACTTCATGTGACCTTAATTAGGAACTCCATTCCACTCTCTCTCATCCATCTATGCTTTTCATGTTTCACCTCATTGTTGGTTTCATGTTCTTGTTCGATGTCTTAGTTTGATGGGTCAAAGCTCTTAGGTAGTTTTTTTGGGCTTTTGTACTTAACCTTCTAGAACCATTAATCATCCATGGAGCCCATGGACTCCTTGGTTTGAAGTTATGAAAGGGCAATAAAAGACTTCCATCTAATTTTGGGAGGACCCACTTGCACATCTTTTGGTTGGGTTAGTTAAGTTCTTTATCCTTAGACATTCTCACAATTAAATCATTTTGCATTCCCCATCAATGACATCTAGATGTGCACATCTTCACAACACTTTCAATGAACTTTCCTTTTTATTGATGTGAATTCTTAGATCTTCTTCAAGTATTTTCTTGTGTTGAAATTTTTCAAATTTAATGGACCACTTATTTATGTTACCTTATTTGTCTGTCTCACTGCTAATACTAGTAAAGGAATAAATCTACCACAATGATAACTTAGCCAAGTGTAACCATCAATAAGAGAAGGTACTTAGCAGCTATGTGTCACACATTGCATAGTAATTCAAATTTCTATTATGATTGCAGTTGGAAGCATGGGCTACAAGTGAGACTATTTTCACAAAAAAGATGAGCAATAACACCTTATGATGAGGAGCGTTCATGACCATTGGATCTTTTCCCTCAATCTTCAGCTAGTAAGAGGAGTTGGATGTTAGTTTTATCTAGGGTGTTCACTACTCTTATCATGAACACCCAATTTTGTAAAAGATTATAAATCCATACACTCAGGCACTTAGAGTCTATTTGTTCCATCTAAGTTAGTTCATATGTCAATCAATAATCCCATACCTTCCTAATATTTTCTAAGGAACATGTTCCTCCTCTTCTTTACTCAAGGATGAGTTTTCATTCAGTTGTGGGGGTATGATGAATCATGTTTTGACTAGCTCTGATATTAGATATCTGATATTGGAGCCTCAATATTAGATACTTGATATCAAAACCCAAGATGTAATGTCAAATATCTAATATCATGGGATATATCATAGCCTATCAATATAGTTCTTGGGCTCATAATTTTCAGAGAGATTTTGAGATAGCATAGAGAAGCTCTTACAGTTTATTTTCTCCAAAGTTAGAATATTTTTTGAGTGCCCGCAATAGGGATCTAAGTGTGTATAGACCTTTATTCAAGCATTGATGTACCTAAGCATATCAATGTCATGGGAATAAAGATGAGTCCTTTTTATAATCCTTCCAACACTGACAATAGATTAATGTTTCCTTTTAATGTATTTATTATTCATGCACTTTACTTGAATGAATTTTCATTAAGTAATTAATTTTAGTTGTTAATGAACAAAAGCATGACCACTTTGAGCATATGTGTAGCACTTGGTAAGCGAGAAATGCTTAATATTTGGTAATCCAACAGTGCTATATGCATTTAGGATGTGTCCAGGAGAGTGGAAATGGGTACTTGTGTTAGGCTAGCTAGGTAGTCAAATAATTAGATAGTAAATTTCTCTACCTTCCATTCTTTTTTTAGGTGATTAAATTTATAAAACATAAAATGATAGAGATCATGTACCTCAATTACACTTAAACCATATCCTTGAGCTTCAGAAGTGTAGTTAGAAAGACAACAAACATTCTCAATGACTATTTCACTTCCCAGAGAATTATAGGTCTATGAAACTTGATCAAATCATGAATGAGTACTTGGTGATTTATTTAGTTGAGTGTAGGGGTACCTCACCATTCATCATCTTGCTTGAAGTTTCCCTCTAACTAAGGTCCTTTCTCACTTTCTACTTCTTTTTTCTTCTCTTTTAGGAATGTTGATTGATCTATGGTAGCATTCTTGTGTCTTAAGGAGGTGGATTGGTCATAAAGTATCGATGTGAAGTCACTAGAAGTGGTTGGTTTGGATGTAGACTAAGGATGGACTTTATCAAGTCATATTAATCATAATATCCATAAGGTACTTCATGTAACCATGATTCAAGATTCCATTCCACCTTCTCTTTCATTTGCTACTACTTCCCATAATTCACCTCACTATTGATTTTTCATTATTTTGTTTAATGTCTTTGTTTGATATGTTGAAATTCTTAGGTAGATTTTTACAAGATTTCATCCTTAACTTTTCATGACATGAATCACCAATGGGACCCACCATCTCCTTGGATTTTAGACATGTAAGAGTATTAAGGACATGAGCCTACTTTGAGGAGGATCCACTTGCATACCTCTTGGATGGGCTAGTTCAGTTCCTTATCCTTAGACATTTTTGTTATCAAATCCTTTGTGCTCTCCATTGGTGGCATCTAATTGTGCACTCCTTCACAATGTTTAATGAAAAATTATTTTTGTTGTGAATTATCTAACCCTCTTCAAGCATTTCATTGTGTTTGCAGCTTTTTTGGCTCTTCAAGAACTTCAAGTTTGTGATAAAACTCATTGTTTTTTTTGTTTATCTTTAATGAAGAAAATATGGATATGAATATTGTTTAGTATAGGTTGTACAAGCTATATACCGATATTTAGATAAAATTCCTATTTGCTTATAGTAAAGATTCAATAGGCCAAATTAATTAAGGAATATTCACAAAAAAAAATTATAGATAGAAATACTTGAATGATATATATGAATTTGAGTAAAATATATAGCTTTGTTAGTACACTCATTTTATTTTGAGGTATCTAAGCCATAATGTTAGTAGAGACCAACTAACACTAAAATTTGAGTTTGAAATAACCCCTAATTAAGTGATTTTAGTTACTAAATCAAGACTAATAATGCTAGCGATTAAAAGGCATGTACAAGTGGTCAAAAATAGTTCTTTCCGGTGATAGAAGGAGGGCTAAAATAAGCTAATACTCTATTTATGATTGAAAATCTTTGAAAATTTGAAGAATTTAAAAATCCTAAGGAATCTTCTAATAATAAGAGTAATTATTCATCTAAAGAAGAGAAGAAAAAGGTTTGTGAAGTAGGAATGAGTAGTAGAGTTGAAACTAGAAGGATTAGAAGCTTAACTCTTTTATCCAGTTATTAGTTATTAAAATCAAATGAAGAAGTTCTAGGCATTCAACAACTAGAAGAAACTTCAACATGGTCAATCCACCACCAATGAATCCTTAGTAGGTAGCCACATCCTTGAGATTCCCTAACTACCATGATATCCCTAAGGTAGTTTACAAATATTTACCCAAGCCTTATATCCCTGGAAAAGCTTACTTGACTAAAGAGTATGTTCATTTATTTGAGTTAGCATTAGCACATGAAAATGTCCACCTTCAAGACCAAGCTTGTAGGCTGTTCATAGTGAATCTATGAGGTATGGCTTAAATTTGGTGTTTCAACTTGCTAAACAATAACATTATAAGCTAGGATGATATGAAGAATCTATTCATAGCTTATTTGTGTAATTAGATTGATCAGAAGCAACTATATTTTGGATTAGCTCAAACAAAATGAAATACAAAGAAATTAGTTAGGGAGTTCAACTTTTAATTCTAGAGGATTTGTGATATATTTCAACAATAATGTAGGCCACCAAATGAAGTTCTTAAAGAGATATTTGAATGTTGTTAATCCAAAGATTTCAATATGGTTGAGAAGAATTTCGAATTTAAATACTTTAAATGATTTGTTACTAAATCTATTCAATTAGAGAAATAATTAAATTTAACAAATAGTGAAAACATGCAACCCTTAAAAGATAAATAGAAACTTTTAATCCCCTTACATAATATAACTCAAATCAAGATGCTTCCTTCAATAAGTAAAGAATCAAGTTTAGATTTACTAAATCAAGAATAGAATTAAGAAAATGGAAAATTGCTTAAGAATCTATTAAAAATGTTATAAAGTTGGAAGAGACTTCAACAAAAGTAAATATTAGGTAAGAGAACAACCACAAAAAACACAAACATCATGAGGTTAAAGTAGTTCATTCTAATGATGATGGACCTATAGCAGCTTCAAATTTCCTAGATATTGAGTTTGAAAATGGACTCTCAAACATACACTATGTTCATAAATCATATGAGAGTAAAATTTCTTAATCAATAAATTTAGAAGAAGATTCCTTGTCTGATGAAGAATGTAATAATAATGAAGTGTAAAATTTGATATATAAAGAGAAATAAATAATGAATTACTCTAGACCCCCAAATGGTATCCCTAAAGTCACTACTATGTGAAAGGATTTTGAATAAAAAAAAAGACAAAAGAGAAAGACAATGAAAAAAATGAAATCTCTTAAGGAAATACATTAAATTCCTAATGATATAGTAGAAAAACATTTTATGGTAAAAAGAAATATGATTTAATATAAGATCTTAAATTCATCAAATCTAATATAAGTGTATTTCAATTATTACAAATTGGTAGTCAACAAAAGGAGGTCTTGGAGATGGTTGAAGAAAAGAAGAAAGTACAAGAATTTGAGGCAAATGTTGTTTGTAATGAGGATAAGGTTAAATCAAATTCCCATGCATACTTGATAAAGATGCCACTAATTTTATTATAATAATCAAGTTAAATTAAAGGTATTTGGACTTTTTTTATTCAACTTAAGAGTTTCTTCAACTCTTATGCTTTTATCAATCTATAAACAACTAGGTCTTACACTAGAATAGTTAAATAAGAAGATTGTTTAGGTGAATAAAAGTAGAGTGAAAATTTTGGGACAATTAGAAAATATCTTAGTCCAAACAACTTCTAAGATTTGTATTAAAAGTAGAGTAATGATTCAAATAGTAGATATTCCAAATTTGCATAGTATTTTTTTGAGTTAAAGTTGGAGTAAATATTTTTCAGAATATATAATGATTGATTATTCGCATATGTGGTTACCATGAAGAGGGGAATCAAATTAGATTTATATATACATTGAACCCTTCATGATAAGGAAAGTTACATCCAATGGTAAAAATAAAGTCATTGAAACTCAAGATATCTTAGTAGAAGTGTGTTCTATAAGAGAAATTTTTGTTTTAAAGCATTCAGAACAATTAGAAGATGAGAAATGAGAATTATACTTTGATGATTTGTGTAACTCTAAAGGGGATGGAGTTAGCATTTCTTTGATTAAAGAAAATTCTTAGAAAATTTTCAAAGTCATTTTCATCATTCCCTTATACCAATAAATGGATAGAATATGAAGCCTTATGTATAGAAATTAAGACAACTTTGGAAGGGGGTACAAAGAGGATAATTATAAAAGGTGATTCCAAACTTATTTGAAAATCAATTATGGAAACTTATGTAATGAAAATTTAATTTTTAAGTCCTTACAAATAGCTTGCATGTAATCTCATGGAAAAGTTGAAACAATGAAAAGTTATGCACATACCAAAAATTGAAAATCAACTAGCCAATGAATTGGTTGTGGCAGAATCTACTCTACATCCTTTAAAAGTTGTTGATTATAAAAGAATTATTATAAAGATTAAGTATCAACCATTCATCCTTAATAATATAGAGCATTCTCAAGTTTTTGAAGATGATCAGAAAATCCTCAAATTCGTAAAAAAAAAAATGATGAATTTAAAGATACAATTCTCTCTATTAGTGAAACCTCAATTCAACTCAAGTCTAATTTTATTTCAAAGAAAATTATAAATTATGAATAGAAATTTCATGAAAATTTAGCCAAAGGATGAAAGGTTTTGAATTTTGAAGACTAGCTTATGGAGCAATAAATTTAGGATAAGAAGATAATCCAAGGATATTAAATATAACCAAGAAGAGTGATCTTGTTTCTAAACAAAAAATATTATCATTACTCAAGAAAAACCTTCTTAATTTTTCTTGGTCATATGATGATTTTAGAACATTCAATATTGATGTAATTACTCATAGGACTCCTTTGTTAGAAGGTTGTAAAGTGGTAAGATAAAAACAAAGGAAAGTTAATCCTATGTTTGAACCTACAATATAAGCTAAAATCAAAAAGCTATTACACACCAAGATTATTTACCCCATTTGATATTCTATTTGGATAGCTAATCTTGAGATGGAGATATTAGTCTATGTGTTGATTTTAGAAATCTAAATGAGGCATTAGAGAAGGATAGGTATCTACATTCCAGAATCGATGAGATCTTAATCAAAGTTTCAAGATGTCAAGCCTATTCATTTATATGAATTTTCAAGGTATAACCACATCATGGTCCATAAAGATGATAGATGAAAAAGAACTTTCATAATAAAACGTAAAACATTTTCATACAAAAGAATGTGTTTTGGTCTTTTCAATGTTGCATTAACATTTTAGCAGGCTATGGATATTGCATTCAAGGAACTTACTGGAAAATTTGTGATTGTGTATCTTGATAATATTACTATCTATTCATGTAGTAAAGATATTTTCAATAGATGTTGTAAGTTTGGTATATCTCTAAATCCAATGAAAAAGTATTTTTGGAGTAAAATCTTAAAGCCTTCTTGGCCATGTCATATGTTAGAATGATATAGCTATTGATAATTTAAGAATTGAAGTAATTCACAATATTGAACATCAAACAAATAAGAAATCTCTTAGATCTTTGTTTGGAAATATAAATTTTGCTAAAAATTTTATTCTTGATTTCAAATAAATTAATAAGTCATTAGCCATAATTCTTAAAAAAGATTGTGAAGTTAATAGACACCAATATTCATCAAAGCTCTTAGAGAAATCAAGGAAGTAATCAAAATTGAAGCACCTTATCTTACAAAGCTGAAATTGAAAGAATATTTTTAGTTATATTTATTTTCTTCTAATGAATCAATTGCTACTATCTTAACTCAAAAGAATAATGGAGAACAATAGAGTTTTTTGGGTACCAAATTAAAGGTTTTGAAATAAATTATATAGAATTGAAGAAGTAGGTGTTTATAGTTATTAAGACACATATACATTTTAAGTACTACTTGAAACAAGCATTGGTTCATATCATGATTTTTGAGCTAGCTATTAGACAAGTTTTAGCTCAAAATGAAATAGGCTTAAAAAGTAAAAACTAGATTGCAAAGATTTAGGCATTCAAATTTTTACTTGAATATTGTAAAATAGTGAAAGGAATGGATTTCGCTAAGCTTATGATGGGATATCCTAAATCATTTATATTAAATTTTGCTCACGGAAACTAGTTTATGAATATTATTGAATTTCTTATCTCTAGAAAAATACCAAAGAATTTAAACAAAAGTCAAATAAGAGCTTTTATCAGAAAAGCTAACAAATTTGTCATTAAAGATAGAACATTATACATGAAATAATTTAGAGAAGTACTTTTGGAATGTGTTAATAATGACTAAATTGAATTTTTATTATATCAATTTCATGAGCATTCAAGATTATTCTATGAGTTACCAAAGTTCACAATGCAACATGTGTTAATGTATGGATTGTATTGGCCTAAAATGTATCAAGATATCAATGATTAAACATGAAGCTATTTCAAATGCCAAGTACATGGCCTTAAACTAATTAAAGAAAATGTCCCTTTAAAGTAAGTGATTATTGATAAACCTTTTCAACAATTGGGATTGGACTTCATTGGAACTATTAAATCTTCAAGAACTCACCATAAATTTACTCTCATGACTAGTAATTATTTTACTAAATGTTCATAAGCCAAATCTTTTAGGAGAAGTTCCTTATATGATGTGATCAATTTTCTTGATACCCATATATTAAATCAACTCAAAATAACAAATGTATTAGTTTTAGATAATGGATCCACATTTTAGTCTAAAGAATTTAATAAATGGGCCTAATTGAAATCAATTCTTCTATTTTCTTCCTCTAATTACTATCCCCAAGCAAATAATCTTGCAAAGTAGACCAATAAGAAATTTATTTCTTATATCAAAAAATAAATGAAAGTTGGTCCAAGTAACTAGCATGCACATTTATTCTTAGTTTTATGGACTAATCACATAACATAAAAAAATCTATTAGTAGTTCCTCTTTCAATTTGATACATGCAATAGTTGCTCGAATAACCAATAAAATCATAGTCTCTACCTTAGAATTTGTTTAGAAATATAGTGCTAAATGAGATAAGGACTAAAGTCTTATGTTTTTGCTATTAAGGAGAGAAATGAAGATAGAGAAATCCAAAGATAAATTATTAACATATTCTTTTCAAAGTAAATGATTGTTTGATAGATGAGTTGTTAAGAAAGTATTTAGGGAAGGTGATATAATATTGCTATGAAAGTTTAAAAATAAGGGTGACCATAACAAATTTTTAGCAAAGTGGTAAAGTCCATTTATTATTAAATTACAAGTGTGTGATGATACCTATAAAATTTTCGCATTGGATTGAATTGAAGTTAAGCTTCCATTTAATGCCATCTATTTTAAGCACTACTTTAGAAAACTACTAGGATTGCATCATAATTTAGTAATAGACATGAACTCTAATTGTAAATACTATACATAATTTTCAATAATGATGGATGATCTAAGGAGAGGTGGGAGAGAATTAGATAAATAAGATCCCAATAACTAAAATTCATCTACATAAATTCATAGGTGATCCAAGAAATGTAGTGAGAATGATCTAATCACATAGACTTCTAGCTAGAAGAAGATTATCATTTAGGAAGATAAAGGATTCTAAGATGACGCCTTTCATCCCATTTCTAGTCAATTACTATGTTGAACATGTACATAGAGCCTATCATAATATGTTGGGACTTGGTGCATCACCAAATGATTCTTATGACAATTGGTTACTGAAACACCACAAAACGTTCAAGCTCTATCTTCTCCACTACAAATTTGGCTAAGTGTCAAAATGGTGGCACTTTGCCCAAATTTGTATAATTATCCAAACTATGTTGTCATTGTTGGGACTATGCTCTAGAGCATACTCAACATAGTCAACCTTGGATGCCAAATTTTGTAGAATTTTCTAACTGTTGGACTACACCTCCTGACTATGCTCTAGAGCATAGTTAATGTAGTCTATCTAGGAGCTAGATTTTGCAGCATTTTTTCCAAGTTTTTAGCCTATGCTCACTACACTTGGGAGCATAGTAGGCCTCCCATCAAGAATAATCATCACTTAGCCAAATTTTTCCAATTTTCACTAGATTTTTTCCTAAGACTAAGACTACACTCTTACCTAGTCTAGAGTGTAGTTAGTGTAGATGGTGATAAAAGCCTCCAAAGGTCTCCCAAAGCATAGCACCAAAATTTTCATCAACTCAAGTAGTAGCATTTTTCATTTTTGCATCCCCTTCTTCCCAAAAATTATAACTACGCTCTATAGAATAGTCTTGTAGAGTAATCTCCAAAAGTTGCATTATTTGGCATATTTATAGGTACATTGTGGTTTTCTCCATGAAATTTGGCAGCATAGTCCTAGTCTCTTAGCTTTGCAAACTCTATCAAAGCAACGACACTGCTCAACACTATTTGCAACACCACAAAGAGTAGTTGGGATGAGCATAGTTTCAACTACCCCAAAGCATAGTCCCACCTACCGCTCTACCACATGGCACCCAATCCACATTTTGGGGTAACCCTAGACCTATAGATATCCTTATACCTCCAATGTTTTAGGGTTTGGAAGTTGGCATTTGCATTTGACATTTTTTTAGCATTGGCATTCAGCACTTAGCTCGTTGGGTGAATGAGACCTAAATGCACTAGCAGAAAGGTAGAATTGCACATCATAGACCATAGAAGCCCTATTGTAGCCTTGTAGAACACCCATAGTACACCATGTTCAGCACCAGACTTTATGGCTTGACACTACCAAGACTATGACTATGCTCTACCACTATGTCTATTATACATTGTGTGCCTTCTAAACACTTTTTGGAGTTAACTACACTCCCATTTGGGGTAGTGTTCCATCTCTCTCTCACATTTCTTACATTTTCTAGCATTTTCTTACACATTTTTGCATTTTTTCATGTGTTTTGACATTGTGCTATGCTTGCACAGTAGTCTCTATGGGTTGGCATCCTTGTTTTTCGAGAACCCTTAACTATGCTCATCCCGATTTTGTCGCTATGCTCTATAGTCACCACAGAACAATGATAGAACACATAGCATTATTTTGCATTATTCACGTTGGCATTTTAGCTAACCATTCCACCCCCCATTTGTAGCCATTATCCTAGATGTCAACTACAAAATTGTTATTCAATCAACAAGAACATCCAAGGTGCTTTGCTTCCATTTCTAGCAAGGCCCTTATGTGAAGGCAGGGTTAAGGCTACATATCTATCAACCCCTCAGTGATTCCAACCACCGACATTTTTTATCATTATAGTTTATGGTACTAGTAGGAGCGATTTTCCATTTCCTTTTTTCCATTTTTATGTGGTTGTATTTGTGTGCTTTCTGCACCCCCATTGGTGTAGATTGGTTCCTATTGTTAATCTCTCTAAGATCCCACATGATGGCCCAAACCATGTCATTCTACAATGTTTTTCAAGTCTACATTTTCTAAGTGTAGGAAGCATAATTGGTGTGAAGTATAGTCTTCATACTTAGCATTTTTATATAGTTTTATACTTAGAAATTTTTCCTACAATTTTAGATTTAGCCTTTTTTCTATGATTTCCACAATTAGCCAATTTTTGGAAACAAAAACTCTCACAACCTAATTTGTGAACATGAATATAGATCAACCTTCCATATTATTGTCTAATGCATTTGACACCTTCATGATCCACCCAAAGTATGTTGCACTAAGCCATGAACAATACATTTTTTTATGCAAAAATCCAAGTAGGAATACCCATGGATAGAGGAAAAATAGGACTATGAATGAGTCCATTAGGATGGATGAGAGTACAACCCTACCTTATTCGACATAATCACACTCATGGAGTCCTACCATGATCTATTTTTCCAACTCATCCATGTGAATGAGCATGCTGTAGGAACTAGCCATGAGGAACCCTCATAGGAGGAGGAAGATGAGTTCGAGGCCTGCTCCAAACACAAAAGACCTCTTTACATAGTCTTCAACAAATATTCCATGGTTTAGTAGCAAATGTGTTTGCCAAACCCTCTGCTCACACAGGGGCCTCCTCTTAGCTACAAACAATTTATTTATCCTATGTCTCACCTATTTCATTGGTCCCCTCAGTGTTCATTCAACTGATGTGTGTGTGTCCTACCTTTGTCACTGTGCCCATCATTCAACATTCACATCAACTACACACATCCACTAAGATGTTAAACTAGCAAAACCTATCTAGTATGATGTTAAAATAGTAGAACCTATCTAGTACAATGTTAAACTAACAACAACTATCCACTATGATGTTAAATTGGTAAACGTTTTCTACTATGATGTTAAACTAGCAAACTTTGCAACCAACAATCTGGCCCTTCGTCATGAAACCAACACAAGCCTAGCCAATGCAAACAAATGGCACATCTTCAAGGTTGCATCAAGCATTCTAGCTAATTCAAATTTTGATGGAGGAGATTAACTTGCTTAAGGTTGCCTCCCCTAGAACCATCAAGATGGTGGACTTCTACTAGGATGATCCTATAAGTCCTACAACACCACCCTTGACCCTGCCAACTAGGGTTTCGCTATCTCAACTCACCAAGTACAAAAATGAGGGGGATCCCAATGCACTCTTGGTCATATTTATGTCTGAGTGTCTACTATTGCAAGCCTAGCTACATGCCATTATGCATGTCTTTTCCATGTCATTAACTAGCAAAGCCCTAGACTGGTACTGTGCACTACCCATGGCCTTTATCTCCTCCTTGGAGGACCTTTTCAGCTAGTTTGTGACATACTTCATCTACAATCTAAAACCTAAAGTAACCATTACCTAGCTCATGTAGGTCAAGCAAGGGCCCTTAGAGACTATGGACAAATTCATCTAATGAAGGAGTGCCACATTGTAAGAAATCTATGAGCCACTAGCGGAGACTCACCTTTTGGCCATCTTTAAGGGTGTAATTAACAATTTCATTAAGTCAAAACTATACTTCTTGGCCTTAAAGTCCATTTACCAAGCCTTCACCAAAACTAAGGGCATAGAGGAGGTAGTGCAAGCAAGCAATGACCTAGCCTATGTGGCCTATAGAAACCAACATGCATGTAAGAAAAATGCAATAGTGGCAGTGGTGGCCACAAATAACAAAGAAACCAATTGAGGTTCAATGCCTAAAAAACCCAATGCCCTAGCTCACAAAGCTACCAACTCTGGCACCAACCCACCTACATCAATAGGGGCCACAAAACAAGAAATTTCAAGGTTCCACTTTGAGCACAAGGATCACTCAAGGTATGTCCTACTACTAATGAAACCCTTCAAATTACTATAGAAACTGCTAAACTGAAGGAAAATCTAATACAAATGAGCATTAGAGAATGCTCACCAAAAACATGACAAGTACTATGAACTACTAATGAACCATGCCTCAGCAATACCAAATGAGCCCTTGGTCCCACAACACTTTAAGCTAGACTAATTCTATCACTACCACTAGTTGTCTAGTCATAGTATGAACAATTTCTAGGCTTAGTAAGATGACTTGCAAGGAATGATGGAAAGGGACCAACTAATGCTTGGCATAGTGAGCCAATCCAACATAGATGTTTCCCCCTACATCATAAGCTTCATCAACATAGGTGGTAAGTCTAAACTTGCATAATAACCTTTTGTGATCTGTGTGTCTCCTAGCAAGGAATGGATCCACTTGACCTTCACAAGCAAGAGGCCTTCTCTCATGGTCAAAGGGTCATCTCAGGAACCCACAACACCCTTTTTGGTTAAGGTCCCATAGCAATCATTTGCTAAGATGTTAAATTGACAAAACTCATTTGCTAATATGTTAAACTAGCAAGCTACACCTACAACTACTAAACAACTACTATTAGTGATGGCCCCTCACCTACCCGAGGCTTGATTGTGAACAATGTATTAGTCCTTGCTCTTTCAAGGGCCACTCCCACTAGCAACCTAGGTAGGCCTACCAAATGGCAATGCAAGAGGTCAAATGAGTGCCTCGCAAACCCCATGGCTAAAGTAGAGGCCATAACTAGCAAGCCAAAATCAAATACTAGGATGGTAGTCCCCAAGCAAGCTAAACAAAACAAGCCCAAGTCCCCTCCACTAGAGATCCATCTCTCAAGCCACATGAAGGAGGTCAAGGCCAACATAATGGTTGATGATAAGGATTTTGTGGCTACACTAACCTAGGTGAAACAAATTCTCAATCAGAAAAACACAATACTAAGCTTGTATGACCTAGTCATGACCTCATGTGCTTACTACCAAGTGCTAGCTCAAATGTTGGCCTCTATTCCTATTATGGAGGAGATTCCTACAAATGAGAATGCCATCCATGTAGTGATGTTACACTTGGCACCATAGCAATTGGGCTCAACATCCCTAACCTTTTACGATAACATAGTTAAGGTCAACCCTAAATGAGGGAAGGTCATAATAGCTCCAATATCTATAAGCATATTTGTTGGGTAGTACACCATTTGCAGGGTGCATGTTGATTATGGTGTAGTAACAAACATAGTTCTGTACTCTATCATCAATAGGCTAGGCTTGGTAGACAAGATCAAGCCCACCAAAACTACATGTCTAAATCCTTCAATAGATCAAGCATCATTATCAGGGGTATCAACATAGCGTTCATGGTAGGGCAGTAGTTCCCCACCTCTATCAAATTCATAGTAATAGAGGAGATTCCAAGCTTCAACTTGATTCTAGGTAGGCCTTGGCTAGCTTAACTACAAGCTATTTTCTCTCCCATCCATCAATAAATCAAACTTCCATATGAAGGTGGTTAAGTTATCATCCACAATGATAACACCTCCCCTCTAGCTACCCATCATGTAGACATGGGACAAGTGTTAGAGGTGGAGTTTCTTTGTGATGCACCTATGGCAACCAATGCAACACCTAAGTCTAACATACTCAAGTGAGTGGTTGAAGCTAACAACCTCCTAAAGGTCTCTAGGCCCTACATGCATCCTAATCCATGTCCAATTAGGAAGAAACTACTTGAGCAAGGTACCCCCTTGGCCAAGAACATGCTAGACACCCGCCTTTCTATTGCCTCCACGTATCCCACATTTTGGTTTTTACTTACATCACTTTTGTTCATGCATTTACATTTCACCTCCACACTTATTTTACATATTATTTTACGTTGTTTACATATTTTTACTTTTTTTACACTTTCATCCACTTAGCTTACACATTGAATGAAAAACATTAAAATCCATATAACCAAAAATAGCACATGGTTTTCAAAGGCCTTAAACTAGCATAAACCCCATCATAGCTAGCACTGAACCCATCATAGCTAGCACTGCTATGCAATATGCTAGCAATGCATACGCTACCATGGCATTAAATTGGTAATGCATGGTCCGAAAAGGCCTTAAACTAGTGTATGGACCACCATGATCTTAAACTGGTACTACTATGCAACATGTGAGTAATGCATGATCTGCCATGGCCTTAAACTAGCAACACATGGTCCACAAAGGCCTTAAATTAGTGTATGACCCACCATGGCCTTAAACAAGCATTGCTATGGAGCATGCGAGTAGTGCATGACCTGCCATGGCCTTAAACTAGCAATGCATTGCCCACAAAGGCCTTAACATAGTGTATAGCTCACCATGGCCTTAAACTAGTAATGCATGACCTAAAATGGCCTTAAACTAGCATATAGCCTACCATGGCCTTAAATTGGCAACACACTATGGCCTGAAACTACCACCTCTAGCCTAGAATGGCCTTAAAATAGCACTTCTAGCATGGGAATGGCCTTAAATTACTGCTATGATTCAAAATGGCATAAAACTATCACTTCTCACAATGCTTTCCTTTCATTTGTTCATTGTAACTTCATTTATGATGGGTGCCACTTGATGTTGTTTTTCTAGCCATTTTTTGTAGGATCTTGTAGGCACATAGCATGGTTATGCATACAACACCGTACTTCACTAGAGCAAGGTAAGCATTCATTTGCAATGATGTTAATACTAGCACATTTGTCTACCATGATGCTAAAACTAGCATAGCTTGTCCTTAGATCATGATGTTAAACTAGTACAACACCATCTGCTATGATGGTAAACTAGCACTCAACAATATACTATAACGATAAACTAGTTCACCATAGTCTACAAAGACCTTAAACTAGCTTCATAGTTCAACACACATAGTTTTATGAATAAGCAAGCTAGCATTTTGCTGATCTTTTGGAGTTGCCTTTGGGCATTTTGTTGACCTTCCAAAGCTCTTGCCACAATCACCAATACTACCAACTCCAAGTTACACTAGTAACATTACCGACCTTGGGCATTTTGCTGGTGCTTTGAGCTCTCATCATCAGCATAACCCTTTAGAGTAGTTACAACATCATTATTCTAGTGCCTTTACTAGCTCTTTGAGCACTTGCAACTGGTCCAACTATGGTAGCACTTGTTGCATATTTTCATTTAGTATTTTCATTTGCATTTTATGTTTTGTGGTTTTTTTGTCTCCTCAAGGTTTTGTTTGCAAGATGAAGCCCTAGAGGCATTCTACAGAGGTGCATCTCGTTGTAGTGGTAGGTTACCACATCACTTGAATGTGCTTGATTAGACAAGCTAAGCCTCTTAAGAGTGCACATCCTCTTCCTTGCATTATAGCCTCCACATACACCCTTTCATTTGAATCCCTCGTACATTCCTCACATTGCTCTTCATGAAAACCTTCTAATGCATATGCACTATAATGCACAATGCAATTCTTTTCACGTCAACTGTAGAACCTAAGACAAATGTAATGCAAGTCATCCCATGGGAAACCTCTATTGGCTAGTCAAAGCCCAAGTGGATGTAACAAAACTCATCCCTAGGAGGAAACACCTATCCTACCAATGCAACACGATTGCATCAAAACAAAGCCCATCTACTCAATGACCCACACCTTGTAGCTAGCATTTAGTAGTAAGCCAAACCTAATAGAGGTTCGCCTTATAGCAAAGAAAAGAAGAAAAGCAAAAAAGGTAAGTGTTGAACCCCAGAATTTGGTTTGGTTTTTAATAAGTATTTTGTTAAAGGCATGCATTTCAATTAATTTCATATTATTAATTAGTGTTAAATTAATATTTATGTTATTTTATTTTAGTGGTGAGTATTAGTTCATTATTATTAGTTTGTTCATTTATTTTAATTAATATGATATATGATTATATATTAATGTTATATATATATATAATTATATATAGAAATTATAGTTAATTATAGTATACATGAACATTATAAAATTATCATAGTTTAAATTATATATATATATATATATATAAATGTTATATATTATTAAGGAACCATTGGTATCCTCTGGCTCACCACACTACAACATGAAATATTAAATTATCAGTAAGATTCTACAGCTACATTTGGACTTCATGATGTTCAGGAGCCTCCTATAGGTGACACGCCTAGTGGATAATATCAACACCAAGAAGGGAATCACAATGTTGGCCATGAACAACCAAGAAATGATGGCCAAGCATGGAGCATCACAACCCTACATCTAGCATTCAAGGTGCATTTTTAGTCATGTAAATCCTTATTCCCATCACACTGCATGGTGACAAGATGTGGAAGCTGAAACTGAAACCTCTACACTAGGACAAAGTTTGTGCCAATCCTAAGAAATTCATGGTCTAGGATTAGCTTAAATTAGGCTTGTTCTAGTTTAATGAGGAAATGATTGAAATGCTTTTTGTTTACAGTGGCCCTCAACCTACTAAGACCAATCCAGAAATGTAATCTACTACAAATAGTCTAGCTTCCTTTAATCAGAGGCTTCTAGATCCCAATAAGTCCTAGAATATTACTATTCTATTAAGGGCTTTGAATGTGACCAAGGAGGAAGTATGCGAGGGATTAGTGGATGGTACCTATGATAGCATCAACATTGAGCTTTTAGAGACATTATCAAAAATGGCACCATTAAGGGATGAGGAATTAAGACTAAAGGAATATAATGGTGATATTTCCAAAATTAATGTGTTTGAGCATTTTCTAAAGACTTTGTTAGAAATTCCATTTTCTTTCAAATAGGTTGATGCAATGATTTATAAAGAAAAATTTTAGGAAGATTTTGTTTGCATAAAGAAGTCTCGACAAACACTAGAAGCGACATGTGAAGAACTAAGATCTAGCATATTTTTTTAAAAGTTATTAGATGCAGCTTTGAAAATGGGCATAGGATGAAGTTTGTTCAAGGTCAAGGCTATGGAAGATGTTGTTGTTGCAGATGATGATGATGGTGATGAAGAAAATGATAATGGGATTTTGGTTTCTAGAAATATGGATTTCAAGGTACATTTGTAGTGGGATGCCATTCTACATCTACTGTCGTCATTGAGATTTTGAGCTCATGAGCTCTGCCTACCTATAAACATGGATTTGAGCAATGCACTATTTAAGTTTTTGGAGTTTTCGATTCTCATGAAGGATCATCTCTTCTATGTCAAGCCTCCTAGGAATCATCATCACCATTGCTCCACCTTGATGATGATGATGAGGTTTTAGGCAGGTGGGGGTTTTCAAGATTTTGGTTTTTTGCTTTGCTATGTTTTCTTGTGTTTGTTGACTGATTTCTAGAACAAACCAGAAATTTTTTTTTTTTTGAAAAAGGGGTTTCTTTGGTTAACCAGAATCATCATCTATGAAGTGGGAAATGCCCCTAGATTGTTATGGTACAATAGGTTTTGTTTGTTGTGTGTTTTTCCTCTATCTTTCTTTGTGGGGACAGCAAGGGGATATGTGCAAGTGTTCAAACTTAACCCGTTGCTTAAGTTGGTAGATGTGAAGGGCATAGGGTAGCAAGTATGTGAACATGATGAGCAGTGATCTTTAAGTGGCACTATGAATTTTCTCTAGCAGCACATTTGTAGCAATAATTTAATCAATGACACCAACATAGATGGTGAATGCATGGAGTCAAGCATCACAAATGCCTCTTTTGCCACTTTTATGAGAATCTGTATTAATATAAAACATCAAAAAAATTCAAACTTAGAAATGGTACCAATTATAGTGGATCAGAATTGGGTTTTGCAATACCCATATATTATTAAAATAATTATTTTTAACCTTTTAGTATAAATATTACTTCAACTTTGTATTAAGGGTGCTTCCATTATGCATACACATTTTAAAAAATTATTTAGAAAATGGAAGAAAAGGAGTTGATACCAATGAATTCCACATCAAATTAGAATTAATTGTTCCTATGGTTATTGTTGAAGATCTATTGAGCTTTGCAACAATTCTTGCAGTCCATCGTCTCACAATCAAAATTGTTACATTGTGCAACCAACAAGGCAAAATTGTAAGTTAGGCAAGTCTCCCTTGTGATCTTCAATTATTATTTGTAATTTCAATTTGATTTAATTATTAATTTTCATTCTTGAACTTAATGTTAGAAGTTAGGATGAAAATTTATGATTATACTTATGAGTGATAGGCATAAGTGTGGAATTTAATTGGATTCAATTCTAATTATTTATTGTCTTCATGATTTATTTAACTTTTTAACCATTCTCCCATGAGATACAACTCACAAGTTAGTCACAGATGATATGAAAATCTCTACAAAAAAATAAAGAAAAATAAATTTTTAAAGGTGTCCAACACCAAATTTTTCCTAGCTTATCAATAAGAGAAATGAAAAAACAAGAAAAAAAATGAGAATGAGGAAAAGCACATCCCTAAGCAAATTGATAATGTTGTAGCTTCTCAAATAGCCTAGCCTTGAATCTCCACATTGACTATCTCAGGAGTAATCTAATGAGAGGTTAACATTTCAAGGGCAAGCTACCCTCGTGGCATGGTCATCATCAGTTGTGCTAACTTTGCACCTTGCATCACAATACATTGTTTGCATTCCATCTCCCTAATTGCATTCCATCTTCCTAGCATTGCCTACACCATTTGCCCTTACCATACCCTTATCCACAACACTCTTGAGGATGGAATGACAACTGATCAAGTACCAATGAGTGATGTTGGTGCCATGCCTACTGTGATTTTTTGCATTCTTTATTAATGTCTCTTAGGCCACTCCTCTAGATGTCAACAAAGAGGGGCCAATGAAATACCACAAAAAATTCAAGCCTAGCTTCTTCACTACAAATTTCACTAATTGTAAAAATGATGGCACTTTGCCCAAATTTTTCTAAGTGTCTAGACTATGCTCTCATTGCTAGGACTATGCTCTAGAGCATAGTCAATGTAGTCAGCATTGGATACTAGATTTTGTAGAATTTTCTAACTGTTGGATTACACCTCCCAACTATGCTCTAGAGCATAGTCAGTGTAGTTTTTCTAGGAGCCAAATTTTGTAGCATTTTATCCAAATTTCAAGCCTATGCTTACTACACTCAAGAGCATAGTCAGCCTCCCCTTGAGCATAGTCGACACTTAGCCAAATTTTGCTATTTTTTGCCAATTTTGGCTAGATTTTTTACTAAGTGTAGGACTATACTGTCACCTAGTCCAAAGTGTAGTTAGCATGGATGGTGAGAATAGCCTCCAGAGGTCCTCAAAGAATTGCATTGGCATTCACATCAGCTCTAGCACATCTCCAATAGTAGCATTTTGCATTTTTGCATCCCCTTCTCCTCCAAAATTGTAACTACGCTCCAAAATTGTAACTATGCTCTATAGCAGAGTCCCGAAGTGTAGTCTCCAAAAGTTACATTTTTCAATATTGTTTGGCATCTTTTTAGGTACATTGCGGTCTTCTGTATGCATCTAGG
Organism: Gnetum montanum; assembly: GCA_015680685.1. Lineage (NCBI taxonomy): Eukaryota > Viridiplantae > Streptophyta > Gnetopsida > Gnetales > Gnetaceae > Gnetum > Gnetum montanum. Next base: position 502,955 of record MNCI01015036.1, read on the forward strand.
CAACATATTCATAGTCTCTTACCTTTGCAAGCTCCATTAGATCAATGACATTACTCAACACTATTTGCAACACCATAGAAAGTAGTTGGGGTGAGCATAGTCCCAACTACCCCAGAGCATAGTCCCACCTACCTCTCTACCACGTGGTGCCCGATCTATGCTCTAGAATAACCCTAGCCTTATAGATACCCCTAGACCCCTAATATTTTAGGGATTGGCAATTGGCATTTACATTCAACATTTTTTTGGCATTGGCATTCAATAGTTAGCTCCTTGAGAAAACACGACCTAGATGCATTGGCAAAAAGGCAGAATTGCACATCATGACCCATAATAAGCTCATTGTATCCCTATAGAACATCCATGGTACACCATAATGAGCACTAGAGTTCATGACCTAACACTATTGAGACTGTGACTATTCTCTCCCATTGCATGTATTGTACACCATGTACCTTTTGAACCCTTTCTAGAGTTAACTACACTCCCATTTGGGGCGTTGTTTCATATCTCTCTAACATTTCTTGCATTTTCTAGCATTTTTCTTGCATAGTTTTGGATGTTTTCATGCATTGTAACATTGTACTATGCTTGGGTGGTAGTCTCCATGGCTTAACACCCTCGTTTTGGCCAAAACCCTTGACTACACTCACCCCTATTTCATGGCTATGCTCTATACTCACTGTGAAATACTACTAAAACACGTAGCACCATTTCGCATCATTCACATTAGCATTTCAACTAACAATGCCACCCCCCATTTACATCCACCATCCCAGCTACCAATGGCAAAGTCCCTATTCGATTGACAAGACTATCCAAGGTGCTCTACCTCTATTTCTGGCAAGGCCCTCACACAGAGGAAAGGTTAAGGCTATGTGTTTATCAACCCGTTGGTGATTCTAGCTACCAACATTTTTGATCATTACAGTTGATGTAAGAATTTTCCTTCCTATCATTCTTGGTTCAAGATGGAATGATTACAAAATATTTCAAAGTGTTCTACCTTTAGGAAGCCAACATCGATATAGAAACACATCTGATTTAGGTAACTAAGATTTCAATTTTATTGATATTGATGATAAATAATCAAGTTCTATTCATAAGATTCTTGGTACTAGTTCAAAGCAAGCTAAAGCAAAAAGAGGACTTATTTCCCTATCATACTTCATAGAACAAGATGAAGAACCAATAGAAGAGAAGTTCTCTAGTGAAGTGCTAGTAAGGGAACTAGAAGAAAGTTCAAGAAAGTTACATTCAATTGAAAATCAAGCTCCTAGAGTTTGTACAAAATTTTAGTTTGAGAATAATCAAAAAAATACTAAAAAAGGTAGTATTCATAAATATCTCACTTCTAAGATATTTTAGTATTTCTCTTCCTATTCTCATAGAGTAGTTGCATTTGTATAAAATTGCATTTGCATGTCGGGAACATGAGTTTTTGGAACTTTAGACCTTACATTTGGAGTGATTTTTTCCATAAAAAAGATTTAATCTTTCAATAATTAGCATAGTATTTTGTATACTATCCTTCTTATCATGGTGGGTATGGTAGTTAGTTAGCTCTGAGCCCTTCAAGAATTATTGGGACTATATTAACTCAAAATAAGTATAAGAAGGCCATCTTATTTCTAATGTATATTTCTCAAAAGTGTATAAATTTTTTTTAAGATACTCTTACATTACTAAAAAGGGGAAAAGAAATATTGTTACATTTACACACAATGTGGAATAGAAAAGAATAACATAATACGACTCATCCCATTCCCTTGAAGTGTTAAAGGGTATTTGTAATGGTTATATCAATGTAAACATAGTAATAATAGAGGTTTAGTTCCTATTGGCAACCACTTAGGACTTCCATCCTTTTCACCAATGTTATTGTCCCTAGCTTGGAAACTAAAATTTCCTAGACAAGGGATTCTTTTAAACTCAAATTTTAGTGCTTGCTGTTTTTTGGCAACACTAATGCTAGGGTACCTGTAAATAAACTTAATAGTAATAGAGCAAACTAATGGGTGTTTACTATTGAAAATATTAAAATAACTCATATAGTGGATTAAACTATAATAGGCTATTACAAAAAAATTTTAGCTAACTTTGCCTTAAACTATGAAGTAATAAAAATCTTCTATTATGTCAAAGCTACTTAGCCTATATAGTCTTAATTGTACATTACTTGAAAAAAAAAACAACTTGCAATAAAATGTTTAAGCACAATTCTACAAAAATCCATTTCTAGCTTTTCTTAGGGAGAAAATTTCACATGAAAAATAGAAATATAGCTTGATTCAATAGATTTAAGAAAAGAGAAAAAAGAAAATTTGTGTGAAATCTTCAACATTTAAGAAAGATAAAATGAAAATAAGAAAAAACTTTGAAAAGAAAGCTATTTTAAGTCAACCCAAAATGTCAAACATTATGAAGACCCTCTAGACTCAAATAATAAATTTCATAAGAGATGCTATTATTAAACTATTAAGAATGCTTTCGAATGATAACTCAAGTTCTTCCTAGTTAATAGATGTCAAGAATTGCAAAGACTAGTGCTATTAGAGTAATCTAATAATTCCTAGATTGAAATTCCAAGTATAGTATAATATAGATTATTAGCTAAGAAAACTAAGACATGATAAGAGGAAAAATAAACTCACATGACAATAAAACATCTAAATTCTTATTGAAATTAAAATGCCATTCTACATGTAATTCTCCAATATTTCCTGCCTAATTTTTTCCTTCCTTGAAGTCCCTTTTTATAGTACCTTCTTGGTAATTATAGCCATCATGGAAATTTAAAATTTAGTTACAAACATCATGGAAATTAAAAGCCATTATTACCAAGTTCCTTGTTCATATAGGACATTAAGTAACCATCCTATGAATCTTTTTATTTTGAGCTTTCTAAATGATAACTATATTTTTCAAAAAAAAATGTTGAGTTACTAAATTTAGTTTAAAGCGTATTCATTGATAAACATGAAACTAACCTCTACTAATAGCATGATTTCTCATTATTTGATTTACTAAACCAAGCTTTTATTCTTTTTCTCTATAAATAATTTCATTAAAATCTATTAGCTTCTTTGGAGTTTGGGAATTTTCTAGAAGCTTTTATTTTTCATTCTCTTTAATCAATAGATCTGTAACTCTATCGATCTTATCTATGTCAGTTCTCTTGTAAGGAAACTAGAAAACCCTAGTCAAAGCCCATGCCACTTTCTTTCTATGCCATCATTGCCCATTACTATTGACATATTCATCTCCATCTATTTGTAGATAAAGACACATGACACAATGGTTGTGTCCATTAGCCAAATCTTTAACATGCTAAAATACTTCCTCCATTCCTAAATTGGGCCTCTTGTTGATCATACATGTTACTATTGGCACAACCTCTATTGCACCTTTCATGCTACTTTTAACATTAAAACTCTAATTAATGTTGTCATCAATCTAGGGCTTGTAGATGTTGTTGATGTTGGAAAAATAAAAAAACATGATAGGCAATAGAAATCAAAACAAAAACGCACACAAAATTTACATGGACACCCCAAATTGGGATGAAAACCATGGGTAGAAGTAGAGAGTTAATTCATTAAATAAAAGATTAAGTGAAAAAGGGAAGTTCAAAGGACGAATACATAAAAGGGAGAGAAAATAACATGCACGCATATGGGTCATGCAATGGTGAGCCAACGGATAGTTGGGAATGGTTGCCTTATGACACTTCGACTTCTAGGGATAACAAAGATACAATCTTATCAAAAATAGAATTTGGATCACCACAATGTATTCTAACAATTTCCACCTTAATGCAAATTCCCTTATAAGAAATAAATTTTCAATCTTCCACAAAAATATCCTAAACGGTAAAACTCAACAAGAAACATCAACCAAATCCAAGAAATGCTCAAACTTAGCAACAAGTCATATGATCATCATATGAGAATGGTTATCATGTATGCTAACTTTACTCACAACAATATCATCATGAGCAATGATATCATGCACACAAGAATATCACAAATTAATGTGCTTTATCTTTTCATCAAACATCTAATCTTTTGTGAGGAAAATAGCACTTTGACTATCACAATAAACTATGGTAATTTACATATCTTCACTAAGTTCACCAAATATTCCCTTCAACCAAATGGCTTCTTTAAAAGCCTTAGTAATAGCCATATACTCAGCCTTAATAGTAGACAATGGAACTATAGTTTGTAGGGTAGGTTTCCACCTAATAGCACAACCACCAATGGTGAAAACATACCCTATAAGTGCTTTTCTCTTATCAAGATCTTTAGCAAAATCAAAATCAACATAGCTAATAACCTTATCTCTAGTCCTTTCAAAATGAAAAAAAACATTAGTAGAGCCATGTAAGTATCTAAAAATCCACTGTACTACTTTCCAATGCTCTTTACTTGAATTAGCCCAATGCTCTTTACTTGAATTAGCCATGTATCTACTGCCTACAATAACTACATGTGATAAATCTGAATGACTACAAACCATAGTAGATAATAGGGAACCACTATAATAGAGTACAGAACCCATGACATATAATCAACCTCATCATTTGATTGCGAAGATAAAGCAAATGAATGTACGAAATGTGTAGCTAATGGAGTACTAATAGGTTTGGCATTTTGCATATTGAATCTGTGAAGAACTTTCTTATTGTATACTTTCTAACTTAGGTACAATTAACCTACCTTTCTATCTCTCAAAATCTCCATGCCAAGTATCTTCTTTGCTACCCCCAAGTTTTTCATCTCAAATTTCTTACTAAGTTGGACCTTAACCTTTCTTATCTTCCCTTTATCCTTGGCTGCTATCAACATGTCATCAACATATAAGAGTAGGTATACAAATGATCCATCATTAATCTTCTTGAAATAAACAAAACTATCATATTTTCTTCTTTTGAAATCATGAGTGATCATAAACAAGTGAAATCTCTTATACGATTGTTTGGGTGATTGTTTGAGGCCATAAAGAAACATTTTTAGTAAGCACACATAGCCTTCTTTTTCTAAAACTATAAAGTCATTTGGCTATGTCATGTAGATATTCTCCTCAAGTTCTTTATGAAGGAAAGCTATCTTCACATACAACTATTCAAGCTCAAAATCATGCATGGGCACAACATCAAGCAAAACTTGAATCGAACTATTCTTTACAATTGGAAAAAACACATCTATGAAGTCAACACTTGGAACCTGACTGTAATGTTTTGAATCCAACCTCACCTTATACCTTGCTTTTTCAACTCCTGGTGTGCCTTCCTTCCTTTTGAATAGCCATTTGTAATGAAAAATTTTGTTATCCTTAGGTAATTTCACCAGGTCCCATGTTCCATTCTTATGAAGTGATTCTATCTCCTCCTACATGGCAATCATCCATTTCCTAGAGTTATCACAACTGACAATGGTTGAATAGATTGAAGGTTCTTCATTGGAAGCAATATCTTTAGCTACATTTAGAGCATAAGCTACAAAGTTAGCTTTAGCATATAGATATGGAGGTCTAATATCTCTTCTAGGTTTGTCTTTAGCAATAGAATACTATGGTGGTGGTGGTGATGATGAAATAGTACCATCCTACATCTCTGAGATAGGGAGAGATGTAGACTTTCGTGTACATCCTAACCCAATCTCAAATTCCACTTGTGTGATTGAGTTCTACTGATTTAAATCATAATAATCTCTATAAGGCAAGTTGTGAAGCATAGTAGTTTCATTAAAAATGGCATTTCTACTAGTTATGACTTTACTAGTTTCTTGACACCATAGCTTATATCCTTTAATACCATACTTATAACCAAGAAAGATACACTTTCTAGATCTAGATTCCACCTTTTCATTATCAACATCAGCATATGAAAGACATCCAAATATCTTCAAATCTAAATAATGTATAGGAATACCAGACCATATCTCTTCTAGAGTCTTTTTTTTCAATAGCAATTGAGGGAGAGTAGTTAACAAGAAAACAAGCTATAGTAGCATTTTTGGCCCAAAATTACTTATGTAAACTAGATTTGGAGAGCATATAATGTGCTTTCTTTATCAAAGTCATGTTCATTCACTCTACATCACCATTTTGCTATAGAGTACTAGGAACTATTAGGTGTCTTAGAATTCCTTGTATCTTTTAGAAAGCCTTGAACTCATCAAAAAAAAAAAAAAAAAACTCCAAGTCATTATTAGTGCAAAGATGGTTTATCTACTTCTCATTCATAGTCTTCCATTACTTGAATGTAGCAAAAACATCATTCTTTTGCTTTAAGAAGAACACCCAAACTTTACTGAAAAAGTCATTAATGATAGTCAACATATAGTTAGCACCACCTTTAGAAAGCACCCTACATAGTCCTTAGAGATCAGAATGTGTATAGTCAAGTGTCCCCTTTGTGTTGTGAATGCCTTTGCTAAAACTAACTCTTTTATACTTTCCAATAATGCAATGCTCACATAACTCCAATTTACTAATGCTTTGTCCATCAAAAGGTCCTATTGTACTCAATTCAGCCATGCCATTCTCACTCATATGCCCAAGACGCATATGCCATAGTTTAGGAATATCACCATCTGATAAGAAAGGATTAGTGAAAGTTGCATCACCTATAATCATAGAACCCTATAAGACATATATCTTGGTAGACCTTTTCTACTCTTTCATCACAACAAGAGAACCTTTGCTAACCCTCAAGAATCCACCTTCACCAGTGTACTTGTACCCATTTGAATCAAGGGTACTCAAAGAAATAAGATTATACTTCATATTTGGGACATGTCTCACATCAACAAGTGTCCTGACAATGCCATCAAACATTTTAATTCTAATTGTTTCAATACTAGCTATCTTACAAGAGGCATTATTTTCAATTGTCATCGCATCCTTAGACATTGTTTCATATGTTGAGAACCAATCCTGATTAGGACACATATGAAATGTGCAAGCTAAATCGAAAATCCAATCCTCATAAGGTTTGGAGCAACAATTAGAAATAAGTATGAGTTCCCCATCATTATATGCATCTTCAACAACACTAGCTTCACTAGAATTTTATAGTTGTTTTCCCTTCTAATTAGCACTAGCTTTCTTATTCTTATTCTATAACTTGTAGCATTTAAATTTGATGTGTCCCTTCTTTTTATAGTAATTACATGTTTTGTCTTTGTGTTTAGATTTTGATCTACCCTTCTCAACATTACTAGAATTCCTTTCTTGTGATCTCCCTCTAATTACAAGGCCCTTTACCTGAGTCTGTAATCCAACCACAAGCTGTTTCATTTTCTCCTTAAAGAACAAAGCATCATAAACTTCATCTAGAGTGAGAGAACGCAACAAACACAATAGGATCAACCCTAAATCTTCTTCATCATACCTAACCTCCCTATTCTCTAGATTAGAGATAATTTCTTTAAAAATAGTTAAGTGATCTTCAATAGATGCACCTTCTATCATATGGTGAGAGTACGATTGCTATTTTAGGTGCAGCTTGCTAGTTAGATTTTTCATCATACACAACTGCTACTATTTCAACCATAACATAGTGGTAGTTTTCTCCTTCAAAATATCCTGCAGAATTTAATTGCAAAAACAACAAAGATACAATCAAATCAAAAATAGAATTCAGGTCACCACATCGTATTCTAACACTTAAGAATGCAAACAGTTACAGAACAGGTTTTTTTGAGCTTTGAAATTCCAGCAGGTAAGTTATCTTTTGTGTTATGGCTGTCGGATTTGCATAGAAGTAGCTTTGTCATGGCAAAAAGGGACCAATACCCAGAGCGCTCTGGAATGCATTTCTCAAATACTCATTCACGTCGGGTATTTGGGCTCCATTGCAATGCTTAGCTGCGTCTTCACACTTCGCCTTTTTCTCAAATGATTCTACCACGTGTAGTCACATTGTGCGCATATACAAGTGGGTGCTGTATTTCTGTTTACAGCTGTACCTGCAGAATATCTGCTACGTTTCCATGACGAATTCTAAACAAATGCTGACCTTGTTTGGCAGCGCTGCATAATTATGCTTCCATGAATCCTAGTCTCTGAACGGCGCATTACAACTCTGAGTTGAGGCCGTGTAAGGCATGTGGATGTGGTGTTGTTGTAGAGGCCATTCAACACGAACAGGGCTATGGATGCAAAGGCCAGCACAGTCCTCACCTCTATATATTCTGGCTCAAACATGGCCATGGCCAAGTAGCATTCCATGTGTCTATCTCTAAAAATCATTAATTCGGCTAAGTACGACTCCTCCCGCCAGCTGCATAAATCTTGGAGTTCTTCGTTATAGAGGGCCTGAATCACGCTGAAATCTAGCTTTGCCAATTCCAACATCTTTCTGTAGGAATCACTAATCCTCAATCAACGATCATCACCATCGTCTGCTGCACTCCAACTTCTTCTCATCTCGCTTGCCTATTGTCATGGCATTGGTATAAGGTGTTAAATCCAGGAATCTTCGAGAACACCACATGCCTATGAGTCTTGTGCTCTTGAAATCGATCCTGCATAGCTGAAGCACCAACACCTGCGGAACCTACTCAAAGCAAACGAACTTCAGACCTTTGCCGGCACTGTTACAGGTGCTGCAGCGCTAACAACTATCCAGAGGATTGTCTCCGAACTCGTTCTACAATCATGCCTTTAAATGTTTCAGAGCCGGATCTTTCCCCAGCTGCGTCTGCTGCAAGAACACGATGTAAAATCTGTTGCCCTTCACATGTTATGGCTCTCATGTCCACATTCCTGACAGCGAGTGGTGGAGCGCATGGAGCCCTGGAACAACTCATTCACGCGGTGCCCATGGATGTTACCCTCTTTCTCCAACTTGTCCAGTAGAGGCAGAATCTGAATCCTGGAACGATTTGCGTGGCATGTAGTCCGTGTCCAGATCCTCATGCGAAACCTCAGCATTGCGCTGTACGTCTCGTCCATTTTCAGAGATAGGTCTGCCATCACCTGCGTCAGCAGTGCTGCCGGTCTTGATCTAGGACACTCCAATATCGGGTTGCAGAACTCATCCATGGCGAAAAGGATCTGCAGAAAGCTAAACAGAAATTTCCCATGTTACTAAATCCTGCTACCAGCCTAGGTTGGCTTCCGTAATTGGAGGTGGTGGTGGATTTCTGACATGTATTCCAGGGATTTATCTTTATATCTCTGTAGTAGTCAGTCCGTGCATCCTCCAAAACGTTAATTCGACATCCCAGAAGCATCCTGTTGCAAATTAGGCAAACTCAATCCCCTCGCCCAGAACATCAATATCTGGAGTATCTAGTCCAAAAAATCATCATGATCGTCATCATGCTAGTGGCCAACGTCCAAGGAGATGATAGAGGAGACATAATTATTTTGGAAAATATCAGGACCTGTTGCAGTGATAGGCCTGCTAATGTACTCTAGAGCCATGATATCCATGCTGTTTCTGGCTCATCTTTGGGAGCTTAAATTGGCGGGCAGATCTCTGGTAATCGGATTTGCCAACATCGCAGGCTACTCAGTCTCAGGCCTACAACAAATATGAGCACAACCTTGGAAAATTGTTTATGTCCTAGTGATGCCAGTACAACATATTCACTGCTTTCTTTAACAGGCCTTTAGACAACAAAGTATTCAATTTTTTCATCCATGCCACTTTTATGTGCTTGGGAATGATTCTTCCTAAATATTCTTCAATTCCATTATTACGCTTTTGTAAATTCCTTTATTATGCTTTTGTAAAAATTGATATTGACTTGGCAATGTAAGCCTGGAACTTTTGCTCTGAAAGCATTTCCCAAGAAGTTTCCCAAGAATTTTAGTAGTTTTTAAGGTTGGATTTACATGATTTCTGACAGGATGGTGTCATAGGCATGTGCTGAGCTCAAAATATCATTTACAGCGTTTGAAGATAGTCTTCAGTGCCATAATTATATAAAACCTTATACATAAAATGGCTAGAATGTGTCAATATTTCTTGTCTTCCTAAAATTTCTAAAGATTATTATGCTATTGAAAATACTTTCCTCAAATAACATTCTAATCTTGTGCAGAACCGTAACTGAGCTTTTATTGAACCTTTTTACATCTGAGAACCATATATCTTTTTTTTGGAAAATTCTCATTGAACTTGAGGTTAGGTAGTATGAAAACTCAATTCCTAAAATACCAAAAATAAAAAAATAAAAACAAAATATGTACAAGCGAAACACTAATCAGCTGAAGGGAAGAGAATGGTCAGAGTGACCCTCTTGGGGATCTTTACCTTGAACTTTATCATACTCATTCTTGTTTGTAACCCTGTTTGTAACGCAGGCCTTCTTGTCTTCTTCTTGTTTGGATGGTGCTTCAGCCTTCATGCTGCTTTCTGCAGCACTGTCATGAGAAGTCATCTCCTTTTCATTTTCAAGCTAATTTTCTGCCTCTAACTTACGATCCTCTCCAAGGCCCAACTCTTCTGTTTCTTGGGAAATGAAGGCTTCTTTCCAGGAGTCAGTGCAGTTAGGCTGTTCCCCATAAGGTTATGGCTCGGCATCTACGGAATACTGGTAGTACTCGTAACATAAGTCAGAACGAATGGAGCAGCCACCGGTTAGAAAACTAAATTCATCAGACAGCCAAAGCAGAAAAGCATATGTAGTCCACAAGTTGAAGCTCTACAAAAAGCTCCCAGTACATGTTCTGGACAGCAGCTAGACACGTATGAAATAAAAGACTTTTTTATCGTTATTCTGAAAAATACACCAGCAAACTATTATTTATGTCTTTTATCTATTTATTGCCTATGTTAAGAGAGTAAAGGGTGAAGAGACCAAGTAACTAGCTTTCACTAACTAAGCTTTAATCGTCCTAGCATCGGTATCTGTTCCCACTTTTTGTACACACCCTGAACTAGTGCAACGCTACTGGGATTATCAAATGCTATTCGTTACTGGGTTACCAACCATAGGACACGTGCTCGAAGCGATCGTATTGAATGCACTTAACTAGGAGAGTTGAGGGTTGAGAGAAATTAATTATCTAAGAAAGCAATTAAGCATTTAACATTAATTAGAGTCCTATTTAGCTTAGTCCATGCATTGCAAGGTTTATCAGAAAGTTCGTCTTTATTTTCGTACACAAATGTGTGCTCAGGTACAGTTTGCTCAAATAAAGATCTGTGCACTTTGAGACTCCGACTACGGGCACATGGAAATTATTCTATCTCTGGAATCATAAAACTGCCAGAGTTTAGCTAAGGGTCTAGATCTAGATGCGAAAACAAGGAAAAGTCACCTCTTATTTATAAAATCGATGACGGGTTGTGATATCACATACGTGATATCACAAGGGTTGACGTGATATTACAAATGCAATATCGCATCCCATCATATTTCCATGACTGAATGAATACTCGTTCTCAAGTTTCTTACAAAATATTGAGAAGGTATGGGATTATTAACTTGAATGACACTAATGGTGAATGGGGTGTCATGTGAATGAATCATCATTACAAAACATGACAAAATTAGTGTTCATGACAACAAGAGTGAACACTATACACATTTGACATCCAACCTTATTTGGTAACTGGGAGAGAAGAGAGAAGAGAGAGAGAAAAGAAGAAGTTTGCTGCTACCAACGCCAAGATTCTACTTTTTACTGTCCATCGATAAACGTGCCATCAATCTTGTTCCTTGCATAACATTTTTAGCACCAATCCATTCCAAGTGTTTTCTCCAGATCTAATCCATTGTTGTATGATTTCCATTTGCACACACAACACAGTTCTTATATTAGCAAGGGTAAATGAATCATAATGCAATTGATACCTTGCTTTGGTGTAAGGTCCATTGGCTGAGTTGTGATATGGCTGATACAGATTGGGAGATATAATATTGGTGCCTAACGGAGGTGTAAGGGTTTAGAGAAAATCAAAGAAATTGGACTAAGATACCCCCATGACTAAATGAAAACTTGTGCTCGAGTTTCTTACAAAATATTGGGAAGGTATGGGATTATTGACTTGAATAACACTAATGGTGAATGTGGTGTCATGTGAACAGATCATCATTACAAAACATGACAAAATTAGTGTTCATGACAACAAGAGTAAACACTATACACATTTGACATCTAGCCTTATTTGGTAGCTGGGAGGGAAGAGAGAAAAGAGAGAGAAAAGAAGAAGTTTGTTGTTATCGATGCCAAGATTGCGCCTTTTGTTGTCCATCCATAAATGCATCATCAATCTTGTTCCTTGCATAACTGCTTTAGCACTAGTCCATTCCAAGTGTTCCCTCTACATCCAATCCATAGTTGTATGATTGCCATCTGCACACACAACACAGTTCTTATATTAGGAAGGGTAAATGAATCATAATGCAATTGATACCTTGCTTCGGTGTAAGGTCCATTGGTTGAGTTGTGATATGGCTGATACGGATTGGAAGATATAATGTTGGTGCCTAACCGAGGTGTAGGGGTTTAGAGAAAATTGAAAAAATTAGACTAGGATAGCCCCATGACTAAATGAAAAATTGTCTTCGAGTTTCTTACAAAATATTGGGAAGGTATGGGATTATTAACTTGAATGACACTAATGGTGAATGGGGTGTCATGTGAATGAATCATCATTACAAAACATGACAAAATTAGTGTTCATGACAACAAGAGTGAACACTATACACATTTGACATCCAACCTTATTTGGTAGCTGGGAGAGAAGAGAGAAGAGAGAAGAGAGAGAGAAAAGAAGAAGTTTGCTGCTGCCAATGCCAAGATTGTACCTTTTGTTGTCCATCGATAAATGTGCCATCAATCTTGTTCCTTGCATAACCTTTTTAGCACCAATCCATTCCAAGTGTTTCCTCTAGATCTAATCCATTGTTGTATGATTTCCATTTGCACACACAACACAGTTCTTATATTAGCAAGGGTAAATGAATCATAATGCAATTGATACCTTGCTTTGGTGTAATGTCCATTGGCTGAGTTGTGATATGGATGATACAGATTGGAAGATATAATATTGGTGCCTAACGGAGGTGTAGGGGTCTAGAGAAAATCAAAAAAATTGGACTAAGATACCCCCATGACTAAATGAAAACTTGTCCTCGAGTTTCTTACAAAATATTGGGAAGGTATGGGATTATTGACTTGAATAACACTAATGGTGAATGTGGTGTCGTGTGAACAGATCATCATTACAAAACATGACAAAATTAGTGTTCATGACAACAAGAGTAAACACTATACACATTTGACATCTAGCCTTATTTGGTAGCTGGGAGAGAAGAGAGAAGAGAGAGAGAAAATAAGAAGTTTTTTGTTATCGATGCAAAGATTTCGTCTTTTCTTGTCCATCGATAAATGCATCATCAATCTTGTTCCTTGCATAACTGCTTTAGCACTAGTCCATTCCAAGTGTTCCCTCTACATCCAATCCATAGTTGTATGATTGCCATCTACACACACAACACAATTCTTATATTAGGAAGGGTAAATGAATCATAATGCAATTGATACCTTGCTTCGGTGTAGGGTCCATTGGTTGAGTTGTGATATGGCTGATACGGATTGGAAGATATAATGTTGGTGCCTAACCGAGGTGTAGGGGTTTAGAGAAAATTGAAAAAATTAGACTAGGATAGCCCCATGACTAAATGAAAAATTGTCCTTGAGTTTCTTACAAAATATTGAGAAGGTATGGGATTATTAACTTGAATGACACTAATGGTGAATGGGGTGTCATGTGAATGAATCATCATTACAAAACATGACAAAATTAGTGTTCATGACAACAAGAGTGAACACTATACACATTTGACATCCAACCTTATTTGGTAGCTGGGAGAGAAGAGAGAAGAGAGAAGAGAGAGAGAAAAGAAGAAGTTTGCTGCTGCCAATGCCAAGATTGTACCTTTTGTTGTCCATCGATAAATGTGCCATCAATCTTGTTCCTTGCATAACCTTTTTAGCACCAATCCATTCCAAGTGTTTCCTCTAGATCTAATCCATTGTTGTATGATTTCCATTTGCACACACAACACAGTTCTTATATTAGCAAGGGTAAATGAATCATAATGCAATTGATACCTTGCTTTGGTGTAAGGTCCATTGGCTGAGTTGTGATATGGCTGATACAGATTGGGAGATATAATATTGGTGCCTAACGGAGGTGTAAGGGTTTAGAGAAAATCAAAGAAATTGGACTAAGATACCCCCATGACTAAATGAAAACTTGTGCTCGAGTTTCTTACAAAATATTGGGAAGGTATGGGATTATTGATTTAGCCCATCCACGAGATGATGTATTTTATCCCTTTTTGCATAACCATGGCCCAGGAAATGATGTAGCAATGCATAATATTAGCCCATGGTAGCATCTAAGGGTTTTTGATTACCCTACTTCCATCCTTGGATCTGCTTCCACAAGTTGAACACTTAGGAGTATGTTTGATATTTATCATTGAACAGTTCTAGCATCATACTCCACCTTCGAATGGATTCCGGTTCTAAGGACTAGTACTAACTTTCTACTTATTTTATGAGTATCCTTGGGAACAACTTTAATTTTTGCCACTCATTTTCAATATTCTACAAGACATGGGCATTATGAAAATCCTATAAGTGGTTCTGCGGATCAGCGCTGTATCCCCCCTCAAATTTTGGGATATTATTCATGTCTAGTCTCTTGATCTGACTATCTTTTTGATGTCTTGTAGGTATTCTAATGGCCTCCGTAATATCTAACATGCTTCGGGTTGCAAGTAGGGGTTCTTCATGGTCATTTCTTTCATGGTGTCTATGATGTCTATGTGGTTCCTTACTTTTCCTTCTTCCATGTTGTGATTCCCTAGAATGCCCTCATCCTCTCTCTCAACTCTCTCATCGAGGTTTCTCATTTTCCTTACACTTGTCCTCATAATGAGGTTTCTTATGACTGCATCTCGATGTTGAAGGATAGGGTGAATATGATGATGAATGTGAAGAAGAAGGAGAACCATCATCATGACGATGCTTCCTACCTTCTCTTTGGTGATCCAAATCCCAATCATGATGACAATTAGACTTCTTATCTTTATCCTATGTTTGTGTTCCCTCATTGAACACTTGATGTTATTGAGGATCAGAACCAAGGTTATGAATAATGGAATGAAGGTTCTGATACACCACCTCCTTACCATCCTTAGGAGGGGGGACATCATTTTGTGGAGAACTTATGAAAATAGGTTCACCACCCTTAATTTCGCTTATGATGGATGAATCATTATGGGGTCCTTTGCCCTTCAACAATGTGTGGTAACTCTCCTGCCACAAGTCCCGTTGATGTTGTGCTTTTGTGGGATGGTAATCCCTTATATTGTAATCACATACAATGTACTCAACATATAGTTGTGACATGCCAACTCATGCAAGGACACGGAGAAGCATGTTGGGGGCAGCTTTGTCTTAAGGCAACAATATGTTACCCTTCAAGTCTCTCCAACGTAGTTGCTTGACTTGATGGAAGACAAAGGTAAAGTTGGATATATATTTATTGTGATGAATATATGCCACACTGAATTGTTGAGGAACTAACGATTCTTGGTTATGTATGTTGTGCCGCTAACTATCTCTTGTGTTGTTCCTAGGGAGTGAAGTGCTTTTGTTCGAAGAAGAAGACATCATAGTTTTGTTTGGTGTGTTGTTACCATTATGTTATTTTTTGTTTGATCAGTCCTAAGGGTTCATTTTAGCTCCCAACAATGTAAATGATTTCCTATGTTCTACGTAATGCACAAACAACTAAGTCTCCAACAATGGTGCCAATGATGAATGGCAAGGTACCCCTACACTCAACCATACAAATATGATCCAGTCAAAGTCCAAGGACTAAGTGCTTATGCGCCTTATGCAAAAGTTAAGGTTGATCAATTATTGTCTTTCTAGACTTACTTGTATTATCATGGTTGTATGATTAAGTAAGTCTGAGGTACATGATTTTTATGTCTTTTATCTTTTTATCACCTATGCTAAGAGAGGAAAGGGTGAAGAGACTAAGTGACTAACTTTCACTAACTAAGCTTTAATATTCTTAGCATTAGTATCCATTCCCACTTGTCATACACACCCTAAACTAGTGCAACACTACTGGGATTACCAAACAATATTTGTTACGAGGTTACCAAGCATAGCACATGTGCTTGAAGTTGTCATACTAAATGCACTTAACTAGGAGAGTTGAGGGTTGAGAGAGATTAATTATCTAGGAAAGAAATTAAGAATTTTAACATTAATTAAATTCCTATTTAGTGTAGTCCATGTACTACAAGGTTTATCAGAAAGTTCATCTTTATTTCTATCCGCAAATGTGTGCTCTGGTATAATTTGCTCGAATAAAGAACCGTTCACTTTGAGACTCCTACTGTGGGCACATGGAAATTATTCTATCTCTGGAATGGTAAAACTACTAGAGTTTAGCTAAGGGTCTAGATCTAGATGCAAAAACAAGGGAAAGCTGCCTCTTATTTATAGAATCGACTACGTGATATCGCAGGACCAAGTGGTCTGATGGAACGCGATATCACATGGGCCAACGTGATATCGTGGCCCATGCGATATCACGTCCCATCAGACCACTTGGTAAAATAATCTATGACTATAAGAATAAATTTATGCCTAAATTTTTGAGGAGTAATTGTGATGATAAAATCTTAACCCCATTGTTGGAATGGTCATTCTATGATCATTGGTTTTAGAGGAGCTCTAGCTTTCTTGATTTTTGGTTTATGAATTTAACATTTGTAACAATGTTGAATCTTTGAGCCAATATCCTAATACATGTTAGGCCAATAAAATTCATAACGCAATATATGTTGCATAGTAAATGTAGAGGAATTATAAGACAAGTTTTCATGATCTTGAAATTGGTCTAAGATAGGCTCAATTTGATCATTTTGAACACAGTCTAATAAAAATCCTCTAAAATCCTTCTATATAAAATCCAATCTTTTACTAGGAAATTATTTGTTTTTTTAAGAAAAGCTCTTCTTTGATTCTTAGTTAAGTTATTTAGAACCTCTAAAATTTCATCATACCAATTTCCATAATGAGAATCTATTGTACAAACTTAAGCTTCTTTAACCATTAGTTTGGCTAATCCCATTTCTTTAATTGTTTTACAAATCTCTAAGGAAAATCTAAATAATTGAAGCTTAATAAGCCATTTTCTATTATTTATCAACTAGCTTTATTAGCATAATATGGACAAAAGGGCTCTCTAAATAATATTTCAAATGTAACAATGTTTTGATAATGATTTATACTTATTTTTCTATATCAGAATAGTTAAATTTATAACTTTTACGTTGATAATCGAAGAATTCAATTGGCTCATCTTAACCATCCATGTTTTGAGTTTAAATTGAAGCAACCGAATTGCTGAAAGTAAAAGCATATAACCAAAAGTCCTCTTTTAATTTAGTTTTGGCTAAATATGGAGCTTCTTCAATAGCTTTGTAAATTTCTATTAATGCTTTCTCTTATTCTAGTGTCTTCCTTACCTAAACATGTTTCTTGAGCATAATCGTTAAGGGTTTGGTGATCTTAGTAAATCCTAAAATAAATATCATTACAAAATTTAGTTTTTTCAAAGAAATACCTAAGAGACTTTGTATTGGATGGAAGTTCTATATTTTGTATAGCTTGGATTCTTTAATGATCACTAGCTATACCTCTCTAACATATGACATGGTTACTTTTCTTTGGATTCAAAAACATACCAAATTTTCAGCATCTATTATGGATATTTTGAAGGTGGCCTATATGATCTTCTTTACTTGATGAATAAAGAGTAATGCCATTAATATAGTCAACCACAAATTTTTTGATAAGTCCTCTAAATGTAATATTCATTTCTTGCTTAAAATTTGCCCTAACATTGGAAAGACCAAATGGTATTCATTTGTATGCAAACATTTCTCCCTTTGTGATGAAGGTTATTTCTTAGCATTGTCTTTATGAATCATGATTTGATTGTATCCTAAAAATCCATCTAAAAATGAATACACTTGACTTCTAAAAACTTTGATTAGCATTTCATCGATCCTTAGAACTGGATACCTATCATTCTTCAATGTCTTATTCAAATTCCTAAAATCAATACACAATATGATATCTCCATTTTTCTTTCTTATCGGAACAAGATTACTTACCCAAACAAAATATCATACAAGATAAATAATCTTGGCATGTAATAATTTTTTGATTTCAACTTGCAGAGTAAGTTCAAACATTGGGTTAAATTTTCTCTACTTTTGTCATACCACTTTATAGTCTTCCATCAAAGGAATTTTATGAGTTATTATGTGAAGTTTTAAGATTCTGAGATCATCATATGACTAAGGAAATTATCCAAGTTCTTCTTGAGTAATGATAGTAGCTCTTGTTTAAAAACGAGGTTACTCCTCTTGGTTATATTGAAAATTTTTGTAATTTCCTTCATAAGCTTGATCTTCGGAATTTTAGACTTTAGATCCTTTAATCAATTTTTCATGAAAATACTATTCATAATTAAGGATTTCCTTTGGAATGAAATTAGACTTGAGTTGAGTCGAGGCTTGATCTACCAATAGAAATTTGTCTTTAAATTAATCTCTATTTTTCAAAAATATAAGGATTTGTTGATCATCTTCAAAAATTTGAAATTTTCTATATTATCAAAGATGGATGGTTGATGCTCAACTTCTATAAAATTTTTTTTATATTTGACAACTTTTCAAGGATCTAGAGTAAAGGCTACCACAACCAATTCATCAGCTATTTGATGTTTGTTTCTTAAAATGTGGATAATCTTGCATTCTTTGAAGTTCTCCATGAAAGTACATAGAAATTTCTTATAAGGTCTTAAAAATGAACTTTTGATTGCACAATGTTCCTTAATCTATTCACAAATAAGATTGGAATCACCTTTGATAGTTATTCTTTTTACACCTTCTTCCAAAGTTTTCTTAATTTCTATACACAAAGCTTTGTATTTTGTCCTATTATTAGTGCAAGAAAATAATAAATCAAACTTGAAATTTTTTTGAGAATTTTCATCAACCAAAATGATGCCAACTCTAGATTCTTTAGAGTTACATGATCCATCAAAATATAATTCCCATTCTTTATGTTTAACTCATTTTGCTTTCTTAAAAACAAGAATTTCTCTTATAGAACAAACTCTAATTGAGCTATCTTTAGTATCAATTACCTTTCTCTTGGTATCAGATGTAACATTTTTTAGCATAAGGGGTTTATAATATATATAAATTTGGTTTGGTCCTTTCCATGGTAATTACATGTATGAATAATGAGCTGCTATCTATCTTAAAAAATAAATTTCTACAACCTTGGCTCAAAAGAAGACTATATGAAACTGAAATATATGCTCTTTGGACCATTATTCGTCTTTTAACTTGGGGTCCAAAAGCTATTTGGAGTAAAATATTTTTCAACTACCCCATAATTTTGACTCTACTTTTATCTATTTGAACAATCTTTTTATTTAACTATTTTGGTGTGAGACTCAACTATTTGTAGATGAATAATAACATAAGAGCTAAAGTAGCTTCTAAATCAATGAAACAATTATGTAAATATTGTCCATTTAACTTGATTGTTATGAGAAAATAAGGAGCTTCTTTATTAGGTATACATGGGTATTTTGGCTTAACCTTATCCTCATTATAGATGACATTTTTCTTAGATTCCCCTACTTTCTTCTTTTCATTGATCATTTCCAAGATCTTCTTTTCCTCACTATTCATTTACATTAATTGAAATACACTTATATTAGCTTTGATGAATTTAAGATTCTCTATTAAGTCATATTTCTTTTCATCATAAAAGTTCTTTCTCCTATATTACTGAGTATTTAATGAACTTCCTTGAGAGTTTTCATCCTCTTTATTGTCTTTCTGATTTATCTTTTCTTCTTCTTTTGATTGAAAAGCCTTTTGCTTAGTAGTAGGTTTAGAATACTATTTGGAGATATACAAGAAGTCATTTTTTCTTTGGATCTTAAATTATACCCATCATTATTATTGCATTCTTTGTCAGACAAGGAATCATCATTTAAATTTATTAACAAAGAACTTTCACTCTCAGAAGATTTATGAATATAGTGTATGTTTAAGAATTCATTAATAGACTCAATATCCAAAAAATTTGAAGCTCCTATAGGTTCATCATTGTTAGAATCCACTATTTTAACCTCATAATGTCTCTGTATTTTTGTGATTTATCTTCTTTAATCTTCACTTTAGCTAAAGCTTCTTCTAATTTTATGACTTTATTCGAGAAATCCTTAAGTAATTTTTCTTTTTGATGGTTTTCTTCTTGATCTAGTGGATCTATTTATGATTCTTTACTAATTGAAGGAAGCATATTGAGCTGAGTAATATTATGTGAAGGAGCCATTCTAAAATTGTGACATCCCACTCCTAGACATCATAAAAATATGAAAACTTAATTTATTACATTTATCGTTTTCTTAGATATTATACTGGAAACATTATAAATACCTAAATAATGAATTAACTGACAAATAAATAATTGGTGCTGAAGAATTAAGCAAGAGAAATGGAAAATTTATATTAATGGACAAGAGTACTGTAATGCCCTTTTGGGTTGTCTTCCTATGCCACTTAAGCCTTAGAGGCAATCCAGCAGTGCTACCACAGTTACCCTATCCTGTGAAAGGGGTGATCAGTCCCTTTTTATCCTACTTCACCTGGCTTCTATTACTTGCCTCTCCAAGCTCTACAACTCTATGCCTGGCATAGCTTCTAATCTTGACCTTAAATGACATAGGTCAAACCCTTTCCCAAGGGATACATAAATAATCATAACCCCTCAAAGCAAGTTGCCTCTTCATTAGAAGGTTAATTACATTGTTTACAATTGTTTCCACCCTTATCAAGGGACAGGATGTTACAACAGGTAATTCTCTCATATTTCCTTCCTCTATTTTTTTCTTCCTTGAAACCCATTTTAATAGTAGCTTCTTGGTAATTACAGAAATCATATAAATTTAAAATTTAGTTACAAGCATCATGGAAATTAAAAGCTATGGTTGTCAAGTGTCCTATTCATATAGAACATTAAATAACTATCTTATGAATCTTTTTATTTTGAGCTTCCTAAATGGTAACTATATTTTTCAATGAAAATATTGATTCACTAATTTTAGTTTAAACCTTCTGCATTGATAAACATGAAACTAACTTCCACTAACAACATGCTTTCTCACTATTTGATTCACTGAACTAAGCTTGGATTTTTTTTTCTCCATAACTGATTCGGTTAAAATTTTGGAAAATTTTTGGAAGCTTTATTGGCTTTTGAGAATTATCTGAAGCTTTTATTTCATATTCTCTTTAATTAATAGATTTGTAACTCTCTTGATCTTACTTGTGTTGCCTCTCCTGTAAAAAAACTAGGAAACATTGGTCAAATCTCATGTGACTTTCTTTCTATGCTGTCATTGATCAATGCTATCAACATCTTCATATCTATCTATTGGTTGGTAGATAAAGACACATGACATGGTAGCTATGTTCATTGGGAAAATCCTTGACATGCTGAACTGCTTCCTCCATCCCTAAATTGAGCCTCTCGTTGATCATACATGTTACTATTGACATAGACTCCAGTGCACAAAGATGAGTTTGAATAGTTTTGGTTCTCCCTCTTCTCATGAGTTTGGAGCCTTTTGACTCTTCCAAAAATTAAAAATTTTCATTGGTGCCTCCTTCATCAAGGCCTACCTATCGACAAATGTCATGAATACCTTGGGACTCCAAACCCTAATTGCCCTCTTTGTGGAGGACCTGATGGTTTTGTCCATGATTTTTGGCATTTCCCCTTCACTTAGTCTTCATGGGAGTGGGTTTTTAAAGTTTTCCCATTGTGCAATTTTTCCCATGAGGATATCTTGTTCAAATTTCTTGCCACCCCATCTACTGATCTTTAGTTTCTTTCGAAAGTTATTAGGCCCCTCGTTCTTTACTATATATGGAAGCACATATGTACTATTCTTTTCCAGAATACTAATCCATCTAACTCTAAACATTTAACTATTATGGAAAAATCTCAAATTCTTCTCCTTGTGCATTTCCAAATTATATCTCATACTTCTAAGTTAAAGTTGGATACTAATCAATTTTTTTATTATTTGCAACCTTGGAGCAGATATACCAATTCGTGCACTCTTCCTCATTTTGATTTGCTACATTAGAGTGTCTCATCATAATTGTGAGAATTTTTAGCTCTCTATTATTCCCCTAGTCTTATTAACTCATAGTTCTTATTGATTCCTAGCATGAGGTTTCTCTTTGGAATGTACTCCCACACCCTGTGAAGGATTATGTATCAAGATGTTTTCCTTCATCATCTGCATTTCACATTGTTCTTCTCCCTATTTAACCATCAATATGTTCATATGTTGATCATGTATTTAATCTCATTTAATTAATAAAATTCTCTTTTTGGGATCTGACACCCCCACTAAGTACATCCTTGTGCTGATACATGGCAAACTCACTGATCCTAAACCAATGATTGTCATCACTATTCACTGCACTCCAACTTCTCGTGATCTTGCCTACCTGCTGTAGTGCTATTGGTATAAGGTATCAAATCCAGAACCTCCAGGAATGCCACATGCCTATCAATCAATCTTGTGCTCATTCATGAAATTGATCTCACATAGCTGAAGCACCAACAACTACAAAGCCTACTCAAAGTAAATGAACTTCACACCTTTATCAAGACTATTATAGGAGCTGTAGCACCAAATATCCAGAGGATTATCTCGAAACTCATTCTACAACCATCCCTTTAAATGTTTGAAAGCTAGATGCTCCCCCAGCTACGAATTGTGCAAGAATAAGATGTAAAATATGCTACCCTTCACTATGTTGTGGCCCTCATGGCCAAATTCCTAGTAGGGAGTGCTAGAGTGCATGGAGTAGGAGCCCTGGAATAGCTCGTTCACATGGTTTCCATTACTGTTGTCCTCTTTCTCCAACTTATCCAACAGATGCAACATGAACTCATGTGGAGCCTACTATCTGTGGTTGCACAGCCTTGGGTTGGAATCTGAATCCTGGAACTATTTGTGCAGCATGTACTCCATGTCCAGATCCTAGTGCAAAACCTTAGAATTAGTATTATACATCTCATCCATTTGCAGAAATAGGTTTGCCAGTGCTTGTGTCATTGGTGCCTTTGGTCCAGATATCGGGCAATCCAAGATCCAATTGCAGAGCTCGTCCATGGCAAAGAGTCTTTGCAGAATGGACTTGGAAAAACAAGAATTTCCCATGTTGTGAAGTCCTTCTACTAGCCTAGTTTGGCTTCTAGAATTAGAGGTGGTTGTGACATCCCATTCTTTGTTAAGGATGGAATTGTATTGTAATAATGTAATTAACCTTTTAAAGAAGGGATGCCTCATTATGAAAAGTTACAATTATTTATGTACCTCTTGAGAATGGATTTTACCTATGCTATTTAAGGCTAGGTTTAGAGGTTGTGTTAGCATGAAGTTGCAGAGCCTACAGTAGCAAGTGATGGGAGCTAGGTGAAGCAGGACAAGAAGGAACTAATCACCTTTTTCGTTAAATATCCTAACTATGGTGGTAATTTTGGATTACCTCTAAGGATTAAGTGACATCGTAAGAGAACTCAAAGGACATTACGGTATACCATTCTCATTAATAAAATTTTTCTCAATTTTTCTCTATTTTTCCTTATTAAATTTAGTGCACTAGTAGTTTATCAAGTTATTCCATGGTATTTCCATTATAATGCTCACAAATGCAATGAATTAAGCAAGGAACAATCATGTTTTAATGACATCTGGGAATGGGATATCATTATGATGGTGGATTTCTGACATGTATTCTACATGTGTTCCAAGGATTTATCTTTATATTTATTAAGTAGTCACTCCATGCATCCTCTAAAATATTAATTTGATGTCCTAAAAGCATCCTACTGTAAATTAGGCAAACTCACTCCCCTCTACCAAAACATTAATATATAGGGTATCTTGTCCAAAAATAATAATAATCATCATCATTCCCATGGCCAACATCTAGGGAGATGATAGAGGAGACAAAATTAATTTGAAGAATATTAGGACCTATTACAATGATAGGCCTGCTAATGTACTCTAGAGCCATGATATCCATGCTATTTTTGGGTCATCTTAGAGAGTGTAAATTGGTGGGTAGATCTATAGTAATCAAATTTTCCAACATTTTCAATCTTAGGCTTGCAACAAGTATAAGCATAGCCTTGAAAATTTATTTATGTCCCAGTGTTGCCAATACAACATATTCACCGCTTTCTTTAACAAGACTTTAGACAACAAAATATTTAATTTTTCATCCATCCCACTTTTATGTGCTTGGAAATAATTCTTCATAAATATTTGTTAATTCCATGATATGCTTTTGTAAAAACTAATATTTCTTGAGAAATGTAAGCTTGGAACTCATGCTTTTGAAAGCATTTCCCAAGAAGTTTACTAGTTTTTAAGGTTGTATTTACATGATTTTTGAGAGGATAGCATAGGCATGCACTGAGCTCAAAATATCATTTAAAGTGTTTGGAGATCTTCTTAAATGTCATAATCATATAAAACCTTATCCATAAAATGGTTGGAATGTGCCATTAGTTCCCCAAAGAGGTTTCAAGTTCAATTCTAAGTAGAGAATAAATATTGAATCTTAAGTAATAAAATAAGCCATAACAATTCTATGATATATATGGTAGGCCTAACAATGTTTATTCTATTTGGCCAATATTCAAAATTAAAGACATACTTAGTTTTCATTATAGTTACTTGGCTAGAATAGCATGGAATTATTATGAAGTTGAAAGATGACGTAATTAGTTAAGGCCTGATTATCCTAATTCATGATTTTGGAGAAAATACATTTGACCAGTGTTCACATTTAGGTGTTGAAAACTAAGCATAGATATTGGCGAGTGCGAAGAGCGAAGTAGGATAAGACTCCATCCGATTTGTGAAATGGAAGAAATCCATTTTATCCTAATTCAAAAGGGGGTTAGATGTATGAGCAATAAATCCATGATTTTTTTGCTCAAAAATTGAAGTGGGAAGAATGGCTAATACCTTTTCGAATGCGGATAAATGCTATTTTCCCCATTTCATAGAAAAGAAGAAGCACGAAATTAGATTAACTCTAAGATGTCATTTTCCAGGGCCTAGGCTACCCAAGTTCATATTTTAGGAAATTTATAATTTTGATATTTAGCTTTATAAAATAATTACAAGCCATATGATGTTTGATGAATGCATTAAAATCAAAGTAGAGTAATAGAGTTTTGGCCAAGCTTTTGAATTCGGAAAAAGTTAATTTCTCCCAGATCATGTTATGAAGAAAATTAAAAAATTATTACAATACGTTTGTCCAAATTCACTAATTTTCCAAAGTTAATTTCATCTAGTTCAAATAAATGAAGACTCAAGCTCAATAATAATTAGTACAAGTTAAATTTGGTTGAAAGATGTGTTCTAGCTTTAGCATTAGCATGTGAATTTTCTATCATGATAACCAAAGTGGAGAAACTAGATAATAAAATAGTATGCAAAATGCAAGAGAACCAACTTTTGCTATTTTAGTGGTAGTAGAAAGGGAATAGTCAAATATAGATTGGCCAAATAGATTTTTCTTCATCATACATGTTGATGAGTCGTGAGGTACCCCTACACTCAACTATACTAATACAAGTGTTCACACACAATCCGATCGAACTCTGCAGCTGGGCTAGTTGTGGTATTTAGATAGTTACTTGTTAATTGCAATTCATTATCTTCCTACTTTGACTAGTATTTATGTTGTCACATATGGTTTAGTCGAGAGTGAGGTGTATGATGTGGTTCTAAACTAGTGCTACTCCTAGAGGCAATAGAAAATAACTTTAATTAGACTAAGGAAGAGAGAGAGAGAGAATCTAAATACAAGAAAATGGAAGAAGAGAATCTAAACTAGCCTATGTGTGATGAGTATCCATTCCTTAATCATCTATACACATCATGAACCTCAAGTACCACTGCCACTGGGATTACCAAGTGCATGTCCTAGGTATGCTACTGGGTTACCAAGTAGTCACACTTAAATGCTCATGGTTAAGTCATACTCATTCCTTGATTATTAATAGGGATAGAAAATGAGGGTGAGAGATATTAATTACAAAAGTAATAAATAATAATTAAAAAACTAAAAATAAGTGAATGCAATAATGATGAAGTAATCTTAATCTTTATTGCTTGTCATGTGTGTGTCTAAGTATGTCACACTTGAATAAAGGTGTCATACAACTACAATTATCACATTGTAGGCATGCACTAGGAGAAAGGATTGACAAGGACTAACAAATGACTGAAAAGCTAATTGACTAAGAATTAATTCCTAACTAACTTTCCTGTGTATCCACATGTGTATTTATAGGCCCACACAGGAGTCACAATATTGTGTATCTAATATTTTTATCTAGGTCATGATATCGCGTACCTAATATCCTGGATTCAATATTGTAGGTCTAATATTGGAGCTTGAAAAATCATGGTTCATCATACCCCCACGCCTAAATGAAAACTCATCCTCAAGTTAAATAAAATGAGAACATGCCCAATTAATTACATAGTGGATAGGTATGGGATTATTGACTGACTAGGAATTTATTCATGCCACAGTGGAGAGTTGAATATAAAAACGTTGGGACATAGACACAAAATTACAAAATTTATTGGAACTCATGTGGTTCCTAGTGTGGTGGCTCCTCCATGGGTCTCTTCCCCTTGTCTTGTGCTCCAGGCTTTGAGATTGATACCATTGAAGAAGAACTTGATGTTTCTCCTCTTCTATTCAAGGATTATGAGTTTTCCATGCTAATTTTCTAATGTTTGATGAAGTCAGCACTCTCCATGGACACGATAGCTATGGGAACACTTGATTGGCCTTGACATGCCATGTTGCAAAGAGCTATTGTTTCTCTTCATGGGCTTGGGCCTTGACCTCTCCACCTTTTACTTGGCTATATTCTACAGTGATAGGAGTTCCTTGATGGATGTTTAACGATTATGCCTCTTTCTCCACATATTCTACATGATGTCCTTGGCTTCTACCTTCCCTTGGGCATTTAGTTGCACCTTGAGAAGGTCCTCCTTGTTGTCCTCTTTTAGGGGCCATCTATAATCACACAAAGATCAATTGTTAGTAAGGTTATTGAACAAAGTTCAATTATTTTATACCTTACATATTTCCTTTAGTAATTGTTAAATTCTTTGCTTAGTATGATTTTAGAGTTAGAAATTTTTTCAAGGAAGTTGCCCTAAAAGTTTAATGTCAAACATGGTTTGTTTAGGTGATACATCAAAGGACACATAATGGTTTTGATGAACATTTGAGAAAATGATGACAAAGGAAAGAATAGATTTGTTAATGAAGTGCTCAAAGGGTATAAAATGATGTGGTGGTGTGCAACAAGTATAAATTACAAAAGTCACGCAAGTGGATCCTCCCCAAAGTAGGTTCCAACCTATAATGCCCTTGCATAACCACACCTAAAAATGTTCATAGGAACTAGAAGGGTTAAATGTAATCTATAATGATACAAAAAAACACACACATGTTAGATACCACCATGGTAAGGTATGAATACTATGCCACACAAGACATAAGTAAAAAATTCTTGAATAGAGAGATGAGGTGAATTGTAGAAGGGATTGCAAAGATTGGGACATAAGGTAACTGACCCAAGGCATAATGAATCTCAAGTCAAGCATGTGATTAATGTCTTATTAGCCCGTTGGTCCAAAATCAAGACCAAGTTCATTCCTCTGATCAGTGACATCACATTGTTTCATCCCATGATGAACAACCATAAGAGTACCATGACAACAAGGCATATGCTCACTTGGTGTTTTGTTCAAGGGAGGAGTGATTCAGAATTACTTTGTAGCACTTTTATCTTGATCTTTCTTTTTCTTCTTTAAATGCTTAATCCAGAGAAGCCACCTACCTTCAGGCATGGATGCATGTCTTTCTAGTGGTACCCCCTAGAAGAGCATTGGTTTTTTTTCTTTTTTATTAATGAGTGTCTTTATTACTCCTAATTCCATTCTTTGTTAGATTTTTAAGAATCTTAGTACAACCAGGCTACATGATAGCACCTACAGATGTCACCAAAGAGAATCCACAAGTCCCCTTGATGTCACACCTTGGCCATTCCCACTTAGTTCATTAGTTTTCATTTTGGGCATAATGAGAAAAATATTACTTTTAAGTTTTTGTGATGACAAAAATATCATCATACCCAAAGTAGAACCACTTATGAATAGAATGGGTGGGTGGATGTGATGGGCTTGCCATCCAAGTAATTAGTCACTTGGGACTTGATAGCATAGAAAAAAACCTCAACCAATGAGTCTCATGAGTGTTTTATTCATAGATGAGATTACTCATAAAAAAATAAAAAGACAAAACAATGAATAAAAAGATAAAACAACAAATTAAAAGTTGAAAAACTGGAAAATAAAAAATTGTGAAATTAAAGAAAAGAAAAAACATTTATTAATTATTTTTGTTAGAATGGAGGATATCCCCCATAACTAAACTTTTGATCTTAGTAAGAATTAATAAATGGAAGGGTTGGATTTATGCATTTCGAAAATATTAGGACCTAGTCATATCCAAACCACTAGGTGTCTTTTGATGTTGTGCTTGGAATGTACCCGAATTTGGGTGTACACACTATATTAAAGTTGACATAATGGGGCAAGTTAGAAGATGAGGTTAATTGATAAGGAGTTGATCCACTATGGCACCTGTGAGTATAAGATGGTATACAAGGATTGGTATGTCTCCCTACGTGGCTATATTCATTGGACCCCATAGTTGTTACAATCTTGATCGGTGGCCCTAATAAGGTAACATGAAGTGTTGGGTTCAAGGAAAAAGATGCACCATAGTGTTGGACTTATATTGAGTTGGAAAATACAGTGGTCCCAGAATTGTGCTATCCCTTCCTACCATCATGTCTAAAGAAGGGAGACCTTCAACATTGTGGAGGGTTTCCACTATTTTTGATAGTAGAAGCACAAGTAACATTCATGGTTTGATGTTGTGGTGCAAATCCCTCAGGTACAATTACTGGTAATGTAGAAGGAGGTGAAGGATGAGAATATTGAAATTGAGGAGAAGTGTAAGGTACCCAAGGTGGTGGTCATGTTGGTGAAGATATGGGTTGATGGTATGGAGAATAATGATAATAATGTGGTGAGATAGAGGATGTTGACCCAATTTTGGAAACAGGATGCTGGACTTGATAAGCACTTGGGTTCCAATGATAGGAAGGGTGTAACCAGTTTGGGGGTGACTTTCCTCATGACTAGGATTTTTGCCACTGTGATTGAACATAGTATTTTTGTATGAACTCTAGATGTAACATTCTTCCCCAATGTTCATGTAAATGTGACAAGATTGGGCATTAACCTTTCGGGTGATCATATAGGCAAATGTTACATTGATATCTATGATTGGAAGTTAAGTTCTTATTCTCTTCTACCCTTATTTCTAATTTTCTAGTGGCATTTTATCCTGTTTCTTAGTTTTTCACAGCTTTACCTCCAATAATATTGGCATATTCTACACATTTTTCATGTATCCACTTCATCATCTTATTGATCTTTGCCTCAATTTCATCTAGTGATTGTAATATTGGAAAATATGGTTCCAACTCCTTGAGGTGAGTTTATTTTTCCTCTTCTTGATTATGGACCTTTGTTAGGTTGAGATTTTGGTCCTGTTGAGATTTTTCAACATTCTCCCATTTA